>CM035150.1:96951521-97551521 GCA_020205605.1 Panax ginseng
ACCGAGCGTAACAATACGACAGTTGTCTCACATTTATATTAAGTTTGCGAGTTATCGGGTTTGCACCTCATTTGGTGGAGAATGAGGGCGTATTAACTGCGGATGTTTACGAGAGGTTGGCTTAAATACGTCAAATATCTCATCTCTCTTAAATTTTCTCTTTATTCGAGATGTTGTTATGAGGGCTAAATTGTTAGAAGCGAGATACTTGAGTACAGTCGGCCGAGTACCACAATCGAGGATCATACCATGGAGATAGCAAATCAACAAAAAACAATAATAATCGGTGGAGAAAGAAAAGACCGGACAAAAATGGTAACCACTCTGGTGGTAATCATTACCATGAAAATGTCAGAAGAATAGTCGAGGAGATTTTAAAGAGGAGATTCAACAACGACCGTATGAAGGCGGCAGTGCCCGGCGTAGAATGGTTCCAAGGGAGGAGTAGAGCGACCACCGGTCATTAGCCATTATAAATCACGGGAAAGAGGGGCATATCGGATCCAATTGCCCCTGGCAAGTTGATTCGGTATCTTTATAATTGTGGGAAAGGAAGGACATATCGCTCGAGATTACGGTAGAAACCTAGTTCGGCTGAGGGGCGGTGCGGATCTGAAGATCGTCAGAAAAAGTCAAAGTCAGTCGGCCTGGAAGGCGTAAGCTTAATATGTTGGTCAAAATGCTGAAGGAACCCAACCGAGGTGATCAAGATGAAACTATTTATAAATTCTTGTGAAGTTTATACTTTACTAGATCACCGGTGCTACCCGTTTCATTTATCTCTCTCCTATCGCATGTTAAACGCATTAAATTTGACTCAGAAAAATTAGACTTTGACTATCTCGTGGAAACTCACAGAGGAAACTTTCATCACATCCACCTGTTTATAAATCTTCATTTAATCAAGTTGGCACCTTATCTTACCAATTTAATTTATCTCTTTAAAGATACTTGCTTTTGATGTTATTTTAGAGATTGATTGATTCTAATCTACTCATCATTACAGCCAAATTGATTGTTTTCAGGTTGTCAGGCTTTTCATATTCCTAAACAACTTTGTTAAACATGATAATTCAAACAACTAAACCATTAAAATCAATCAACATCGTATCTAATCATAAAGCTTATTCGTTTTATTGAAAAACGGATGTCGAAGCTTTCTTAAGCTCATGTATATGGATTTGAATAAAGGACACGTCAAATTTCAATAATATTCCTGTTGTTATTGAGTTTTCTCGACGATTTCTGAAGAACTTCCGGAATTCTACCCCCTAGAGCGTGAAGTTGAATTCTTTATTGACCTTGAACTTCCGGTACAAAGCCCATTTCTAAAATCCCATGTCGAATGGCTCTATTGAACTTTGGGAGTTAAAGGTCCAACTCGTGAGTTATTGGACATCAGTTTCATTAAATCTAAATACATCTCTCGGGAAGATTTACATTTTATTAAGTAAAGAAGAAAGAGCGAGGTATGCGACTTTTGTATTAGTATCGAAAATTGAACCGGTATCACTACCATCAAGAATATGTATCCCCCACTACGTATCGATGACTTGTTTGACCCGACCGTACAAGAGCACAATTCTTTCAAAAATCGATCTTCGTTCTCGGATATCACCAATTTGAAGATTAGAACCGAGATATTCAAAGGCGCCTTTAGAGACTAGAAAGAGGGCATTACCGAATTTCTAATCATGTCTTTTGGATCGACTAATGCCCCTACACTTTCATGGATATGATGAACCCAGTATTCAAGGAATATTTGGATCAGGTTCGTTATTCATCTTTATTGATGACATCCTCATATATTCCAAAAGTCGTGGAAGATCATGAGCACCATTTGAAAATTCGGTACTCCAAAGGCTTTGAAAATAAGCTATATGCTAAGTTGAAGAAATCGCGATTCTGGCGAGGAAGTTCAGATTCTTGAGACACGTGGTGTCAAAACATGAGACCTAATTGACGGCGAAGATTGAAGCAATACAAAGTTGGAAACAGGGGAAAGGCGGTTGGATCAAATCGTAACTTTACGGGTCTACAATGGTTATTATCGGAGATCGTGGAAGGGTTTTCTCGAATCGCTCACTCAGATTAACTTAGTTGACTCGAGGAAGGATACAAAATTCAGTTTGAGGCGAGGAATGCGAGAAGAGTTTCCAAGAGCTTAAGAAGAAACTCATTTCGGCGACTGTTACAACAATACCATCACGAAATACGGATGGATTTGTTATCTACTACGATGCTTGGGCGAAGAAGTTAGGATGTGTTCTCATACAGCGTGGGAAAGTCACGTAGCCTATGCCTCGCGAAACAAAGAATATGAGAGGAATTATCCTACTCATGATCTAGAGTTAAGCGGCCGGTCGTTTTCCGCCTTAAAGATCTGGAGGCACTATCATATGGGGAGAAAGTGGGAGATATATTCGGACCATAAAAGCCTTAAATATTTCTTCTTAAAAAGAACTCAACATACGGCAAGTGACGTTGGCTCGAGCTATTGAAAGACTACGATCCTATTTATTGATACCATCCCGAAGGCAGATGTATTGGTAATGCGCATTGAGTAGAAAGATCATATCATGAGGAATGAGTGCGATGATGTCAAGTATAATGCGATAGAGCCAACTTTAATAGAAAAGTTAAGGTTCATCAGCCAACCTTGGAAAAGGCTTGGTGATGCATACTGAAGAAAAGAAAGTACAAGAAGGTGCTTTATTAAAGGCGAGAATTGATGAAGGAATACTTGAGTCCACTCCAGACTTTGTGTTCTAACGATTCTAATTTGAAGTACAAGATCATGATGGAAGGCACTACAATACACCATTGCAATCCATCCAGGAAGTACTAAAATGTATCGTGATCTTGAGCATACATTTTGGTGGAACAATATGAAGAGAGAGATTAAAAGTTTATCTCTGACATGTTTAATTTGTCGGCGTGTAAAAGTGAGACATCAAGTGCCTAAGGACCATCGCGAACCACTGAGATTAGAAGTGGAAGTAGAACACATTACCATGGATTTCAATTCAGGTCTTCCACGGTTTCTCAAGCATAAATCTTTATTTGGGTTATTGTTGATAGATTAACCAAGTTCGCACATTTCTTGCTAAATCGGAGACTTATTCTCTTGAGCGTCTTGCTAGTATGTATGTAAATGAGATTGTGAGGTTGCATGGCATGCCAAAGTATCTATAGTTTTGGATCGTGACCCAAGATTCACTTCAAGATTTTGGGTTGGCTTGCAAAAAAGCTATGGAATGCGGATTTCTTATTCGGTTAAGCATACCATCCTCAAATGGGCAGACAATCGAGAGAGGACTATTCAAACTCTTGAAGATTTATTAAGACTCGTATCCTAGACTTGAAAGCGGTTAGGATAAGTATTTACTATTAGTGGAATTCTCCACAACAGCAGTTATCATCGAGCAAGTATAAATGTGGCCCATTTGAAGCATTATATGGGACGAAAGTGTCGGCTCTCCAATATGTTGGGATGAGAATTGGGTGAAGCGACATTATTTGGGACATAGGGAGTTAGTACGTATTTAATTACAGAAAAGATCCAAATGATTGAACAAGCATACAAAGCAAGACAGGATCAACAAAAAAAGAGTTATGCGGATCTTCCTTGAAATGACGTGGAGTTTAGTATGAGGGGATCATGTATTGTTGCGTGTTGCCCCTTGGAAAGAGTTATAAGATTTGGGAAGAGAAGCTCGATCCACGATTTATTGGTCCATTTCAAATTCTTGGCCAAATAGGAATGTAGCATATAGACTCACGTTACCTCCAGTATGTCTCGTGTTTCATAATGTGTTTCATATACTCTGTACTCGTAAAGTAAATATGAAGACCGAACCACATTATTGAGTTAGAAGCCGGGACGAGATAATGAGAAGACTTAACGTATGAGGAGGTGCATGTCAAGATCTTGGATAGGAAGGAGGATGTCCTACATACGTAATGTTATACCACAAGTTAAAGTTTTGTGGAGGAACCATACTATGCAGAAATGACACGAATTGGAAGCGGAAAAGAAAGCGAGGTATCCTCACCTTTTCAAAACACTGTGTCGTCGCACATCAATTTAGGACCCGAGAATTTCATAGGAGGGAGTTCAGAAGACCCCAACTTATTAATAATGAAATTTAATTTTCTCTATTTATTATTTTGAAATAGTAAGGGTTGATTTGATTAATGTGGATAATTATTGGTAAAATGTAAAATATTTCAAAATAAGCAATGGTTATAAAATATTCATTATTATTTGGGAATATTACGGTTGGTGAGGAATATTAGATGTCGAGGAAGATTATTTAAATCGGCAATGTGCAACTATGTGTGAGGCCCATGCTGGGAAAGTTTATTAGAGGAAGAAAACGATGAGAATAAGTTGTTTAAAATAACGACGTAGTTATTAACGTTAATCTTGTTAAAATACTTCGGTGGTTAAAACACAGAAGTAGCACCGCAGTATTGCAATTATTGATTCTTACGTAAGAAGGCACTACTCAATAATTGCTACGAGAATTCTTATTCGAAGATTTTATTTTATTGATTCTAATAATTGTTGTGTTGATATTTTATATTCTCGTTGTTTGATAATTATCACTACTCTGCGGCATTTTTCATTATCGAAGCAATAATTCATATTATCCTCGAATAATATTATTGGATAACATTATTGCAATGTCTAGAAAGTTACGTCTAAGGAGAGGTTTGGTCACTAATTTACGCGCAAGAAGGAGAAATTCTTATCGAAAGGCCCTCTCTCTGAAGCTTTCGGTTGTCAATGTGTGATTACGTAATATTGTTGTGAATAATTAATTATTGATTTATATGATGAGGAAAATATTGATTTTATGTGGATATAGATGGAAAAATTTTCAATGTGACAATTGTTGAAAATTAAAATTTTATCTTTTTGATAAAATAATTCATTTAAATATATTATTATATTTTAATAATATAATAATGGTGATATTTTACAATGAATGTGTGATATATGAGTATATCTGAGGGAGAAAGAGTATTTTTGTTGCAATAAATGTTTAAAACATGTTAAACATGCTCTAATTGACCCCATTTCTCAATTGAAATTTGATTATGTTTTCGTAAAATTGCCGTTTATGGATTTTGTTAATTTACATTTGGAATTTGGAAAAACTTTCTTACGCAAAGTTGTAGAGGAATTGAATTTCTATAAAACACATAAGATTCGAATTTTCTGATAAAAGGGCTATTTATTATGAATTATTGAAGTTTGAAGCTCAAAATAATTGATTTTTGGAAGTTTTAAATATTTATATTAATAAAAACGTTTTTTTTGTTGTGTGGCAAAACCTAGCATGTGTTTAATGATCTGAGATCGTTGTCAAAGTGGGTATAGAAGATTATTAAATATATTAATATTATTAATTTATTAAATTTTCTACTTTGGTGTTCTAAACAATTTCCTATAAATAGGTGTTGGGGTTAAAATTGAAAATCTTTTAAACCCAAGTTTTCTCTCTAAATTATCGAGTATTCTTGTGAGTATTTTGAGTATACTTTGAGTATTACTATACTATTGAAAGTTCGTTATAGCCTATATCGATTATTCAGATTAAGTAATGCTCTTCCAAGATGCGACTTTGCATTGATTATCATAAGAATTAAATCATGTCACCATCAAAATAGGTACCGTTACTGCGTATTGATGATCTGTTTGACGGGATTGCAAGGTGCCAAATTCTTTTCAAAGATTGATCTTCGTTTTGGATATCATCGTTGAAGATTAAAACCGATGACATTCCAAAAGATTGCTTTTAACCCTAAAAGACGGGCATTATGAATTCCTAGTCATGTCTTTTGGATTGACTAATGTTCCCGCCTTCATGGATATGATGAAGCGAGTATTCAAGGAATATTTAGATCACTTTGTGTCGTCTTTTATTGATGTCATCCTCATTTATTCTAAAACCGTGAAGGCCGTGAAGAACACTTCGAGGTGATATTTCAAAAGCTTCATGAAAATAAGTTATGCCAAGTTGAAAAATGCGAGTTCAAGCTTAAGGAAGTAGCATTCCTTGAGCAACGTAATATCAAATCATGGAATATCCGTTGACCTAACAAAGATTGAAGCAATTCAAAGTTGGGAGCAACCTCAAGTCAAGAATCGCAGATACGTGCAAGCTGGCCATTTGGTTATTATCGGAGATTCGTAGAAGGGTTTTCTTAATTCTTTACTCCATTAACTTAATGACTTCGAAAAGATACAAAATTCGATTGGAAGCGAGGAATGAGAAGAATTTTCAAGAACTCGAGAGAGACTCATTTCAAAGACTGTGCGAAAATACCATTCAACACTGAGGGATTTGTCATTTCAAATGATGCTTCCGTGCAAAGGGTTAGATGTGTTCTCATGCAACATGGGAAAGTCATAGCCTATGCCTCACGATAACTCAAAGAATATAAAGGAATTATCCTACTCATGATCTAGAGTTGGCAATTGTTGTCTTTGCACTTAAGATTTGGGAGGCATTACTGATGAGAGAAAGGGGGAGATCATCACGGATCGTTAAAGCTTCAAATATTTCTTCACTCAAAAAGGAACTCAACATGCAAAGAACGACTATTGGTTGAGTTGTTGAAAGATTATGATCATACCATCCAATACCATCTTGGAAAACGAGGAAGAGTTGGCGTTGAGTAGAAGATCATATGCGCACACGAGTGCATTATTAGCAACATAAGGCCCATTGTGTATGACTTCGGAAAGGATGGAAATAGAGTTAAAGACTCCACGGACCCCATGATGATGGCAAATATACTAGTGGAACCAACTTTAATCGATAAAAGTTAAAATTGCTCGAAACTACTGGACACATCTACGTGTCGTATGTAGGAAGAAAGTACAAGAGAAGGTGTTATTTTGGAAGCAAGAATCGATGAGGAAGGAATACTTGAGTCAACTCAGACTTTGTGTTCCTAACGATTTTGATTTGAAGTATAAAATTATGATGGATGCGAATAAACACACATTTTGCAATCCATCACGGGAGTACCAAAATGTATCATGATCTTGACATATATATTTTGGTGGAGCAATATGAAAGAGAGATATCATTTTTTATCTCAAGGTGTCTAACTTGTCAACGAAGTCAAGTGTTGAGCATCAAGTGCCAAAAGGTCCATTGCAACTACTTAAAATTCAAGAATGGAAACGGAGCACATTACCATGGATTTTATTCTTGGTCTTCCCAAGGTTTCTCAAGGCATAGATGCGATTTGGGTCATTTTGATAGATTAACCAAGTCTGCTAATTTCTTACCGATCGAGAAACTTATACGCATGAACGTCTTGCTTAGTATGTATATAAATGAGATTAGAAGAAGGCTGCATGGTACGCCAAGATTCATAGTTTTTGATCGAGACCCAAGATTCACTTCAAGATTTTGGGTTAGGTTTGCGAAAAAGCTATGGGCACGGATTACGATTTAGTTGATAGATTATCCTCAAACCAAGCAGATAACAATCGGAGAGGACTATTCAAACTCTTGAGGATTTATTTAAGACTACGGTAATAGTGACTTGAAGGAAGTTTGTAAGAATACTAACTTATTATAAATAAAATTAAATTTTCTATTCATTATTCTAAAGTAATAAGGTGTTAATTTAATACAATACTTTTGTTATGGGTGAAATGTAAATTTTGCAAAATAAACAAATGGTTATAAAATATTCATTTTGTCGGGGAATATTCCTTTGGTGGTGGAATATTCTTTTATAAAGAATATCCGTGACGATGTGCCAGTACAATCATGGGCCCATAACGGAATAAGCTGCTCGGATGAAGAAAACGGATAAAGTATGAGTTTTTATAAATAACTAGGCGTAGTTGTTGCGCATAACTACTATTAGAATACGGTGGTAAAAAATATAGTAATACGCGTGGTTGCATAAAGTAGAGACCGGTGATTGCACAATATTATGGAATTATTGATTACGCATATAAGAAAGCCTTTACTCAATAATTATTACAAGAAGATATTCTTGTACAATATTTTATTTTATTGATTAAATAATTCTTTGAGTTGATATTTAATATTATTATTGTTTCAATAATTGTCACTGCACAGTATTTTCCATTATCAGATCAATAATTCATATTATTTGAATAATATTATTAGATAGCATTATTGACAATGTCTAGGAAGTTTTGTCAAGGATAGGTTTGGTCATCTAATTACGCGCCAATAAGGAGAAATCCTTATTGGAAAGCCCTCTCTTTCTGAGGAGCTACTTTGGTTGTCATAATTGTGATTCTGTAATATTATTTGTGAATAATTAATTATTAATTTATAGGATAAGAAAATATTTATTTGATGTGGATATAAATGATAGATTTATTTATTTTATGTGGTTCTTAATGAAGGAATTAATGCTGAGGTATTTTATCAGTATTTTATCGGAGTAGAGGTATTAAAAATCACCCGTTTGTAGATTTCGAATATTTTCTGTTTGGAATTTGGAAAAAACTCAAAGCTACAAAGTTGTAGAGAATTCGATTTAATGCGAAATGGACATAAAAATTATTTTTTACGATAAGCAGGCTATTTTCTATGAATTCATGAAGTTTTGGAAAATAAAATAATTTTTATTAAATTATGGGTGGGACCCACTTTTGGTTGGTGTTGAATGCATAGAATTCTTTGAAAATTTTGAATTGGTGGCTAGCTTGCTTGCGTGAGAAGAAGAATAAATAATAATATTCTTTTATTTTTAGTCTCCTATGGCGTTCTAGCATTTTCCTATAAATAGGCCGCTTAGGTTAGAATTGAAAATCATCGCTCACGATGATTCGCATCAAGGTATGATACAATTTGTGATCCTTGGTTGAGTATACTCGTTATCTCGCTCTAGTAATTGAGACATGTTGACAACATCCGAATCGGTGAAAATTTATGAGAGATAAGGTATTGACGAATCTCGGGTTTAGACCTCTCGGAAACATCCGATAAACACGTTCCTCATTATCCACCAAATGAGGTCTAAAACCTGGATAACTCTGCGAACTTTGCCTCGCATCTTTGAGACACCATCATGTTGTTCTGTTCCAATCTAATAAACTCTACTCCTTCTTACGCATGTGAATACTTTCGGGAAAGTACTTGTCATTGAATAGTTTCTGAAATCTTTTCCAAGACGTATTGAGTGCGGTGGTTTGGTCACTTTCTGATTCCCACCGATGTCACTCACCATGGAACATAAAAGGTGGCAAATGGAACCTTCTGTTCCTCAGGTGCATCCCAAGACATCGAATATCTTGGTAATTTGCTTGACCCATGTTTACGCCTTAATTGGATCGGGCTTTCCCCGTAAATTGGTGGTCCCAACTCCTGAATTGCTTGCGTTGTGTGATGACCACGCGTTGCCATCACTTCCACCGTATTTTGTACACGAGTCTCCTCCGTCGATTTTTGCATGAAGCGCAAAAAGCTCTAAATATTCCATCGTTCATCATTTGCTCAAATTATCATTGTTTACTGGGAGGAATATTGCTTTTTCAGTTGCACGTTCTCTGGTTTGTGACTAAAGATTGTTCCACGGTCTCATACACTCCATTGTTAACGCTTTTCGATGTAGCCATTCTTAAACAAATTAACATATCATATAATATCCTATATTATAATGAGCCAACAAATAAGCTTAGATAGGACATCTTAGCGAAGGATTTACTCATCTCTCCTCCTAGTTCTATTCCCAGATCTCCGCCATAAAGACCATATCCCTAAGCTTTGATGTTACCCTTGGCGCCCCAAAATAGTGTATACAACACCCATTCACGAAGTCGCTAAATACATGGTGCAGAAAAGAAAACTACAACTTCAATAATACAATTGTGTAGGTGCTGAAATCGACAACAGCTTTGTGAGTTTAAATACAAATATTTCCTTACAGACAATATCAACACTCAAATAAGTCCTCATTACAATTATTCATACACTATTTTACAAAAATAGTGAAAAATGCTAAAACATCTTTCTAGAACCACCACTCCATTTTCGACTGATCCGCTATGTTCTCACCTCTGAGAAAAAAATGGAACAAAAAAGAAAAGGTGAGCTCAACTAGCCCAAAGATAAAGAATATTATGACTAAAATAATATACAATAAATTATCATTAGTCGTCAATGAGGAAAAAATCGATAGAATACAATAGACAACAAATTTTAGATCAACAACCGTGAAGCGACGATCCATTAGAAGAGTCCGTAGAGAATGAATTCTACATCTTTTAAGATTTAAAAGTCCATCATCAATATTTTATCCATGAAACATCAATCGATATACATCTTTAATCAAATATTCATCTGCACTACTGGCCAAAGATATTTATCGATTAATCATTCATCTTTGCACTCACAGCCAACGATATTCATTTCTACATCACCATTCGGTCATGTTCATCTCAACTTTTGTGCTCATCTTTTGCACTACTGGTGCCAAAGATATTCAATAATATCATCATTTAAGATGAAAATGATGAAAAATATTTTAAAGAAAAGCGAATCAAGCGAGACGAAGGACAAATATTAGAGATTAAGTATAACATTTTATCTGTAAGACCCCAACTTATTATAAATGAAATTAAATTTTTCTATTTATTATTTTGAAATAGTAGAGGTTGATTTAATTAATGTGGTTAATTATGGGTAAAATGCACAAATATTTTTAAATAAGCAAGTGGTTATAAAATATTCATTGTTGACCGGAGAATATTCGTTTGGTGGTGGAATATTATTACCGTCGGCGTGAATATTCATAATGACGACGCAGCGACTTTGTGTGGGCCCCATGCGGAAAGCGATTGGATTAAGAAAGCGCGACAAGTATAAGTTGTTTATAAATAGCAGGCGTAGTTATTGCTAATTAATACTATTGGAATACCCGGTGGTTAAAATCTGATGATTACGGTATTGCAATTATTGATTCTTACGTGGGAAGGCATTACTCGATAATTGTTACGATAGTTATTATTCGGTATTTTATTTTATTAATTCAATAATTGCTACATTGATATTTTATATTATTGTTGTTTCAATAATTGTCCTTACCACTATATTTATTTTCATTTTTAGATCGATAATTCATATTATTTGAATAATATTATTAGATAACATTATTGGCAATGTCTAGAAAGTTCTGTTTAAGGAGAGGTTTGGTCACCTAATTGCGCGCCAGTAAGGAGAAATCCTTATTGGAAAGCCCCCTCTTTCATGAGAACTGCCTGGTTGTCAGTATTGTGATTCTATAATATTATTTGTGAATAATTAATTATTGATTTATATGATAAGAAAAATATTCATTTTATGTGGATATGAATGGAGAAAATTTTTAATGTGACAATTGTTGAAAAATTGTTATTTTATCTTTTCTGATAAATAATTCATTTAAATATATTATTATATTTTAATAATATAATAATGGTGATATTTTTACAATGAATGTGAGATATATGAATATATGAGGAGAAAAAAGTATTTTTGTTACTAAAAATATTTAAAACATGTTTTTTCATGTTTGTGGACCCCATTCTTAGACCGAAATTTGATTATACTCGTAAAAAATGCTTGGTGAATTTGATCGAATTTTGTTTGGAATTTGGAAAAATTTTCTTCTGTAAAGTTGTAGAGAATAAAATTTCATATGGAAGGGATCGGACATGCGGTTTGAATTTTTCTGATAAAAGGGCTATTTATTATGAATTATTGAAGTTTCAAAATTCTAGAATAATTGATTTTTGAAGTTTTAAATATTTTTAATAAGAAAAATGTTTTTATTTATTTAGGTGAGGTGGGTCACTCTTGGTGGTGATGTTTTGAATCGAGATTATGTATGCGTAAGAATTTAATAAATATATATTAATATTTTATTAAATTTTACGCTTTTAGTATTTAAGCATTTTCCTATAAATAGGGTGCTTAGGTTAGAATTGAAAATCACACGTAAGCTGAAGTTTTCTCTCCTTTTCTCTATATTATCGGCGTATTCTTGTGAGTATTTTGAGACTTTGAGTGTTGCTTTATATGGTACAAGTTTCCTTCAAACCTTTATATCAAGTATTCCGGTCGGAAGCACAAATCTTTTCGAGGTAAGGGATGTTATATATTTTTTTAAAAATGATATTATTTCTTCTAATATTATTATGCCGGATTATTAGTAAGATTTTTTTTGTGAAATTCTTGTCTTTTAGTGTCGCGGTTTCTATTTACATATACGGCACTATTCACGTTTACGGCACTATTCACGAATACGACACTATTCACAGAAAAATTAAATTTTCGTTTTTTGTCCAAAATATCTATTATGGATACTAGCTTTGATTGTATACATATTTTGATCATTCTTGAATTTTACTTCACTATGGTTAGTTATGAAGTATTTTTGAACTCGGATTGTTTAAAGTACGAATCTTTAATATTTGTTCTTTTGTTTCACTGGATTCGTTTTCTTTAAAATATTTTTCATCATCCTCAGTCCTAAATGATGATATTATTGAATATCTTTGGCCTGTAGTGCAAAGATGGTTGAATTTCTTATGAATATCTTTGGCCCGTAGTGCAAAGATGTACAAGTGTTGAGATGAACATGACCAACTGATGAATATCTTTGACTTGTAGTGCAAAGATGAATATTTGATTCAAGATGTATATTGATTGATGTTCTGAGGATAAAATATTGATGATGGACTTTTAAATTCATAGATAATAGTAGATTTCATTCTCTACGTAACTCTTCTTATGAATTATTATTTTACTGCGAATATTGATCAGAAACTTGTTCATTGTCTATTGTATTTTATCGATTTTTTCTGTTGAAGACTAACGATAATTTGTTACATATTATCTTAGTCATAATATTTTTTCTTGGGCTAATTGAGCTCACCCTTTTCTTTTTGTTCCATTTTTCTTCTCGGGAGGCGAGAATGTAGCAATACTTAGTCGGTAGTATGGAATGAAGGTCCTAGAAAGTTATTTTAGTAGTCCTCACCATTTTGTAAAATAATCAATAATTATAATGAGGACTTATTTGGGTGTGAATATTGTCTAGATGACAATATTTGTATTTAAACTCACGCTTTATGTATTGTATTAATAAAGTTGTAGTTGTTTACGTACCATATTATTGACGACTAAAATGGGTGATGTATACCTATTTTGGGGGGCGCCACATTATCAAGATCAATAATACTTCATAATAACCAATTGTGAAGCGGTAATTCAAAAATAAAGATCAAAACATGGATACTCAAAGATAGTAACCATAATAGACATCTTGGATAAAAAGAAGAATATTTCATTTTTTCTATTGAATAAAGTACTAATAAAGTTGGATAATAAAGAAGAATATTTCATTTTTTGATTGTATTAATAAAGTTGTATTTGTTTCTTATACCATGTTATTGATTTGACTCAAAATGGGTGATGTATACTATTTTGGTGGCGTCAACGATTGGTATCGAGCTTAGGATATGATCTCCATGGCGGAGATCGGGGATTAGATGTGACACCCCCAAAATAGGTCTACATCACCCATTCCGAGTTGTTAAATATCTGATGTGAAACAACTACAACTTTATTATTACAATAGTAAAAGCGTGAGTTTAAATACGATATTGCCATCTAGACAATATCCACATACAAATAAATCCTCATCATAATTATTGATACATTATTTTACAACAATGGTGAGGACTACTAAACAACTCTCCTAGAACTTTCATTCCATATCCCGACTCGTCTTCATTATATTCTCGCCTCCCCGAGAAGAAAAATGGAACAAAAGGAAAAGGGTGAGCTCGACTAGCCCAATTAAAGAATATTATGACTAAGATAATATACAACAAAATTATCGTTAGTCTTCAATGTGGAAAAATATAATAGAATACAATAGACAACAAGTTTTAAATCAATATTCAAGTGAAATAATAATTCATTAGAAGAGTTAAGTAGAGAATGCAAACTACTATCTTCTATGTATGAATTTTAAAGTTCATCGCCTATTTTTTTTTTTATCCCCGTAACATCAATCAATATATATCTGGATCAAATATTCATCCTTTTCTGAGCCAAGGACATTCACCGATGGGTCATGTTCATCTAAACACTATTCATCTTTGCACTACGAGCCAAAGATATTCATCGTGAAATCATTCATCTTTACTACTACGGCCAAAGATATTCATCAAAATCATTTATCTTTGCACTATGTGCCAAAGATATTCATTATAAATCATTCATCTTTGCACTACAGAGCCAAAGATATTCAATAATATCATCATTTAAGACCTAAAGATGATGAAAATATATTTTAAAAAGCGAATCCAAATTGAAACAAAATGACAAGGATTAAGGATTCGTACTTTGTTTTATCCACGTCAAAAATACCTCAAAAATAATCATAGTGGTGTAAAATTCAAGAATGATCAAAATATGGATACAATCAAAGCTAGTATCCCAATAGATATTTTAGACTTAAAAGAAATTTTTTTTTTTTCGATGAATAAATCAGTATTAAGTGAATAGTGCCGTATACATAAATAAGAACTCAAACACCAAAAGTTCTAAATTTGATAAAAACTTCAGATCAATATTTCAAAGATAATGATATTGAAGAAATAATATCATTACTGAAAAAAAATAATATCCCTTACCTCGAAAGATCGATCTTAATTGGAATCTTTGGATATAAGCTATATCTTGAACTTTCACCGATAGCAATACTCAAAGTATACTCAAAATACTCACAAGAATACGCTCGATAATATAGAGAGAAAACTTCATTTACGGTGTGATTTTCAATTCTAACCTAAGACTTTATTTATAGAAATTGCTAGAACACCAAAGTAGAAAATTTAATATAATAATAATATATATAATAAATCTTCTACTATTTACTTGAAAATCTGATTTGATTCAATAACCACATGCCACCTTCTAGAAAAAGTAATAAAAACGTTTTTCTAATTTAAAATAATTTAAACTTCAAAAAATCAATTATTTTGAGCTTGAACTTCAATAATTCATAATAAATAGCCCTTTTGTCAGAAAAATTAGAATCTCGCATGTTTTTTTAGGAAATTCAATTCTCTACAACTTTGCGAGAAGAAAGTTTTTCCAAATTTCAAATAGAAATTGTAGAAATCCCACAAACAGGTGATTTTAGAGATTTATAATCAAATTTCACCAATAAATGGGGTCCACCGACATGTTTAACATGTTTTAAACATTTATTGCAACAAAAATACTCTTCCTCCTCGTATACTCACATATCCCACATTCATTTGTAAAATATCACCATTATTATATTATTAAAATATAATATTATATATATTTAAATGAATTATTTTATCGTAAAAAGATAAAATTTTAATTTTCAACAATTGTCACATTAAAATTTTCTCCATCTATATCCACATAAAATCAATATTTTCTCATCATATGAATCAATAATTAATTATTCACAAATAATATTACGTAATCACAATATTGACAACCGGTAGTTCAGGAAAGAGGGCTTTCAATAAGAATTTCTCCTTAGCGGCAAGCAATTAGGTGACCAAACCTCTCCTTAGAGCGTAACTTTCTAGACATTGCCAATAATGTTATCTAATAATATTATTCAGGATAATATGAATTATTGCTTCGATAATGAAAATAATTGTGTAATGACAATTATTGAAACAACAACAATATAAAATATCAATGCAAAGAATTATTGAATCAATAAAATAAAATAATTGAGCGGTAATTATCGTAACCATTATTGAGTAGTGCCTTCTTCATGTAAGAGTCAATAATTGGTGCAATACTGAGTAATGCCTTCTGAAGTGCAACAACGCCAGACATCGTGGTTTTAATCAACGGATATTCCAACGATGTAAAGCGGTAATAACCACGCCTGTTATTTTTAAACAACTTATATTTGTCGTTTTCTTCCTCCAATCGCTTTCCAAGTTATGGGGCCCACATGGGTCAAGGCCACGCAATTAATATTCCCAGGACAGTGCATTTAATATTCCACGACCAAAACTAATATTCCCAAACAACAATGAATATTTAATAACCACTTGCTTATTTTGAAATATTTGCGATTTTACCCATAACTATCCACATTAATCACATCAACCCTTACTATTTCAAAATAATAATTAGAGGAAATTAAATTTTATTTATTAATTATTTGGGGTCTTACAATAGAACTAGGAGGAGAGCAGACGAAAATCCTTCGCTAAAGTGTGTCCTCCTAAGCTTATTTGTTGGTTAGTCAAGATATATAGATATTATGTGATATGTTGATTTCCTTAATTAACCCTTGTTTATGGCAAGATTTGAGAATGTCGATCGAGATTGTTAATAGTGGAGTAAATGAGACCGTGGAGACACCTTTATTCACCAACGAGGAGAACGTGCAATAATTCGGCAATGTCCTCTCCCGTGAACAACACCACCTGAAAGCGATGATGAACGACAGGATGTTTAGAAGCTTTTTGCGAGTTCATGAAAAATCAACCGAGGGAGACTCGTGCACAAAATACAGGTGGAAATGATAACAACGCATGGTTTGTCACAGCCAAGCAGTTCAAAGAGATGGGACCACCAGAATTCTGGGGAAAGCCGAATCCGATTAAGGCAGAAATATGGGTCAAACAAAATCACCAAGATATTCGATATCTTGGGATGCACGGAGGAACTGAAGGTTCCAGTCGCCACCTTTATGTTCCGTGAATGAGGCGATGACATGGTGGAATCGATGAAACGCATCCATCCACCGCACTCAAAGATGTCTTGGGAGACGTTTAAAAACTTTTCAATGACAAGTACTTTCTCGAAAGTATTCGCTATATGAAGGAAGTGGAGTTCATTGGGACCGGAACAAAATAACATGACCGGTGTTCTAGTGCGAGGCAAAGTTTGCAGAGTTATCCAGTTTTGCACCTCATTTGGTGGAGAATGAGGAACGTATGACGCGGATGTTTCGAGAGGTTTGAAACCCAAAGATACGTCAAGATCTCATTTCTCATAAATTTCTCTCTATTCAGATGTTATCAACAGGCTCAATTGTTTAGGCGAGATAACGAGACGTTCAATCGAGGACCACAACCAGAATCATATTCAAGGATGTGTGATCATCGAACAACGATAACCAGCGAAGAAAGAAAAATACGGACAAAAATGGTAACACTCCGGTGGTAATCATGGCCATGAAAATAAAAGAAGCGAGTCGGGGGGAGATTTTAAAAAGAGGAAATTCAACAATGACCATGTGAAGATGTCAGCACCAGCAACAACTGGTTCTAAGGGAGGAGAACGACCACCGGTCATATGCTATAAATGCGGGAAAGAAGGATATCGGTCAAACTGTCCACAACAATTTAAGGTATATTATAATTGTGGAAAGGAAGGAAATATAGCTCGAGATTATACAAGAAATGGCGAAACCAAGTCCAATGGGATGGTGACTCAAAAGGTCAGTCCAGAAAAGTCAAAGTCAACGGTCTCGGAAGGCGTTTGTCGTGAATCTGGTCAAAATGCGAGGAATCCAAACGAGGTGATCACGGGTAAGCTAATCATAAATTCTTGCAAGTTTATACCTTACTAGATACCGATGCTACCCATTCATTTATCTCTTGTGCTCAACGTTTAAACTTAACTCAGGAGAAATTAGACTTTGATTTATCTCATGGAGACTCTGTTAGAGAAACTTTCATCACATCCATTCGTTTATAAATCTTGTTTGATCCAAGTTGGCACCATCACATTACTGTTGAACCTTATCTCTTTAAAGATACTTGCTTTTGATGTGATTTTAGGGATTGATTGGTTAACTACTCATCATGCCAAAATTAATTGTTTTCGTAAGGTTGTTAGTTTTAATATTCCTAATCAACCTATTGTACGAATTCAAGCGACTAAACCATTAAAATCAATCACCGTCATATCAAGTCATAAAGCTATTCGTTTATTAAAAAGCGGATGTCGCTTTTTTTAGCCCATATTATGGATTTGAATAAAGACACGCCGATTTGAATAATATTCTGTTGTTAGTAAATTTCCGACGATTTCAAGAACTTCACGGCCTCCCCCGTAATGTGAAGTTGAATTCTTTATTGATCTTGAACCCGGTACAAAGCCCATTTCTAAAACTCCATATCGAATGGCTCCTATTGAACTTCGTGGAGTTAAAAGTCCAACTACGTGAGTTGTTGGACATCGATTTCATTCATCCTAAGACATCTCCTCGGGGTGCTCCCTGTTTTATTTGTAAAGATGAAAGACTAAGTATGCGACTTTTGTATTGACTAATGAGAATTAAACCATGTCACTATCAAGAATAGGTATCCGCTACCTCGTATTGATGACCGTTAGACCGGTTGCAAGGAACACAATTCTTTTCAAAATTGATCTTCGATTCGGATATCATCACCGAAGATTAATCGAGGATATTCCAAAGACCGCCCGTAACTCGATCTGGGCATTATGAATTCTTAGTCATGTCTTTTGGATTGACTAATGATCCTGCGGCTTTCATGGATATGATGAACCGAGTATTCAAGGATTATTTGGATCAGTTTTTAATTATCTTTATTGATGACATCCTCATATATTCCAAAAGCCGTGAAGATCATGAGCACCATTTGAAGCTGGTACTCTAAAGGCTTCGTGAAAACAAGCTATATGCCAAGTTGAAGAAATGCGAGTTCTGGGTTGAAGAAGTAGCATTCCTTGGGCACGTGGTGTCAAAACAAGGAGTGTCTGTTGACCCAGCGAAGATTGAAGAAATACAAAGTTGGGAGCAACCAAGTTTGCGTGATCAAGATGTAGCTTTCGGGCTGCAATTGGTAATATCGGAGATTCGTGGAAGGATTTTCTCGAATCACTACTCCATTAACTCAGCTGACTCGAAAAGATATAAAATTCGTATGGAACGAGGAATGTGAGAAGAGTTTCCAAAAGCTTAAGAGGAGACTCATTTCGGCACCTGTTCTGACAATACCATTTGGTTCTGATGGATTTGTTATCTACAACGATGCTTCAGGCAAATGTTTAGGATGTGTTCTCATGCAACGTGGGAAAGTCATAGCCTATGCCTCGCGACAACTTAAAGAGTATGAGAGGAATTATCCTACTCATGATCTAGAATTGGCAGCAGTCATTTTTGCGCTAAAGATCTGGAGGCACTATCTGTATGGAGAGAAAGTGGAGATATATTCGCACCATAAAAGCCTCAAATATTTTCTTCACCCAAAAGAACTCAACATGCAAAGAACGACGCTGGCTCGAGCTATTAAAGATTACGATCACACTATTCAATACCATCCCGCAAAAGCAAAACGTGGTAATGACGCGTTGAAAGTAAGATCATATGTAGGAACGAAGTGCGATGATGTCAAGTATACGCATAGAACCAACTTTAATCGATGAAGTTAAAGTTTTCAAGCCACCAACTCTGAAGTGATGCGTATGAAGAAGAAAGTATAAGAAGGTGCTATTCCTAAGCGAGAATCGATGAAGAGGAATACTTGAGTCCACTCCTGCACTTTCAGGTTCCTAACGACTCGATTTGAAATACAAGATCCCGAGCGGAGGCACATAATACACCATTTGTAATCCATCTCGGAAGTACCAAAATGTATCATGATCTTTGACATACATTTTGGTGGAACAATATGAAGAGAGAGATTGCAAAGTTTATCTCGAGGTGTTTAATCGTTTTCAACGTGTAAAAAGCGAGAGCATCAAGTACCTAAGGGTCCGTTACAACCACTTGAGATTCCAAAATGGAAGTGGGAACACATTACCATGGATTTCGTTACGGGTCTTCCCACGGTTTCTCAAGGTAAAAATGCTATTTGGGTTATTATTGATAGATTAACCAAGTCTTTCATTTCTTCCCGATACGGGAGAATTATTTCCTTGAACGTCTTGCTCATATGTATGTAAATGAGGTTATGAGATTTCATGGCATGCCAGTATCCGTAGTTTCGAATCGTGACCCAAGATTCACTTCACGATTTTGGGTTAGTTTGCAAAAAGCTATAGGCACGGATTTATTGATTGGCTTCGCATACCATCCTCAAACAGACGGACAATCGAGAGACTATTCAAACTCTTGAAGATCTATTAAGACTCTATGTCCTAGACTTCAAAGGGAGTTGGGATAAGTATTTACCATTGGTGGAATTCTCCTACAACAACAGTTATCAGGCAAGAATAGGTGTGGCCTCATTTGAAGCATTATATGGACGAAAGTGTTGCTCTTTAGTATGTTGGGATGAGGTGGGTGAAGCAACATTGTTGGGACCAGAGTTGATACGTATTATTACATTACGTAAAAGATCCAAATGATTCGACAACGTATACAAACCAAGACAGGATCGAAAAAGAGTTATGCGGATCATCATCGAAAGGACGTGGAATTTAGTATCGGGGATCATGTATTGTTCGTGTTGCCCATGGAAGGAGTTACAAGATTTGGGAAAGAGAAAGCTCAATCCACATTTCATTTATCGCCCATTTCGCATTCTTCGCCGAAGTAGAAATGTAGCCTATAGACTCGCGTTACCTCCAAGTATGTCTCGTGTTCATAATGTTTTTCATATATCTCGTGTTTCAGTAAATATGTGAAAGACCCGAACCACGTTATTGAAAGTTTAAGCAGACGAGATAAATGGTGAAGACTTAACGACGAGGAGGTACCGTCAAGATCTTGGATAGGAAGGAGCATATCTTACGTACAAAGGTCATACCATAAGTCAAAGTTTTGTGGAGGAACCATGCTATTGAAGAAATGACCTGGGAGTTGGAAATGGAAATGAAAGCGAGGTATCCTCACCTTTTCGAAACACTAGGTACGTACGTCAATTTCGAGGATGAAATTTCTTAAGGAGGGGAGGTTGTAAGACCCCAGCTTATTATAAATGAAATTAAATTTCCTCTATTTATTATTTTGAAATAGTAAGTGTTGATTTAATTAATGTGGTTAGTTATGGGTAAAATGCACAAATATTTTAAATAAGAAAGTGGTTATAAAATATTCATTGTTGTCGGGGAATATTCGTTTGGTCGTAGAATATTCTTACTGTCGGGGAATATTCATACGACGGCGCAGCCTTGTGTGGGCCCCATAACGGAAAACGATTGGATTTAGAAAATGACAAGTATAAGTTGTTTATAAATAACGGCGTAGTTGTTACCGTTAATACTGTTGGACTACCCGGTGGTTAAAATAAAGTAGCACACGGTATTGCACCAATTATTGATTTTTACGTAGGAAGGCATTACTCAATAATTGTTAAAGTAGTTATTGTTCAATATATTATTTTATTGATTCAATAATTGCTACGTTGATATTTTATATTATTGTTATTTCAATAATTATCACTGCACAGTATTTTCATTTTCAGATCAATAATTCATATTATTTGAATAATATTATTAAATAACATTATTGGCAATGTCTAGAAAGTTTTGTCTAAGGAGAGGTTTGGTCACCTAATCATGGCGCCAAGAAGGAGAAATCCTTATCGGAAAGCCCCTCTTTCCAGGAACCGCCTCGTCACGAGATTGTGATTCTCGTAATATTATTTGTGAATAATTAATTATTGATTTATATGATAAGGAAAATATTCATTTTATGTGAATATAGATGGAGAAAATTTTAATGTGACAATTGTTGAAAAATTGTTATTTTATCTTTTTCGATAAATAATTCATTTAAATATATTATTATATTTTAATAATATAATAATGGTGATATTTTTACAATGAATGTGGTATATATATGAATATATGAGGAGGAAAAGTATTTTTGTTACTAAAAATATTTAAAACATGTTTTTCATGTTTGTGGACCCCATTTCTTGACTGAAATTTGATTATAGCTTGTAAAATCGCCTGGTTTCGGATTTTGGCCAATTTCTCGCTCGAATTTGGAAAAACTTTCTTCTGCAAAGTTGTAGAGAATGAAATTTCCTATAAAAAGGACATGCGATTTGAATTTTTCTGATAAAAGGGCTATTTATTATTGTGACACCCCCAAAATTAGGTATACATCACCCATCTTTGAGTCGCAAAATACATGGTACAAAAATACAAAATACAACTTAATAATACAACTATCATGTACAATACGACGAAACATAAACTGAGAGTTTAAATAAGAATACCGCTTTCTAGACAATATCTATTCTCAATGGAGTCTCAGATAAAGATACAAACTCAAATCCATTCCTCATTATATTTATTATCACATTATTTAATGTAATAGTGAGGACTACTAATACTATCATCCGGACCATCACTGCTCCCCGACTAGTCCCCTCGCTACGCTCTCATTTCACGAAGAGAATAATGAAAGAAAAGGTGAGCTCAACTAGCCTAAGAAGAAATATTATGACTAAGATAATGCAGATAAATTATCATTAGCCTTCAACAATGTTAAACCGATAAAATACAATAGACAACAAGTTTAATCTGCAGCTTGAATAAGCAATCCATTAAAAGAGTCAAAGAGAGAATAAAATCTACTATCTTTTATGATTTAAAAAGTTTTCATCACTTTTATCACGAGACTCACTTAATAAATAATCCACATCATCCCCGCAAGACTACGACCAAAGATATTCATTAAGATTACGACCACAAATTATCCATGCACTCACACGCCAAGGATATTCGTGTATTCATCAATGGTCATGATCATGCCAACAATCGGCCCATCAATGCACTACGGACAACGAGGACTTTTATCACATCATTTATAACATTACTACCATGATTATACCGAATAATCCTCGGTCATAATCATACCAAGTCCATCTATGCACTACTGGTGCCACAAATGATTTTCAAAAATATAAACATGAGGATGATGACAATGATATAAGAATTCAATAAAACAAGTTCTTAATTAATTTGTCCAAGAACCAATAACGCCCAAATTGTCAACACGATACTTACACAGCAGAGAGTAAAATTTAAGAATGCTCGTAAGAATATTTCCATGAAATGACATCGATAAAGCCTTAAATATTAAGGATATTCCACTAATTTTATGGAGTATAAGTCAAAACTTTAACCAACCTGAGTATAATAAAGAATGGAATAACAACAGAAATCCCTACGCACGCCAGATTGCAAGATGTATAAAAGTTATTCCATCGTAATAATAAATACGTAAATAATAAATAACGAAACCAAGTCGTGTGAAATTACATCGACAGGATATTAAACGTAATATTAAATGCGGAATAATAAATATTGGAACCAGTCGTGAAATTAATAATCGACTGTGATATTCCGGACGTAATAATATGTAACGGAATAATAAAAGAATTTCACCAAGTATGCGATACTCAGATAAACAAAGTTATTCCAACATAATAATAAAGAATGGAATAATGTAAGAAGATCACCAAGTATTGGGTAAACCGTATATCAAAGTCATTCCATCAAGTATAGGTAAACCACAGACACAAAGTTATTCCAATGTAAAAATAAAGAATGGAATAACATAAAGATTTCACCAAGTATAGGTATGCGCGAGATACAAAGTTATTCCAACAAAATAAACGAGAATGGAATAACATAAGGATTTCACCAAGTATAGGTATGTCTGGCGATACAAAGTTATGTATAGGGTATGCCACTTTTACAAAAGTTATTCCAATGTAATAATAAAGAATAGAATAATAGAAGTTCTCTTCATGAATAAGAAAGAATAACACCCTTACCGTAAAAAGACATTGGATATCAAAGTAAAGTGAAAAAGCGAATACTCTTCTTCTTTCTTTCTATAATTTCTCTCTAGAGTTTCAAAGTTGAATTTGTAAGAAATAATGAAGGAATGAGCTTCTATTTATAGAAGAATGGATTGAATAGTAACTAATTCATGAACGGTCCAGATCGATTTACTTTTAAACGAACGATCCAGATCGATTTACTATTAAAACTTAAAGCGACGATCCATACTGATTTACTATTAAAACTTTAAACCAGCGACCCATATTGATTCACTATTATAACTTTCCACCAGCGGTCCATATTAATTCATTCAACCAACGGTCTGAAAAATTAGCACATCTCCTCATGGAATAATATTGTACCCAAATACCCGAATGCACAATAATAGAGTGAATAAGAATAGGGTGAATAAGAACTCGTGAATAAGAACTCATGAATAGTAACTCATGAATAAGAACTCATGAATAAGAATCGTGAATAGTAACTCATGAATAATAACTCGTGAATAAGTAACTCATGAATAGAACTCATCTTTAATCAACACGAACTTATTCATCATTAATATTATAACTCACAATATTTAACAACCTGTGTTGTTCCTGTGAGCAGGGGGCTTTCAATAAGGATTTCTCCCTATGGCGTGCAATTAGGTGACTAAATCTCTCCTCGTGTAACTTCTGAGACATTGTAAATATTGCAATTTAATAATATGAATAACTTTGTCGTCTCAATTATTGATTTAATAAAATGACATATAATGCATATGATACTGTGACAATAATCGAATCAATAATATGAGAGATATGATGCAATAATTATTGTAGCAATAATTGAGTATAACCGAGTGACTTCTTCACGTAAGCATCAATAACCAATACCGTTGTGCGCTACTACGCAACCACGCCAGACATCAGACTTTTACTACGGGTAGTCAACAAAGTATCAACGGTAAAACTTCTCCCGTTATTTTATAAAAAGATAATTATGTCGTTTTCTTACTACGACAATACTTCTGTTGTGGGGTCCACCAATGATTATGTCGTCGTACGGATATTTCCCGACAAAAAGAATATTCCCCGACCAAATCAAATATTATATAATAACTTGCATACTTTGCAAAATTTATAAATATTACCCACAACTATAACATAATATCAAATTTATTTCATAATATTCAAAAAAATGATATTCATAGAAAAATTATCTTTATTCATAAAAGTTGGGGTCTTACAATTATGAATTATTGAAGTTCCGAAATTACAGAATATTTGATTTTTTAAGTTTTAAATATTTTTAATAAGAAAAACATTTTTTTTATTTAGGTGAAGTGGGTTACTCTTGGTGGCTTATGTTTTGAATCAGATTATGTGTGCGTAAGAATTTAATAAATATATATTAATATTTTATTAAATTTTTTGCTTTGGTGTTCTAAGCATTTTCCTATAAATAGGGTGCTTAGGTTAGAATTGAAAATCACACCGTAAACTGAAGTTTTCTCTCCTTTCTCTCTATATTATCGAGTTTATTCTTGTGAGTATTTTGAGACCTTGAGTGTTGCTATACTGGCCAAGTTCCTTCAAAGACTATATTCAAAGATTTCAAATCGGTAAGCACCGTCTTTTCGAGGTAAGGGATGTTATATTTTTTTAAAAATGATATTATTTCTTCTAATATTATTATCTTGGGATTATTGGTAAGATTTTTTTTGTGAAATTTTGTCTTTTAGTGTCGTGGTTTTTATTTACGATACTCAAGACTATTCACGATACTCTGACTATTCACGAATCATATTACACTATTCACGAAAAACTAAATTTTGTTTTTGTCCAAAATATCTATTATGGATACTAGCTTTGATTGTATCTATGTTTTGATCATTCTTGAATTTTACTTCACTATGGTTAGTTATGAAGTATTTTTGAACTCTGATTGTTTAAAAGTACTAATCTTTAATATTTGTTCTTTTGTTTCACCGGATTCGTTTTTCTTTAAAATATTTTCATCATCCTCTACCCTAAATGATGATATTATCGAATATCTTTGGCCCTGTAAGTAAAAGATGGTTGAATTTCTTATGAATATCTTTGGCCCGTAGTGCAAAAGATGTACAGTGTTGAGATGAACATGATTAATCGATGAATATCTTTCTTTTGTAGTGCAAAGATGAATATTTGATTCAAGATGTATATTGATTGATGTTACAGGATAAAATATTGATGATGGACTTTAAATTCATAGATAATAGTAGATTTCATTCTCTACGTAACTCTTCTATGAATTATTATTTCATTGTGAATATTGATCTGAAACTTGTTGTCTATTTTATTTTATCAGATTTTTTCCTGTTCAAGACTAACGATAATTTGTTCTATATTATCTTAGTCATAATATTCTTTACTGGGCTAGTTGAGCTCACCCTTTTCCTTTTGTTCCATTTTTTTTTTCTCGGGGAGGAGAATGTAGCAAATCTTTAATCGGGGTATGGAATGAAGGTCCTAGAAGTTGGTTTAATAGTCCTCACCATTTTTGTAAAATAATCAATAATTGTAATGAGGACTTATTTGGGTGTGAATATTGTCTAGATGACAATATTTGTATTTAAACTCACAGTTTATGTATTGTATTAATAAAGTTGTAGTTGTTTCTGTACCATATTATTGACGACTAAAAATGGGTGATGTATACCTATTTTGGGGGCGTCACATTATCCAAGATCAATAATACTTCATAATAACCAATTGTGAAGCAGAATTCAAAAATAAAGATCAAAACATGGATACAATCAAAGATAGTAACCATAATAGACATCTTGGATAAAAAGAAGAATATTTCATTTTTCGGTGAATAGTGCCGTATATATGAATAGTAATCCCGACACAAAAAGTTCTAAATTTGATTAAAAAGTTCATCAATATTTCGGCATAATGATATTGAAAAAAATAATATCATTTAAGAAGAAAATAACATCCCTTACCTCAAAATAACGGTACTTCTGATCGAAATATCGGATATAAAGCCGAAGGAAGCTTGTACCGAACAGCAACTCTCAAAGTATATAAATACTCACAATAATACGCTCGATAATGTAGAGAGAAAGAAAACTTATTTCTGGTGTGATTTTCAATTCTAACCTAAGCGTCTATTTATAGAAAAATGTTAGAACGTCATAGGAGACTAAATAAAAAAATAATATTATTTCTATTTTTTTCTTCCACGCATGCTAGGTTGAAAATCAAGGCCAGCCATCTTTGAACCAAATTGGCAGCCCACATGTTGTAAAACAAAAGTGGGTCCCACCCATAATTTTAATAAAAATTATTTTATTTTCTGAAACTTCAACAATTCATAGAAAATAGCCCGTTTATCAGAAAAATATGAATTTTATGTCCATTATGCCTGAAATTAAATTCTCTACAACTTTGTAGCTTTGAGTTTCTCCAAATTCCAAACCAAAAATATCCGAAATTCACAAACGGATGATTTTTAATACCTCCATTCCGACAAAAATACTGATAAAACACCTCAGCATTAATTCCTTCATTTATAACCACATAAAATAAATAAATCCATCATTTATATCCACATCAAATAAATATTTTTTTATCAATAATTAATTATTCACAAATAATATTACAGAATCACAATTATGACAACCAGGCCGTTCCCACGAAAGAGGGGACTTTCCAATAAGGATTTCTCCTTACTGGCGCGCAATTAGGTGACCAAACCTCTCCTTGACATAACTTTCTAGACATTGCCAATAATGCTATCTAATAATATTATTCAAATAATATGAATTATTGATCCGATAATGGAAAATATCGCATGCGGTGACAATTATTGAAACAACAAAATATAAACTATCAACGCAAAGAATTATTGAATCAATAAAATAAAATATTGAACAAGAACTACTATAACAATTATTGAGTAGTGCCTTCACGCATTTAATCAATAATTCAACAATATTTGCAAACACTGTCTGCAATCTTGTACACCACGCCAGACATCAGTATTTTAACCACCGTGTATTCCAACAAGTGCTATCGGTAATAACTACGTCGTTATTTATAAAAACTCATACTTTATCGCTTTTCTTCATCCAAGCTATTATTACGTTATGAGCCCCAATTTAATGGCTACTACTGGCCGCATACGAATATTCCCCGACAAAATGAATATTCCACGATCAAAAGAATATTCCTCGACAAAAATGAATATTTTATAACTACTTACTTATTTTTTAAAATTTGCACATTTCACCCATAACCAAAGCATTATATCAAATTAACACCTTATTAATTTTGAATAATGAATAGAGAAAATTCAATTTTATTTATAATAAGTTGGGGTCTTACAACCTCCCCTCCTAACAAAATTGGGAAGACCAGAAACGATATCCATAGTAATGTGTTCCCACTTTCATTCCAGAATCTCAAGTGGTTGCAATGGACCTTTTGGTACTTGATGCTCCGCCTTTACACGTTGATAAGTTAAACACCTCGAGATAAACTCCGCGATCTCTCTCTTCATATTGTTCCACCAAAATGTATGTCGAATATCATGATACATTTTGGTACTCCCAGGATGGATTGAACACGGGGTGTTGTGTGCCTCCATCATGATTCTATGATTCAATTCAGAATCGTTAGGAATGCAAAGTCTGGAGTTGAATCAAGTATTCTTTCTTCATCGATTTCGCTTACAGAATAAAGACCTTCTTGCACTTTCTTCTTCATACACGATCGGCCCTTGGTCCGTAGCTTGAAGCAGGCTTTAACTTTATCGATTAAAGTTGGTTCTACTCATATATTCGCCATCATCACGTGGGTCCCCAGAGTCTTTAATTCTACCTCCATCCTTTGCAAGTCATACAAAATGGGCCTTCATCGTTGACAATATCGCTTTTCGTACTCGCGTATATGATCTTCTACTCAACGCGCTACCATCAAGGCGTTCGCTTTTCCGAGATTATATTGAATAGTGTGATCGTAATCTTTCAATGGCTCAAGCCAACGTCGTTCTTACGCATGTTGAGTTCTTTTTGGGTGAAGAAATATTTGAGGCTTTTATGGTCGGTATAAATCTCCACTTTCTCCCCATACAAGTAGTGTTCCAAATTTTTAACGCGAATCACGATCACGCTAACTCTAGATCATGAGTAGGATAATTCCTCTCATATTCTTTGAGTTATCATGAGGCATAAGCTATGACTTTCCCATGTTGCATGAGAACACATCCTAACCCTTTACCCGAAGCATCATTCAGATAACAAATCCATCCGCACCGGATGGTATTGCGGAAGCAGGTGCCGAAATGAGTCTCCTCTTGAGCTCTTAGAAACTCATCTCGCATTCCTTGCTCCATACAAATTTTATATCCTTCCGAGTCAACTGAGTTAACAGAGTAGCGATTCGAGAAAATCCTTCCACGAATCTCCGATAATAACCAAATAAGCCCGAGAAAGTCTGCAGTCTTGATCCCGACTTTGGTTGCTTCTAACTTTGTATTGCTTCAATCTTGGCCGGGTTAACAGATTCTCCATGTTTTGACACCACGTGCCCAAGGAATGCTACTTTCTCAAACCAGAACTAGCATTTCTTCAGCTTGGCATAAAGCTTATTTTCACGAAATCTTTCAAGTATCAGCTTCAAATGGTGCTCATGATCTTCAAGGCTTTTAGAATAGATGAGGATGTCATCAATAAAGACAACAACGAACTGATCCAAATATTCCTTGAATACTCGGTTCATCATATCCATGAAAGCAACAAGAGCATTAGTCAATCCAAAAGATATGATTAAGAATTCATAATGCCCGTACTGAGTTCTGAAGGCAGTCTTTGGAATATCCTCAGTTTTAATCTTGGTGATGATATCCGAGCGAAGATCGATCTTTGAAAAGAATTGTTCTCAGTAATCGGGTCGAACAGGTCATCAATGCGAGGTAATGATACCTATTCTTAATGGTGACATGGTTTAATTCTCAGAGTCAATACAAAGTCGTGATACTCCCGTATTTCTTCTTTACTGAATAAAATAGGAGCACCCCAAGGAGATGTATTAGACGAATGAAACCGATGTCTAATAACTCCTCGTAGTTGGACTTTTAACTCCTCAAGTTCAATTGGAGCCATTCGATATGGGGTTTTAGAAATGGGCAGACTCCGGTTCAAGGTCAATAAAGAATTCAACATCACGTTCTGGGGGTAGACCGAGAAGTTCTTTAGGAAATACATCAGGAAATTCTCAAACAACAAAAATATTATCCAAATCTGACTTGTCTTTATTCAAATCCATAACATGGGCTAAGAAAACTTGGCATCCGTTTTTCAATAAACGAATAGCTTTGTGGCTTGATATGACAGTGACTGATTTTAGTGGTTTAGTTGTTTGAATTCGTATGATTGGTTGGTTAGGAATTTGAAAACTAACAACCTTACGAAAACAATCAATTTTGGCATGATGAGTGGTTAACCAATCAATTCCTAAAATCACATCAAAAACAAGTATCTTTAAAGAGATAAGATCAACAGGTAATGTGATAGTTCCAACTTGGATCAAGCAAGACTTATAAACTGTAGATGTAACAAAGGTTTCACCCAACAGAGTTTCAACAGATAAATCAAAGTCCAATTTCTCCGAGTCAAGTTTAAACGTTGAGCACAAGCGTAGAGAGATAAAAGAATGGGTAGAACCCAGATATCTAGTAAGGTATAAACTTCGCAAGAATTCAAGATTAGCTTACCTGTGATCACCTCGTCGGGTTCCTCATGTTTTTGGCTACCACAACAAATGTTTTTCAGAACCGCTGATTTCGACTTATCCGGATGTACCCTCGAGTCACCATCCCATTGAACTTGGTTTTGCTACGTATCAATCCCGAAGCTATGTGACATTCCTTTCCACGCTTATAACATACCTTGGATTGTTGTGGGCGGCCAATGATATGTCCCTCTTTCTCGCATTTTTAACATCTAACTGGCGGTCGTTCTCCTCCCCTAGAATTTGTTGTTGGTGCTGGTGCTGCTGTTAATGTCTTCCTGTCATTGTTGAATTTCCTCTTTTTGAAATTTCCACTAGACTCACCTCTTCTATAATCATGGCCACGATTACCACCCGAGTGGTTACCGCTTTTGTCCGTATTCTTCCCTCCTCGCTGGTTATCATCGCTCTGATGATTGTTGTCACCGGTATGACCCTGGTTGTGATCCCTCGGTTGAGTATACTCATTATCTCGCTCTAGTAATTGAGCCCTGTTGACAACATCTGAATATACAGAAAATTTATGAGTGATAAGGTATTGACGAATCTCGGGTTTTAGACCTCTCAGAAACATTCGCGTCATACGTTCCTCTTTCTCCACCAAATGAGGTGCAAACCTGGATAACTCCGTGATTTGCCTCTTATTGAGACACCGTCATGTTGTTCTGTTCCAGTCTAATAAACTCTACCACTTTCATATGACGAATACTTTCAGGAAAGTACTTGTCATTGAACAGATTCTCAAATCTTTCCCAAGACATGTTAAGTGCGGTTGGTCGGAGTACGCTTCATGATTCCCACCAAAGAATCGCCTCACTACTGGAACATAAAGGTGGCGAATGGAACCTTACATTCTCCTCCGCATTCTAAGACATCGAATATCTTGGTAATTTGCTTGACCCATGTTTCAAATTTCTTTATCTGGATCGGGCTTTCCCAATCTGGTGGTCCCAACTCCTTGAACTCGCTGGGTTGTGATGAATGGCAGCGTTGCCATCACTTCCACCCGTATTTTGTACACGAGTCTCTCCTCGCCCCGATTTTGCATGAAGCGCAAAAAAGCTCCTAAACATTCCATCATTCATTGTTTGCTCGGTAGAATTGTTTACATTATAATGCTACCGAGCAATTCATTGTCTGATTTTATAAAACACCTCAGCATTAATTCCTTCATTTATAACCACATAAAATAAATAAATCCATCATTTATATCCACATCAAATAAATATTTCTTTATCAATAATTAATTATTCACAAATAATATTACAGAATCACAATTATGACAACCAGGCCGTTCCTAGGAAAGAGGGGGCTTTCCAATAAGGATTTTTCCTTACTGGCGCGCAATTAGGTGACCAAACCTCTCCTTGACAGAACTTTCTAGACATTGCCAATAATGCTATCTAATAATATTTTTCAAATAATATGAATTATTGATCTGATAATGGGAAATACTGTGCAGTGACAATTATTGAAACATCAAAAATATAAACTATCAACGCAACAATTATTGAATCAATAAAATAAAATATTGAATATTAACTACTGTAACAATTATTGAGTAGTGCCTTTACGCATTGAATCAATAATTCAACAATACTGTGTAATACCGCAGTGCCATCTTGTACCACGCCAGACATCTTGTATTTTAATCACCAGTATTCAACAATGATAATCTGTGAATAACTACGCCCATTATTTATAAAAACTCATACTTTGTCATTTTTTTCATCCGACATTTATTCTCATTATAAGCCCACGAATCGGTCGCTACTGTCGCATTTAATATTCCCAAACAAAAAGAATATTCCACGACCAAAAGAATATTTTCCAACAAAAATGAATATTTTATAACCACTTGCTTTTTTTGTAAAATTTGCACATTTCACCCATAACCAAAGCTATATATCAAATTAACACCTTATTAATTTAGAATAATGAATAGAGAAAATTCAATTTTATTTATAATAAGTTGGGGTCCTACATTAGTCTCCTATGACGTTTTAGCATTTTCCTATAAATGGACGCTTAGGTTAGAATTGAAAATTACACCAGAAATAAGTTTTCTTTCTCTCTAGATTATCGAGCATATTTTTGTGAGTATTTTAAAACTTTTAGAGTTGCTATTCCGTGCAAGTTTCTGTCGGCTTTATATCCAAAATTCAGTCAGAAGTACAGTTATTTTGAGGTAAGGGATGTTATTTTCTTCTCAAATGATATTATTTTCTTGAATATCATTATTGTGACACCCCCAAAATAGGTCTACATCACCCATTCTGAGTTGTCAATACATGGTACAGAAATAACTACAATTTTATTATTACAATAGTAAAACTGTGAGTTTAAATACAGATATTGCCATCTAGACAATATCCACATACAAATAAATCCTCATCATAATTATTGATACATTATTTTACAACAATGGTGAGAACTACTAAACAACTCTCCCTAGAACTTTCATTTCCATACCGATTTAAATCTCGCTTATATTCTCGCCTCCCGAGAAGAAAAATGGAACAAAAAGGAAAAGGGTCACTGATTAAATTCAAGAGAAAAGAATATTATGACTAAGATAATATACAACAAAATTATCGTTAGTCTTCAACAGGAAAAATATAATAGAATACAATAGACAACAAGTTTTAAATCAATATTCGCAATGAAATAATAATTCATTAGAAGAGTTAAGTAGAGAATGCAAACTACTATCTTCTATGTATGAATTTTAAAGTTCATCGTCTATTTTTTTTATCCCTCGTAACATCAATCAATATATATCTCGGGATCAAATATTCATCCTTGCACTATGTGCCAAGGACATTCACCGATTGGGTCATGTTCATCTAAACACATGTTCATCTTTGCACACTACGGGCCAAAGATATTCATCGAAATCATTCATCTTTGCACTACGGGCTAAAGATATTCATCGAAATCATTCATCTTTGCTTTCACAGCCAAAGATATTCATCATAAATCATTCATCTTTGCACTACGTGCCAAAGATATTCAATAATATCATCATTTAAGACCGAGGATGATGAAAAATATTTTTAAAGAAACGAACCCAAAGTGAAACAAAATGACAAGGATTAAGGATTCGTACTTTTGTTTTATCCACGCCCAAAAATACCTCAAAAATAATCATAGTGGTGTAAAATTCAAGAATGATCAAAACATGGATACAATCAAAGCTAGTATCCACAATAGATATTTTGGACGAAAAGAAAATTTTTATTTTTCGATGAATAAAGGCCGTATTCGTGAATAAGATCAGATATCGTGAATAAAGGTCGTATACATAAATAGTAACTCGACACCAAAAGTTTTAAATTTGATAAAAATTTCAGATCAATATTTCAGCATAATGATATTGAAGAAATAATATCATTACGAAAAAAAATAATATCCCTTACCTCGAAAGATCAAGATTTAACGGAATATGGATATAAGCTATATCTTGAACTTTCACCAGTATAGCAATACTCAAAGTATACTCAAAATACTCACAAGAATACGCTCGATAATATAGAGAGAGAAAACTTGATTTAAATTGTGATTTTCAATTTAACCCAAGACCTATTTATAGGAAATTGCTTAGAACACCAAAGTTAGAAAATTTAATATAATAATAATATATATAATAAATCTTCTACGCACACTTGAAATCTGATTTTTAGTTCAATAACCACATGCCACCTTCTAGAAAAAGTAATAAAAACGTTTTTCTAATTTAAAATAATTTAAACTTCCAAAAATCAATTATTTTGAGCTTCGTAACTTCAATAATTCATAATAAATAGCCCTTTTGTCGTAAAATTCAATCTCACGTGTTATTATAGGAAATTCAATTTCTACAACTTTACAAAAGAAAGTTTTTCCAAATTCCAAAGCGAAATTGACCAAATCCACAAACGGGTGATTTTAGAGGCTATAATCAAATTTCAGTCAATAAATGGGGTCCACCGACATGTTTAACATGTTTTAAACATTTATTGCAACAAAAATACTCTTCCTCTTCGTATACTCACATATCCCACATTCGTTGTAAAAATATCACCATTATTATATTATTAAAATATAATATTATATATATTTAAATGAATTATTTTATCAGAAAAAGATAAAATTTTAATTTTCAACAATTGTCACATTAAAAATTTTCTCCATCTATATCCATATAAAATCAATATTTTCCTCATCATATGAATCAATAATTAATTATTCACAAATAATATTATGTAATCATAATATTGATAAACTGTGTAGTTCCTGCAGAAAGAGGGGCTTTCCAATAAGAATTTCTCTTCTCGGCATGCACAATTAGGTGACCAAACCTCTCCTTAGATGTAACTTTCTAGACATTGCCAATAATGTTATCTAATAATATTATTCAGATAATATGAATTATTGCTTCGATAATGAAAAATCTTGTGTAATGACAATTATTGAAACAACAAAGAATATAAAATATCAACGCAAAGAATTATTGAATCAATAAAATAAAATATCGAGCGGTAATTATCGTAACCATTATTGAGTAGTGCCTTCTTATGTAAGAGTCAATAATTGGTGCAATACCGTGCTACCGTCTGCAACAACGCCAGACATCGTGTTTTAACCACCGGATATTCCAACAAGGTAAATCAGTAATAACTACGTAGTTATTTTTAAACAACTTATATTTGTCGCTTTCTTCCTCCAATCGCTTTCAGTTATGGGCTCCACACATGGTCGCTGCGCCATCGCATTTAATATTCCCGACAAAGACTTAATATTCCACGACCCAACGAATATTCCCAACAACAATGAATATTTAATAACCACTTGCTTATTTTGAAATATTTTATGTATTTTACCCATAACTATCCACATTAATCACATCAACCCTTACTATTTCAAAATAATAATTAGAGGAAATTAAATTTCATTTATTAATTATTTGGGGTCTTACAACCTCCCCTCCTTATGAAATTTCGTCCTCAAAATTGACATACGTACCTGGTGTTTCGAAAAGATGAGGATACCTCACTTTCATTTCCGTTTCCAACTCCCAGGTCATTTCCTCTATAGCATGGTTTCTCCACAAGACTTTAACTTGTGGTATGAGCTTCGTGCGTAGGACATGCTCCTTCCTATCCAAGATCTTGACAGGTACTTCCTCATACGTTAAGTCTTCAGCTATCTCGTCCGGTTCTAACTCAATAACGTGATTCGGGTCTTTCACATATTTACGTAAGTATGATATGTGAAACACATTATGAACACGAGACATACTTGAGGTAACGCGAGTCTATAGACTACATTTCCTACTCGGTCAAGAATTTGAAATGGACCAATAAATCGTGGATTGAGCTTTCCTCTCTTCCCTAATCTTGTAACTCCCTTCCATGGGGCAACACGCAACAATACATGATCCCCTCGTACTAAATTCCACATCCTTTCGATGAAGATCCGCGATAACTCTTTTGTCGATCTTGTGCCGTTTGTATACATTGTCGAATCATTTGGATCTTTTCGGTGAGTCATATATCGCATTAAAACTCGGTCCCCAACAATGTTGCTTCACCCACCTCATCCCAACATATTGGAGAAGCGACACTTTCGTCCATATAATGCTTCTTGAATGGGGCCACACCTATACTTGCCGGGATAATGTTGTTGTAGGAGAATTCCACCAATGGTAAATACTTATCCTAATCGCCTTGAAGTCTCAGGACACGAGTCTTAATAAATCTTCAAGAGTTTGAATAGTCCTCTCGATTGTCCGTCTGCTTGAGGATGGTATGCCGAATCGAATCTTAAACTGCATCCATAGCTTTTTGCAAGCTAACCCAAAATCTTGAAGTGAATCTTGGGTCACGATCCAAAACTATGGATCTTGGCATGCCATGCAATCTCACAATCTCATTTACGTACATTCGAGCAAGACGTTCAAGGGAATATGTCTCCCGTATCGGCAAGAAATGAGCAGACTTGGTTAATCTATCAACAATAACCCAAATAGCATTTATGCCTCGAGAAACCGTGGAAGTCCCGTGAACGAAATCCATGGTAATGTGTTCCCACTTCCATTTCGTAATCTCAAGTGGTTGCAATGGTCCCTTAGGCACTTGATGCTCGCCTTTACACGCTGACAAGTTAAACATGTTGAGATAAACTTTGCAATCTCTCTTCATATTGTTCCACCAAAATGTATGTCAAGATCACGATACATTTTAAGACTTCCTGGATGGATTGCAAATGGTGTATCAGGTGCCTCCATCATGATCTTGTACTTCAAATCGTAATCGTTAGAACACAAAGTCCGGAGTGGACTCAAGTATTCCTTCTTCATCAATTCTCGCTTCCTAATAGCTCCTTCTTGTAATTTCTTCTTCATATGCATCATTTCCCGGCCTATGTGGCTTGAGCAACCTTAACTTTTCTATTAAAGTTGGCTCTATGTATACTTGACATCATCACCCTCGTTCTCGCGATATGATCTTCTACTCAAACGTCACCACCACGCTCGCTTTTCCGGGATGGTATTGAATAGTGTGGTCGTAGTCTTTCAATAGCTCGAGCCAACGTCATTTCGCCGCATGTTAAGTTCTTTTGAGTGACGAAATATTTAAGGCTTTTATGGTCCGAATATATCTCCACTTTCTCCCCATATAGATAGTGCCTCCGGATCTTTAATAGCGAAAACGATCGGCCGCCAACTCTAGATCATGAGTAGGGTAATTCCTCTCATATTCTTTAAGTTATCATGAGGCATAAAGGCTATGACTTTCCCACGTTGCATGAGAACACATCCTAACCCTTTGCCCAAGCATCATCAGAGATAACAAATCCATCCGAACCGGATGGTATTGTTGTAACAAAATAAATAAGTCTCCTCTTAAGCTCTTGGAAACTCTTCTCGTGATTCTTCGCTCCAAACGAATTTTGTATCCTTCCCGAAGTTAGATGAGTTAATCTGAGTAGCGATTCGAGAAAACCCTTCCACGAATCTCCGATAATAACCATTTAAGCCCAAAAACTATGTACTTCACCACCGATTTTGGTTGCTTCTAACTTTGTATTGCTTCAATCTTCGGGTCAACAGATACTCCATGTTTTGACACCATATGCCCAAGAAATGCTACTTCCTCAAGCCAAAACTCGCATTTTTTTTAACTTGGCATAAAGCTTGTTTTCACGAAGCCTTTGGAGTACCAAGCTTAAAATGGTGCTCATGATCTTCACGACTTTTGGAATATATGAGGATGTCATCAATAAAGACAACAACGAAATCGATCCAAATATTCTTTGAATACTCGGTTCATCATGAAAGTTCGCAGGAGCATTAGTCAATCCGAAAGACATAACTAAGAATTCATAATGCCCGCATCGAAGTTCTAAAGCGATCTTTTGAATATCCTCGATTCTAATCTTCAAATTGATGATATCCGTAATCTAAGATCGATTTTGAAAAGAATTGTGCTCCTTCAGAATTGGTCAAACAAGTCATCAATACGAGGTAGAGGATACCTATTCTTGATGGTGACATGGTTCAATTCCCGATAATAATACAAAGTCGCGATACTCCCGCCTTTCTTCTTTATTTAATAAAATAGGAGTACCCCAAGGAGATGTACTAGACGAATGAAACCGATGTCCAATAATTCTCAGTAGTTGGACCTTTAACTCCAGAAGTTCAATAGAGCCATTCGATATGGGGTTTTAGAAATGGGCTTTGTATCAAAGTTCAAGGTCAATAAAGAATTCAACTTCACGCTCGGGGCAGACCGGAAGTTCTTCAGAAATACGTCGGAAAGTCAATAACAACAGAATATTATTCAAATTTGACGTGTCTTTATTCAAATCCATAACATGGGCTAAGAAAGCTTGACATCCGCTTTTTAATAAACGAATAGCTTTATGATTAGATATGACGTTGATTGATTTTAATGGTTTAGTTGCTTGAATTGCATAACAGCAGTTGTTTAGGAATATGAAAGCTAACAACCTTACTTAAAACAATCAATTTTGGCATGATGAGTAGTTAACCAATCCATCCCTAAAATCACATCAAAAGCAAGTATCTTTAAAGAGATAAGGTCAACAGTAAGGTGATGGTGCCAACTTGAATCAAACAAGATTTATAAACAAGTGGATGTGATGAAAGTTTCTCCTAACGGAGTTTCCACAGATAGGTCAAAGTCTAATTTCTCCTGAGTCAAGTTTAAAAGTTGAGCACAAGCGTGAGAGATAAATGAATGGGTAAAGATGGTATCTAGTAAAGTATAAACTTCACAAGAATTTATAAATAGCTTACCCGTGATCACCTCGCTTAGAGTTCCTCGATTTTGACCACCACAACAAACGCCTTCCAGAACTGCTGACTTTGACTTTTTTCGGGATGTTTTTTGAGTCACCGTCCTCATTGAACTAGGTTTCATTACTGCAATCTCGAGCGATATGTCCTCCCTTTCCACAATTATAACATACCGAGGCTGTTGTGGGCGTTTGACCGATATGTCCCTCTTTCCAAGATTTATAAGATATGAATGGTGGTCGTTCTCCTTCCTTGGAACCGATTCTTACTTGCAATCGCTGCGTCTTCATATACGGGTCGTTGTTGAATCTCCTCTTTTTAAAATCCTCTCCGACTCGCTTCTTCTATTTTCATGCATACGAGTACCACCAAAGTGGTTACCATTTTTGACCGCCTTTTCTTTCTCCCACCGATTATTGTTGTTTTGTTGATCGCTATCTCCCAGATGATCCTCGATCAGGGTACCTCGGTTGACCAGATTTCGTTATCTCATTTCTAACAATTGAGCCCATAACAACATCATCTGTCAGAGAGAAAATTTATGAGAGATGAGATATCGACGTATCCGGGTTTCAAACCTCTCGTAAACATCCGCGCATATATGTTCCTCATTCTCCACCAAATGAGGTGCAAACTCGATAACTCGCAAACTTCGCCTCGTCTTCGAGACACCGTCATGTTGAATATTTAATAACCACTTGCTTATTTTGAAATATTTGCGTATTTTACCCATAACTATCCACATTAATCACATCAACCCTTATTATTTCAAAATAATAATTAGAGGAAATTAAATTTCATTTATTAATTATTTGGGGTCTTACAATTATGCCAAAATATTGGTAAACTTTTAATCAAATTTGGAACTTTTTGTGTCGGGGTTACTATTCACGTATACGACACTATTCACGAATACATCACTATTCACCGAAAAATGAAATTCTTTCCTTTTTGTCCAAGATGTCTATTTTGGCTACCATCTTTGAGTGTATCCATGTTTTGATCGTTATTTTTTGAATTCTGCTTCACAATTGGTTATTATGAAGTATTATTGATCTTGGATAAACTGTTATACTAATCCCTAATATTTGTCATTACGTCTCAATGGATTCGCTTTTCTTTAAAATATTTTTCATCATCCTCGCCTTAAATGATGATATTATCGAATATCTTTGTCTCAGAGTGGTAAAAGATGAATGATTAATCGATGAATATCTTTGGCCCGTAATGCAAAGATGAATGATTAATCGATGAATATCTTTGGCCCGTAGTGCAAAAGATGAAAGAAAAGTGTTGAGATGAACATGACCAACCTGGTGATACAAATGAATATCTTTGGCATGTGAAGTGCAAACATGAATATTTAATTAAAGATGTATATTGATTGTTGTTACAGGATAAAATATTGATGATGGACTTTTAAATCTTAGAAGATAGTAGAATTCATTCTCTACATGACTCTTCTAATGGATTGTCAATTTCACCGCAATTGTTGATCTAAAACTTGTTGTCTATTATATTTTATCGATTTTTCCCTCGTTGAAGACTAATGATAATTTGTTGTATATTATCTTAGTCATAATAATCTTTATTGGGCTAGTTGAGCTAACCCTTTTCCTTTTTGTTCCATTTTTCTTCTCGTGAGGTGAGAACACAAGCAGGATCGAGCCTGGGTATATGAGTGATAGTTCTAGAAAGATGTTTTAGTAGATCCTCACTATTTTTGTAAAATAGTGTATGAATTATTGTAATGACTTATTTTGAGTGTTGATATTGTCAGTAAGGCAATATTTGTATTTAAACTCACAAAGACGTGTTGTCGTATTTTGCACGACAATTGTATTATTGAAGTTGTAGTTTGCTTTTTTGTACCATGTATTTGGTGACTCGAATGGGTGTTGTATACCTATTTTGGGGGCGCCATGCTTGGTATCAAAGCTTAGGATATGGTCTCAAGTGGAGATCAGGGAATAGAACTAGGAGGGGAGAGATGAGTAAATCATTCGTTAGTATGTCTTATCTAAGCTTATTTGTTGGTTGGTCATAATATAGGGATATTATGTGATATGTTAATTTGTTTTATTAACCCTTATTTTATGGCAGTATTTAAGAATGGCTGCTAAGAACGTTAACAATGGAGTGTATGAGACTGTGGAACAACCTTTAGTCACAAACCAGGAGAACGTGCAACAAGAAGGCAATATTCCTCCTGTAAACAACACTACCGAGCAAATGATGAATGATGGATTGTTTAAGAGCTTTTTGCAGTTCATGCAAAATCAGATGAGCGAGACTCGTGTACAAAATACGGGTAGAAATGATGGCAACGCTATGTCGATCACAAACACAAGGCTTCAAGGAGTTGGGACCACCAGATTTCTAGGGAAAGCCCGATCCGATTAAGGCAAAAACGTGGGTCAAGCAAATTATAGAGATATTCGATGTCTTGGGATGACGGAGAAATGTAAGGTTCCATTCGCCACCTTTTTATGTTCCATGGAGAAAGTGAGACATCGGTGGGAATCAGTGGAAGCATACCCACCACCAAGACTCAACATGTCTTGGGAAAGATTTTAGAAACTGTTTCAATGGCAAGTACTTTCCGAAAGTATTCATCATATGAAGGAGGTAGAGTTTATTAGATCGAGCGTAACAACATGACAATGTCTCAAGACAAAGGCGAAGTTCACTTGAGTTATCCAAAGTTTGCACCTCATTTGGCAGAGAATGAGGAACGATGACGCGGATGTTTCGAGAGGTCTAAAACCCGAGATTCGCCAATACCTTATCTCTCATAAATTTTCTCTCAGATTCAGAGATGTTGTCAACAGGCTCAATTATTAGAGCGAGATAATGAGTACACTCAACCGAGGATCACAACTGTGGTCATACCTAAGGATGCAAGCGATCATCGGAGCGATGATAACCAATGAGGATGGAAGAATATGGATAAAAACCAGAACCACTCGGGTGGTAATCGTGGCCATGATAATAGAAGAGGTGAGTCTAGTGGAAATTTCAAAAAGAGGAGATTCAACAACGACGGAAGACATCAAGCCAACACCAAAGATCAACTGCTGTTGGGGGAGAGAACAACCACCGGTCGTGTTACAAATGCGGAAAGAGGGACATATCACCTCAAATCGCCCACAACAATCCAAGGTATGTTATAACCGCATGGAAAGGAAGGTCACATAGCTCAAGATTGTTTTGTAGCAAAACCAAGTTCAATGGGGATGGTGACTCAAGGTCATCCGGATAAGTCGAAATCGGCGGTTCTCGGAAGAAGGCGTTTGTTGTGACCGGACAAAACGTGAGGAACCCGAACGAGGTGATCACGGGTAAGTTTAATCTTGAATTCTTGCGAAGTTTATACCTTACTAAATCCCGGTTCTACCCATTCTTTTATTTTTTCATTGCCAGGCTCAACGCTTAAACTCGACTCCGAGAAATTGGATTTTAACTTATCTCGTTGAAACTTCGTTGGGTGAAACCTTTGTTACATCTACGCTTTATAAATCTTGCTTAATCCAAGTTGGCACGATCACATTACACCGCTGATCTTATCTCTTTAAAGATACTTGCTTTTGATGTGATTTTAGGAATTGATCAAGTTAACCACTCATCATGCCAAAATTGATTGTTTTTGTAAGGTTGTTAGTTTTCATATTTTTAACCAACCTGTTATACGAATTCAAACAACTAAACCACTAAAATCAGTCACTATCATATCAAGCCACAAAGCTATTCGTTTATTGAAAAACGGATGCCAAGCTTTCTTAGCCCATGTTATGGATTTGAATAAAGACAAGTCAGATTTAGATAATATTTCTGTTGTTAGAGAATTTCGATGTATTTTTCCTCAAGAACTCCCGGTCTACCCCGTAACGTGATGTTGAATTCTTTATCGACTCGAACCGTGTACAAAGCCCATTTCTAAAACCCCATATTGAATGGCTCCTTTTGAACTTCGTGGAGTTAAAAGTCCAACTACAGAGTTATTAGGCATCGTTTCATTCATCCTAAGACATCTCCTCGGGGTGCCCTGCTTTATTCAGAAAGAAGAAAGACGAGAGTATGCGACTTTGTATTGACTAACCGAGAATTAAATCATGTCACCATCAAGAATAGTATCCGCTACCTCGCATTGATGACCTGTTTGACCAGCCATTCTGAGAGACAATTCTTTTCAAAGATCGATCTTCGCTCGGATATCATCATTTGAATATTAAAACCGAGAATATTCCAAAGACTCGCGCTTTAGAACTCTAAGACGGCATTATGAATTCTTAGTCATGTCTTTTTGATCGACTAATGCTCCTTCGCTTTCATGGATATGATGAACCGAGTATTCAAGGAATATTTCGATCGGGCTTTGTTGTTGTCTTTATTGATGACATCCTCATCTATTCCAAAAGCCGTGAAGATCATGAGCACCATTGAAGTCGACACTTGAAAGATTTCGTGAAAACAAGCTTTATGCCAAGTCAAGAAATGCTAGTTCGCTTCGAGGAAGTAGCATTCCTCTGGGCACGTGGTGTCAAGACATAGAGTATCCATTGATCTTCGCCAAGATCAAGCAATACAAAGTTGGGAGCAACCAAAGTCGGTGACCAAATGCGTAGCTTTTCGGGCTTAAATTGGTTATTATCGAGATTCGTGGAAGATTTTTTCGAATCGCTATCCGCTAACTCGATTGACTCGGAAAGATACAAAATTGGATGGAGCGAGGAATGCGAGAAGAGTTTCCAAGAGCTCAAGAGAGACTCATTTCGCACTGCTCGCAATACCATCCGGTTCTGGATGGATTTGTTATATACAACGATGCTTCAAGCAAAGGGTTAGGATGTGTTCTCATGCAACATGGGAAAGTCATAGCCTATGCCTCGTTACAACTCAAAGAATATGAGAGGAATTATCCTACTCATGATCTGGAGTTAGCAAAGCAATGATTCGTGTTGAAAATTTGGAGACACTACTTGTATGGGGAGAAAGTGGAGATTTATACGGACCATAAAGCCTCAAATATTTTTTCACCCAAAAAGAACTCAATATACTGCAGAACGACGTTGGCTTGAGCTGCTGAAAGATTACGATCACACTATTCAATATCATCCCGAAAAGCGAATGTAGAATGACGATCGAAGTAGTAAGATCATACGCAAGCACGAAAAAGCGATATTGTCAACGCAAAGACCCATTTTGTATGACTTGCAAAGGATGGAAGTAGAATTAAAGACTCCAGGGATCCACATGATGATGGCGAATATACGAGTAAAATCGACTTTAATCGATAAAGTTAAAGTCGCTTCAAGCTACTGCATCACATGGGTGATGTGTATGAAGAAGAAAGTGCAAGAAGGAACTATTCCAGAAGCAAGAATCGATGAAGAAGGAATACTTCGAGTTAACTCTAGACTTTGCGTTCCTAACGATTCTCGACTTGAAGATAGAATCATGATGGAGGCACACAACACCCCGCTTTGTAATCCATCTCGGGAGTACCAAAATGTATCATGATCTTCGACATACATTTTGGTGGAACAATACGAAGAGAGAGATCGCGGAGTTTATCTCGAGGTGTTTAACCTGTCAACGTGTAAAGGCGGAGCATCAAGTGCCAAAGGGTCCATTGCAACCACTTGAGATTTCGAAATGGAAGTGAGAACACATTACCATGGATTTCATTACAGGTCTTCCCAAAGTTTCTCAAGGCATAAATGCGATTTGGGTTATTGTTGATATATTAACCAAGTCTACCCATTTCTTGCCGATACGTGAGACTTATTCCTCGAACGCCTTCGCTTCAGATGCACGTGAATGAGATTATGAGATTGCATGGCATGCCAAGATCCATAGTTTTGGATCGTGACCCAAGATTCACTTCAAGATTTTGGGTTAGCTTCGCAGAAAAGCTATGGGCATGGATTTACGATTCTGGATTCAAAGATACCATCCTCAAACGGACGGACAATCGAGAGGACTATTCAAACTCTTCAAGATCTATTAAGACTCGTGTTCTAGACTTCAAAGGAGTTGGGATAAGTATTTTGCCATCTTGGTGGAATTCTCCTACAACAATAGTTATCGCAAGTATAGCATAGCTCCATTTGAGGCGTCAGATGGATTTAAAGTGTCATTCTCTAAAGATCTTTGGGACGAAAGGGAGAAGAACGTTGTTGGGACCAAAATTAGTACTCATGATTACGTAAAAGATCCAAATGATTCGATTAACGATTCAAACCTCACAAGATCGACAAAAGAGTTATGCCGATCTTCATCGAAAAGGACGTGGAATTTAATATCGAGATCATGTATTGTTACGTGTTGCTCCATGGAAGGGAGTTACAAGATTTGGGAAGAGAGGAAAGCTCAATCCACGATTTGTTGGTCCATTTGAGATTCTCGATCGAATAGAAAATGTGGCCTATAGACTCAAGATTACCTCCAAGCATGTCTCGTGTTCATAATGTTTTCCATATATCTATGCTTCAGAATATGTGAAAGACCGAACCACATTATTGCGTTAGAACCGGACGAGATAGCCAAGATTTAACGATTTGAGGAGGTAATTCATAAGATCTTGGATAGAAAGAAGATGTTCAACGCATTCAAGGTTATACCACAAGTTAAGGTTTTGTGGAGGAACCATGCTATCAAGAAATGACCGGGAGTTGAATCGTAAATGAAAGCGAGGTACCCTCACCTTTTCAAACATCGTGTACGACGCCAATTTTGAGGACGAAATTTTATAAGGATGGGAGGTTGTAAGACCCTAACTTATTATAAATAAAATTGAATTTTCTCTATTCATTATTCTAAAGTAATAAGGTGTTAATTTGATATAATACTTTGGTTATGGGTGGAATGTGCAAATTTTGTAAAATAAGCAAGTGGTTATAAAATATTCATTTTTGTCGGGGAATATTCGTTTGGTCGTGGAATATTCTTTTTGTTTGAATATCTGCACGATTTCGCAATCACTTCAGGGCCCCATAACTTAATAAATCGTTAGATGAAGAAAATGACAAAATATGAGTTTTTATAAATAACGGCGTAGTTGTTACCGCTAACACCGTTGGAATATTCGTGGTTAAAATACAAGAATACGCTGTGGTCACAAGAAGAAGATATTACCGGTATTGCAATATATTATCAATTATCGATTCGTATGTAAGAAGGCACTACTCAATAATTGTTACAATGAGTTATCGCTCAATATTTTATTTTATTGATTCAATAATTGTTGCGTTGATATTAATATTATTGTTGTTTCAATAATTATTATCGCACAAGATTTCCCATTATCGCATCAATAATTCATATTATTTGAATAATATTATTAGATAAAGCATTATTAGCAATGTCTAGAAAGTTCATTAAGGAGATGTTTGGTCACCTAATCAAGGCGCCAAGAAGGAGAAATCCTTATCGAAAGCCCCCTCTTCCGGGAACTACCGTTATCATAATTGTGATTCTGTAATATTATTTGTGAATAATTAATTATTAATTTATATGATAAGGAAATATTTATTTGATGTGGATATAAATGATGGATTTATTTATTTTATGTGGTTATTAATGAAGGAATTAATGCTGAGGTATTTTATCAGTATTTTATCGGAGTGGAGGTATTAAAAATCACCCGGTTGTGGATTTCGGATATTTTCTGTTTGGAATTTGGAAAAACTCAAAGCTACAAAATTGTAGAGAATTTGATTTCATGCGAAATGGACATAAAATTCGTATTTTTCTGATAATCGGGATATTTTCTATGAATTACTGAAATTTCGGAAAATAAAATGATTTTTATTAAATTATGGGTGGGACCCACTTTTTGGTTGGTGTTGAATGCATATGGGTCATTGAAAATTTTTCGTAATTGGTGGCTAGCTTGGTAAGCATAGTAGAAGAAAGAATAAGAAATAATAATATTCTATTATTTTAGTCTGGGGCCACGTTTCTAAAGATTTTCTTATAAATAGACGCTTAGGTTAGAATTGAAAATCACACCAGAAATAAGTTTTCTTTTTCTCTAGATTATCGAGCGTATTTTTGTAAGTATTTTAAAACTTTTAGAGTTTCTATTCCGCAAGTTTCGCTTTACTTTATATCCCAAATTCAATGTAAGACATGCAGTTATTTTGAGGTAAGGGATGTTATTTTCTTCTCAAATGATATTATTTTCTTCAATATCATTATGCCAAAATATTGGTGAACTTTTAATCAAATTTGGAACTTTTTGTGTCGGGGTTACTATTCACGTATATGACACTATTCACGTATACGACACTATTCACGAATATGGCACTATTAACCGAAAAATAAAAATTTTTCCTTTTTGTCCAAGATGTCTATTTTGGCCACCATCTTTGAGTGTATCCATGTTTTGATCCTTATTTTTTGAATTCTGCTTCACAATTAGTTATTATGAAGTATTATTGATCTTGGATAAACTGTTATACGAATCCCTAATATTTGTCCTTCTGTCTCACCGGATTCATTTTCTTTTAAAATATTTTTATCATCCTCGGCCTTAAATGATGATATTATCGAATATCTTTGGCCCAGTAGCAAAAAAAGATGAATGATTAATCGATGAATATCTTTGGCCCGTAGGCAAAAGATGAATGATTAATCGATGAATATCTTTGGCCCGTAGTGCAAAGATGAAGAAAGTGTTGAGATGAACATGACCAATCGGTGATACAAAATGAATATCTTTGGCCCAGAAGGCAAAAGATGAATATTTAATTAAAGATGTATATTGATTGTTGTTTGTGGATAAAATATTGATGATGGACTTTTAAATCTTGTAAGATAAGTAGAATTCATTCTCTACATTGACTCTTCTAATGGATTGTTGTTTCACCGCATTTGTTGATCTAAAACTTGTTGTCTATTATATTCTATCGATTTTTTCCCTGTTGAAGACCGATGATAATTTGTTGTATATTATCTTAGTCATAATAAATCTTTTTGGGATAGTTGAGCTTACCCTTTTCCTTTTTGTTCCATTTTTCTTCTCGTGAGTGAGAACATAGCAGGATCGAAGCCTGGGTAATGGAGTGATGGTTCTAGAAAGATGTTTTAGCATAATTCCTCACTATTTTCAGAAAAAATAGTGTATAAATAATTGTAATGAGGACTTATTTGAGTGTTGATATTATCTAGAAGGCAATATTTGTATTTAAACTCACAGAAGACGTGTTGTCGATTGCGTGACGACAATCAGTATTATTGAAGTTGTAGTTTGCTTTTTGTACCATGTATTTGGCGACTCAGAACGGGTGTTGTATACCTATTTTGGGGGCGTCACAAAGTTGGGACAAGTTCTTACCATTGGTGAAGTTTTCCTACAACAATAGTTATCAAGCAAGTATTGGCATGACTCCATTTGAGGCGTTGTATGGAAGAAAGTGTCGTTCTCCAAGATTTGGGATGAGGTGGGTGAATCAACGTTGTTGGGACCGAATTTGGTACGTATGACTACGGAAAAGATTCAAACAATCCGACAACGTATAAAAATCTCACAAGATCGACAAAAGAGTTATGATGATCTTCATCGAAAGGACGTGGAATTCAATATTGGAGATCATGTGTTGTTACGTGTTACCCATGAAAGGAGTTACAAGATTTGGAAAGAGAAAAAACTCAATCCTCGATTCATTCGCCCATTTATAATCCTCGAACGAGTAGAATCGTGGCCTATAGACTCGCCTTACCGCCAAGTATGCCTCATGTTCATAACGTTTTCCACATATCTATGTTACGTAAATATGTGAAAGACCCGAACCACATTATTGAATTAGAACCAGACGAGATAGAGGAAGATTTAACGTATGAAGAGTTACCTGTTAAAATCTTGGATAAGAAGGATCATATTCTACGCTCCAAGGTTATACCTCAAGTCAAAGTTTTATGGAGAAACCACGATGTGGAAGAAATGACAGGAGTTAGAATCGAGATGAAGTCAAGATATCCTCACCTCTTCGATATACCAGTGCACGCACCCTAATTTCAAGGACGAAATTTCATAAGAAGGGAGGTCAGAAGACACCAACTTTTATGAATAAAGATTAATTTTTCGAAATATATTTTTGAATATTATGGTGTGGATATGATATAATGTTATATTTGTGGGTAATATTTACAAATTTTACAAAGTAAGCAAGTGGTTATATAAAATTCGATTGGTCAGGGAATATTCGTTTTAACACGGAATATTCGCATGACGACCAAGACAATCATCAGTGGACCCCACAATAGAAGTATTGTCATAGTAAAGAAAACGCAGCGTAATTATCTTGTTATAAAAATAACTATGGAAGTGTTACCATTAAAACTGCTGAACTACTACCAGTAGTAAAAGTACTGATGTCTGGCGTGGTTGCATAGTAACATTACCAGATTGATGCTTACGTGAAAAGTCACTCAGTTATACTCAATTATTGCTACAGTAATTGTTGCATCATATCTCTCATATTATTGATTCGATTATTGTCACAGTATCATTTGCATTATATGATATATTATTAAATCAATAATTGAGACGACAAAGTTATTCATATTATTAAATTGCAATATTTACAATGTCTAGAAGTTCTGCCAAGGAGAAGTTTGGTCACCTAATTGCGTGCCAATAGGGAGAAATCCTTATTGGAAAACCCCCTCTTTCCTGGGAACGACTTGTTTGTTAAATATTGTGAGTTATAATATTAATGATGAATAAGTTCGTGTTGATTAAAGATGAATTTGATAGTTCCATTGTGTTAGGATTATTAGTGTTAGTGGTAATCGACATCTATTCCGCTGATAATTGATGTCTGGGGGGGTTATATTGATAAATCGGAGAATTTATCGGATAAATGAGCAATTAATTGCTACTAATTCACATGCTTATATAACTATTTGTTCACACGTGTGTACTATTGAATCACATTCTTATACTATTAGAGGAGTTGGTCAAAAAGATTGATAATACTTGCATGATTAAATTAAAGATGGAGAGTCTTATACCGTAATTCGTATTTTCATATGATTATAACTATTGATTCACATGATTGAACTATTGATTCACATTATTTACTATTGGGGAGGTGGTGCAAGTTTGATAATACTTGCAGGACTAAATTAAAAATAAAAAAAAGTTGGAGGTATTGCATCGTAATTTTTGAACCCCAAAACGCAATTACTCAAACTATATTTTTTATAAATGAAGCTCATTCTTCCTTCATTTCATTTCACCAATTCACTAAAGCTATAGAGAAATTATTATAGAGAGAAATTATAGTAGGTTTATAGAGAGAAAATCTATAGAGAGAAAGAAGAAGAAGAAGCGCTACGTCACTATTCTAAAGTATCCAGTTTCTTATGAGGTAAGGGGTATTATTTCTTTCGTATTCATGAAGAGAGCTATTGTTATTCCATCCCTTATTATTCTGTTGGAGTAACTCTGTTTATCGCCAAGCACCGTGATACATGGTGAAATTCTTACGTTATTCCATTCTTCATTATTATGTTGGAATAACCTGCTTATGCCACAATCTGGGAATACATGGTGAAATTCTTCTATTATTTCGTTCTTTATTATTCGCTTTAATATCCATGTCATGCGTTTACGTGGGACCGGTTCCATCATTTATTATTCTCGTCGTAATATCCTATCTGCGCGTTACGCCAGGACCTGGTTCTATCATTTATTATTTCGTTTTAATATCTCGTCGCAAGGCGTTTTACGTATGACACCGGTTCCATTCTTTATTATTCTATCGAATAACTCGTATTTTTGGATCATCGCATCGCATGGTGATTTCTTTTCGTTATTCCATTCTTTATCATTCTCATTGAAATAACCTCGCCCATGTGGATTATCACATGCGTGGTGAATGAACCTTTCAGATTCATTCCTTATTAAATTGTGGAAATGATCTGCCTGCTGAAAGAGATCTTTGCAATGGACGAAAATCCATTCATAGCTTTCATATATCTCTTATACTCGGTTGGTTAAAGCTTTGACTTCAATACTCCATGAAATTAGTGGAATATCCTTGATATTTCAAGGCTTCATCCAAGATTCTTAAATGGAAATATTCTTCCGCACATGCTTGAATTTTACTCCACAAAGAAGTATCATGTCGACAATTTGGACATTATTGAGTTCGGGATAAATTAACTTATAAATCTTTAAAATTTATTCTTGAACTTGTTTTATTGAATTATTATGTCATTGTCATCATCCTCACGCTTATATTATGATAAAAGTCATCTTTGATTTTACGCGCATGATGAACTTTAGTATGATTATGCACTCAGGATCATTCTAAGATAATCATGACCCGTAATGTTATAAATGAGGTGGTAAAAGTCCTCGCAGAAATTTTGTAGTGCATTGGTGGATAGTTTTTTGTATGATTATGACGTGGATTATTCGGTATATCACTTGACCATGGATGATTTAATGAATATCCTCGGCCGTAGTAAGTGTGGATGACTCGATGATGTGGTTTATTCGTTGTCGAGTCTCAAAGAATAAAAATTGATGAAAACTTTTTAAATGATGTAATATAGTAGATTTTATTCTCTACTCGACTCTTTTTAATGGATCATTGTTCTCACCGCAGCTTAAACTTGATGTCTATTATATTTTATCGTTTAACATTGTTGAAGACTAATGATAATTTATTTTGCATTATCTTAGTCACGATATTTCATCGGGCTAGTTGAGCTCACCCTTTATTTCACCGTTTTCTTCGTGAAATGAGAATATAAATGGTATTTAGCCTGTGAACGGGGAGCGGAGTGATGATGCTGGAGTATGATAAGATTAGTAGTCCCTCACTATTCTCATTAAATAGTGTGACAATAAATGTCTTGAGGGCTCCATTGAGTGTGGATATTGTCTAGATGACAATATTCTTATTAAAACTCTCAGTTTATGTTTTGTCGTATTTTACACGACAGTTGTATTATTAAGTTGTATTTGTATTTTTGTACCATGTATTTGGCGACTCAAGATAGGTGATATATACCTATTTTGGGGGCGTCACATATATAGTCCGTTTCTGATGCATATCCCTTTATTTTACATACTCTGTTCATCACCTTTAGCGACGGACCGAGCGACGATTTGGTCCGTCGCTATAAAATAAATAAACGGTTTATATGCTATGACGACGGTTCGATGCGTCGTTAAAAATTAAATTTTTTGATATATGCGACGGACCGAACCGTCGTCCGATCCATCGCTAAAGGTAATAAAAATATATATATTAAATAAAGGAATATGCATTTTATTCTCTGCGTGTATATATATATTGTGCAAAGGCAAAAGCATAACCGAAGGAATATCAATTTTCTCCTCCCAAGCTGAATGGAAGAAAGCATTAGATTCCAAGTTTTGTAAGACTTTATAATTTATATAACTGCCAGAGGCTAGCTAGAGTTTGTGTCATTCTGTGGGGCTCTTAATTAGTGCGCTTCTTTTTTTACTCTTCTAAAATCTTCGTCCTTTTTTTTTTTTTTTATAATAAATTTTATATCATGAGGTTGAGATGGTATTGGGAATATTATTTTTGTGAACTATATATATATATACCATTGTTGTCACGTATTGATTATGCCCCAACAAATAAGCAACCATGACCCAAGAATTGATGGTTTATAAATTGCATACGAATCAAAAATCTTAGCTGATTTTTGACAGATCCCCACTTATAATGGGAATGTGAACGTAATGCATGGTACTACAATATAATTACCTCTCACTGTCTATCTCTCTATTAATTTATTTATGTGTAGCTGGGAAAAAGGGAAAGGTAGATGGAAATTATTATATTCTCTTGGCACCATTGAAAAAGATGAGGAGCTTCTCTTGTTTGCGTTCAAGTCACAATATATAGTGCCAACACACATTCACTCATTTCTATGGAAATGGCTAACCCCTCGCTCCATTGCTTAATTGATTCCCCCCAACCCCTATGGTCCCCTTGGTAGACAAGGTTTATGATATATATATATATATATATATATATATATATATATATATATATATATATATGATTACTAGCCGATGGATACATAATTGTTTTTTTGTTGCAAATGATAATTACTGAATTGTTTTATTGCAAAAAATAATGAATCGTCGGATAATATTGCTGTACAGAACTAATTTTTATTATAGTTCGTACAACAAATTGTGCCAGTAGTTGAATATAAACATATACTTCATCATTCATATATATATATATATATATATATATATATATATATATATATATATATGATGATGATGATGATGGTGGTGGTGGTGGTGGATGGATGGAAAATTGATGGAATTAATGTGGTTTGGCTTCTAAGGGTGGAAAAAAGGTTAACGCTATTCGAAAGGTCATAGGTTGAGACTGACTCGTGGTTTGTTTAGTAGTTAGAACGTAAAAAAGGTGGCTACATTTACTAACCATGAGCTCATTGGTAGGCTCAGCATCATATTCATACCAGCTACATAAATTATCACCTCCATCATGCATTATATATATATATATATATATATTACAATGAAGTCATTTTCTATATATATACGTGTCATAATGAATTAGCATATTCTTGTTAATTTCTATATGATTTCTTCTATGATACCTTGTTCTACGTAATAATTCTTATGCTCCACGAAAAAAAAAAGATAAGAAGAAGAAGAAAAGAATAGAATAAATAAAAACAAATTCAAAGCATATTGAGTAAACTAATTAAATACCAAGTTATTTCTTTGAAGCATAGGTTAAATCACATATCAAATACTATATGTTCTAAACAAGTATTGAATATTAATTGATATAAGCCACCAAAAGTCGAGTGTTCTTTTTCTTTTGAAAAATATCTAATACATAGTCTAAAATCATTTTTAAAATGCAAGATATTTATAATAATTAGGATTATTAAATATATAGGAGTAGTCCATTTGGTAAAATGACTCTCCCCTGGCTGCCTTGAGGGTTGTGGTTCAATTCATTTTAATTTGCTCAACCGGATTAGCCCACTTCCCCTTCCTTGCCATATGTAGGCAAAAATAATAGTAGTAATTATTACTTTGACCCCTTCTTATTACTTTTACCTAAATGAAAGATGTAATAAGGTTCAAATTTTAATTAGGGTGTGAACAATTAAATGTAATATTAAGGTTTAATTTATTTATCTATTTATTTTAATTTATTCCCAACCGGCCCATATATGCACTATATAAATTTCTTGTTCTTTATCTTTCTTGGGTGTAGCCAACCCACAAAAGCTGTCGGGTACCACGTTTCTCTTGACTCAATGGTAAAATAACTATTCATAAGACTTTAAGTACAAAAGAGGTGGGATCTATTAATTACTGTCCAAGGCAGAGATGTTAAGATTTCAACTAAAACTAGCAAAAAAATAAATAAATTTGACAGGACATAAATAAATAGTACTGCTGCTTTAACGCCATTAGTGAAAATATAGAATAATTATTGATGGATTTGAAAAAGGAAAAGTCGTGAAGCTTTACAAAAGAGTAAAGTAAAGAAAAAAGCTCCTAATTAGAAGTGAAAAAATCATGACAATTAATTAAATGGATCCGTTTTATGATGGAATTAAGATCCTTTGCTGCAACTTCAATATTTGTATTCCAAAACCTTTATTTATGAAAAAAATATCCTTCACCATTAAGTGATTTAGTACATATATATATATATATATATATATATATATATATATATATATATATTAATCAACATCAAGAATAAACATGTAATCATATTTTCATACCACAAGCCAAAAGAAAAAAAGAAACTTCTTTTTCGAATTGCCTATCGATCCACTCCCGTTAGGTATATGGTGACAGCACCAACAGCAACAAAAAAAGAGTCCATTTATTAGTGTTCTGTACGTTAATTTGTGTAGAGAAATAGATGACACATACAAGTTATATACATGCGCTATCTAATTAATTACTACTGTATGATATATGTATAGTACGTACTTGTGATATATATATATATATATATATATATATATATATATATATATATAATTCTTTTTTAAATAATTAAATTTTGGGACCACTGATGAAATATTTTCTATTTAATGCATTTTTGTTGTTAGCCAAAGAAGAATAGCTCCAAAATTAATTAGTGATGAAGAGATTCACCTATCTAGCTGGCTATATCCTTTTTATGGGTCTAGAGTCTACGTACAAACCAATGTGATAAACCTTGATTTGTTTGATCAAATTCTAGTCGTAGTAAAAATAATTACTTATTTATTATTTAGTGGCAGATGCATGGTGATTTCCTGCATGCTGCCACTATCTGCATGCAGTATTGTGGACCTATCTATATGAATATATACTGTACATTTTCATTTCATTTGATTATCTGTCTTTCAGTGAGTTTTCTAACAACTCCCCCATCCTTCACACTATCCCAGCTAACTATTAATGTGTATATATTTAATGATTTTTATATATATGTATGCATATACGCATCAGTAAATTTGCAAACTAGGATGAGTTTATGGTGTCTAATTAATTAATTATATATGTCACTTAACTAATTATATTTAAGTGTATACATACGTACTGTTGATTATGTTAAAGCTAGCTGAATCCTAATTGGATTTTTTTTTTAATTGTACAATCTACTAATATTTTGAAATTAATGGATTAGTATGATATTATTGCATATATACGTCAATTTATGAGAAATTTACAAATAAATATTAAGATACAATTATTTTTTAGAAAAGTTTGAAATGGTGTATATTCTTAGTCAAAGTCCTAAAATGAATGAATATAAAGGAAAAGGAAATGATGAGAATACTTCAGGGGTTTTGAATTCAAATGCGATTAATTAATTGCTTAAGAATAATTAAAGATATATATATATATATATATATATATATATAGTACTGTAACCCACGTATTTTATTACTACTACTTCTATATATGAATGTGTATGCGTGTAATGCGTGGGCTGCTGTATAATAATAGTTTTTGCCAACATTTTTTTGACCCTAGCCTTCCACTTTGTTTGCATGAAATAAATTGAGAGTCAATTAATTCATGCTTTAATTAATATTCATGCATTATTGACAATTAATCCTACCGCCTCACAAGTCACCACCACTCCCTACGTAATATTCTTAATTTTGTGCAAAATTATACGTACGTACCAGTATCATTTTTTTGTTTAATTATTGATATTTTTATAATACTCGTTAACTTTGAAAACCCTAATATGTCCCGGAGGTTAATATTTTTACAAACTAGTTTTCTTTGTTCATTTCAATTTATTCTTAAGCTATTGGACATTCGGAAGTAGTTTCGTATAGGAGTTCATAAGTCTATACACTCCGGTTACAATTTTTATCTTCTGCACTCCACCACTACATTAAAATTTGAACAATTTTTGTACTACATGAATTCAACTGATCAAATGTGGAACTCATTTATTATAATTTACCTCTGTGTGTGTATGTGTGTGAGTGTGCGTGTGTGTGTATAGAATGCATGGCTTGGTTGATGTTGGTGATGGGTACAAATAGAAGAAGGCAGAGAAATTAAAAAAGCAACAACCGAGCTAGATGGGGCCAATAGATGGCTCCAAATGGTGTGACCACAACGAATTTAAGGGAGGATAGACTGAGGGAGCTGCTATATAGCTAGCTTCTGTTTCTGGAAATGTGCAGAGAGAGAGAGAGGTGTTTGATTCTTTGCAGCAAAATACAAAGACAGAAACCCCCACCCCCACACTCTGATGTTGCTTCTCCATTACCCCTTACCCTCTCATGTTACATTATGTACGTAATTAATTAATTAAGCTCTCCTTTTCCTTTTTCTTTTCTATTTTTTAAAAAAATATATAAAAATAATAATTTAATCTTTCCCTGCGCTGCGGGCATCTACTTCTTGTGACTGCCATTATCATCGTCTGGAGAGATGCCAAAGTACTTACTTGCTTGCTACCTCACCTCCGGCCTCTTTAAATTATTAACTCCAACACCACCCACTTTCTTGCTACTGACATTTTTCATAAATAATTCTCTCTCATCATTTTGTTTGCTACATGCATCTTCACATGTTTCTACATATATTTTTTTTCAATTGTTCTTATTAGTATTAATCAAGGGGACATGCATTTTAATTTGGCAAACAAATTAATAACCAGTTCAGTACACTCCTATATAGATCATATTTAATTATGAGGTTATTTATTGTTTTAATTTCTAGCTCCTCATAATTTCCTATATTGTTTTCGAATTGCAATGTACGTATGACTAGCTAGAGATCCCCAAGGGTTTGACAAATAGTTTTAGATTGAGAAAAACAACAAATGGCATGGGGTGGCATGTAATGATCCACATGCTACAAGAGCTAACAACCCTATATATAAAGTGATTATATAAGTTGAGGATTCTTAGTGTTGCGTGCTTTGGGTAGAAGATCATCAACACACACACACACACACAAAAAAAAAAGATTTTAGGTAATAGTACCTCCATATATGTCACAATTAATTGTCTAGCTAGCTATAACCTAATGTCACCAAACAGTAATATATACTCCATTACCTCATTTGCTAGCTCACGTTACATCCATGAAGAATAGGATAGGATTCTTTAAATACATATTAATTAAATTATCTTCCTATTTTCATATATTCAATAATAATAATAATAATAATAATAATAATAATAATAATAATAATAATAATAATAATCTCCTATTGATTTTGTTATACAATTTAATTTATTATTTTTGAAATATATATGAACTAAAATTTTCCCCGAAAGCGAGTAAATCAAATGCAAGCATATATAATCAATTGCCTTTGGCATTACTGACAGTGTGAAACTAACTTTGTTAACTTGATTCGAACCCATTATATATGCAATAATGTTAATATCATATAAAATCGTAACATACCGCTCACATATCCCTGGCGTGGCACCCATAAATTTGTTATTGACATGACCCACTTAACTCAATAACAAATTCATAAGTGCCACGTCAGTAATATATGAACGATATGTGATTATTTTATTTGATAGTGACATTTTTATATATATGAGATATAACATAAATAAGAAACTGCACTTTAAACTAACAGTTACAAAAGTTGGCTATGTACTAAAAATCAACTCTATATTGTTTCATAGTTTTATGTCTTTATCTTAATTAGCTAAACGATCAAATATTAATCCATTGAGTTTTTGGTATTCAAGCATATTGTCCACAAAATTTATTATAAATATTAAGGATGTATTTTTATATATTCTTAAAATATGATATATTTAATTGTTAGTTACGTTTAATAGGAGTGACGTAATAATGAAATCATATAATATTATGACAAATTTGTTTGCTCATTTTACTTATACGACTCCCCATAAAAAAAACCCTTTTGCGGAGGAAAAATATATTGATCATGTTATAAAATATTGTATACAATACCTCTAATATTTAAATTTTAAATAAATTAAAGGTTAAAAAAATTGGGTTCTCCTTTAGTTAGATTGTGATTAGGGATGGTTTGGAGTGCTTTTGGTGTGAAGGAAGACATAGGTAATGGGTAGACTTTAAAGAAGTAGTGGAGGTTATAAACGAGGGTGGTGCCAATTATTAATATTTTTAATTAACATATTATTATTTTTTTTTAAAAAAAAAGAAGAGAGAAAGGAGTTTAATTTGCTATGAGTAAGTGTAGAGAAAGAAAAGAAAGAGTAAGGTAGGGAAAAGCGTGTATAAAAACCATGAAAAGTAGTTATGGCCTATGGGGGAGTGTGGGTCAAAAAATTGATGGGGGAGGGCAGGGAATGGTTGGATTAGGATTAAAGAAATGTGTTAAGTGAAGTTTGTGTGCCTTCAACCCAAGGAAATGCGCCTGATTTCATGCCACTTCTTGGAAATCAAATCATCATGATTATTTATTGATCTTTCCAAGTAGGAAAAAAAAAAATATATGTGAGTCAAATGTGCTCATAATAGAACTTGCATATGTGCCCAGTCTCGATTTTATTCAATATTCATAATACCTTTTTTTATCAAATCTTAATTCAAGAGGATGTTATTTCAAAGTCGCATTATTTTTAAATGATTTCCTTCTTCGTAAGTTTCCATATATACAATATATGTAAGGTTGTAAAATAAATAAATAGTTCGGGTTCGATTCGTACTCGTTCGATTAAAAGTTCGATTCGAGCTCGACTCGAAATATAAATGAGTCAAATATGAACAACTTTTAAAGTTTGATAAATTATTCGAACCTCCTCAAATTATAATTTTCTATTTATACTCAGATCATATTCGTTCAAAAATTTAAATCGCTTTCAGGACTCGATTCAAATCGCGTTTCAACTCGATAGTTAAAACGAAGCATCAATCGAACCTTATTTTATACTTGATAAATTTTGTGAACCAAATCAACAACTCAATACTCTACCGACTTTTTGGTTGCTTACACCACCCTTATATATATATATATATATATATATATATATATATATATATATATATATATATATATATATATATATATACACGATCTGAATCTTAAACTAACCACTTATCTAACATACATTGCATACTCCTCTTTAGCGACGGATTGTGCGACGATTCGGTCCGTCGCTATATATAGAATCGTCGTCTTAGCTTTTAGCGACAAACAACATATAATGACGGACCGAATCGTCGTCCGTTCCGTCGCTAAAGAAAGATGCAAGATATGTTAGATAAGAAGTAAGACACACGTATATATTGCTAAAATTTATAAGTTGTATGGATTGTCTAAACTACTACTTGCATTTTGTCTTGAATTCTACTTCAGTATAGGTTACATTTTTGTCTTTGTTTATAAATTGTAGAATATAATTTCGAGGTGGGATAACCATATAATTAAGTTAAAAGTACAAAGTTCATTAGCTAGCTAGCTTCTAGGAGAGTACAAGCTAGTCCGGCCGAAGGAGCTGAGTATTCCCAGGACATGCATATTATTGACTATAGCTAGCTAGTGATCGATCTAAAACCTTGTTAATTAATTAAATTGAGATGTCGATTTTGGGTTGTCAGTCTTAATTAAGAATTTTTTTACGAGGAAATAGAAAACAAGAAAGAAAGAAATAAGAGTATTTGTTCTTCCTTAATTTCTCCAAGCATATATATATGCATGCCTTTGAAAAATTAATTAGCATCAATTTTGTTGAGAAATCAAGCTCACACAAATACACTAAGATAAATACAAACACACTACTGTATGAGATATAAAATAATAACACAAGAATTTTACGTGGAAACCCAACTGGGAAAAACCACGGGAAGAGATCTCAGAAAATCACTATGAAAATAATATGGAGATTACAAACTTTCAACCTGAGAAATAAACTAACTGCTTATTTCTCTCTACACCCTCACTCTTCCGAATGCTCTAACCGAGCTTCTCACTCTAACTCTCTTTGACACTCAAACTAGAGCTTTGCTCTTCTTCTTCTCTAAGATATACTCTATCAATTTTGGTGTGTCTTTCCTCTTTCATTTGGCCTCCTTTTATAGCCAAGAACTAGAGGGGTAGAAAAGGAAATGAGTTGGACTCATTTTCACCAAAGGAGTAACATTAATGAGATAATGGTGATATGTTCCTCGACCCATTAAAGGAGTGAGGACCATCGACCATTGATTAAATGATTAATGACCAAAGACCAAAGACCAAAAAAATAGGATCCAATATTCAACAATCTCCACCTCGCTCATATTTTCCAAATATTGTGATCTTCTTTCAGGTTCCGTGAATGTATCCCTCTCCATGGATACTCCACTACTTAACTCAACATTAGACGAAGTGAATTAAGTCCAAACAAAGGCTTGAACTTTTCGCTATAATCGATTTGTGTGAGCATATCTGCAAGATTCTCCTTTGTGTGAACTTTGTGAACCTGCAATGTCACCATTGTTCAACCACTCACGAATCTTGTGATACCGAACATCTATATGTTTGGTTCTGGCATGGAACACTTGGTTCTTTGCTAAATGAATAGCACTTTGACTATCACACTGAATCTGGATACTGCCTTGCTTGAAACCTAGTTCTTCAACTAGTCCCTTAAGCCACAAAGCCTCCTTGCTTGCCTCTGTCAATGCCATATACTCAGCCTCTGTTGTTGATAATGCTACCGTAGACTGCAACACTGACCTCCAACATATACATCCTCCACAAAAGGTGTATACAAACTCTGTCGTAGATCTCCTTGCATCTAAGTCTCCAGCATAATCCGAATCAACGAACCTCAGAATCCTCACTTCATGCGGATCACGATCAAACATAAGACCAGTAATTGGTCAGACTCGCTAGATAACGAAAAATCCATTTTATCGCATTCCAATGCTTTTTTCCGGATTTGCTATATACCGCTAACCACGCCGATCGCAGTGAGATATCTCGCCTTGTACATACCATGGCGATATTAGACAACCCACCGTGATTTGCATACGGTACTTTGGACATATACTCCACCTCGCCCTCTCGTTTGTGGGCTCAACTCAGAAGATAACTCCGAAATGTGTCGCTAACGAGTGCTAATCGGTTTAGCATTGTTCATGTTAAACCTCTCTAAAGACCGCACATATCCTTTCTTAGTTAGCCACAACTTTCTCGCTTGACGATCCTCGTGAATTTCCATACCTAGGATCTTCTAAATGACCCAAGATCCTTCATGTCAAATTCATCGCTTCAACAAATTCTTCAAATTTGAAAAATATCCGACTTCTCTTTGTCGCTATCAACATGTCATCGACATATAACGTTAACAATACTAGAGAGCCATCATCAAGGGATCTCAAATACACACATGGATCATAATTCAACGAGAGTAACCACGAGCCATCATGAAGTTATCAAACTTCATATACCACCGCCTCTTGGGACCGCCTTCAAACCATAGAGGACTTCTTCAAACCGCAAACTAAACCCTCTTTCCCCGGTTCAATAAACCCTCAGTCGCTTCATGTAGATCTTTTCTTCTAAATCACCGTGGAGAAAAGCCATTTTCACATCAAGTCGTTTCTAACTCCATATCTTGTGATGCTACAATAGATAAGATCAACCGAATCGATGTGTGTTTCACAACCGTGAGAAGATCTCATTGTAGTCGATTCCTCTCTCCGAGAGAATCCTTTGCCACTAATCCGGCCTTCAATCTTTCACCTTCTTTATCGATCGAGCTTCCTTTTCCTCGAACACCCACCGCATCCTATAGCCTTCGATCCTTTTCGAAGTTGAACTAACTCCCACGTTCGGTTCTTTTGTAAAGATTCCATCTCTTCCGCCATAGCTATCGCCCATTTATCATTATCATCGGATCGAATAAAGATCCTCGATAGCTAGTTGGATCTCCACTACCAAAGAATCAAGACAAAGGCAACCATGTCTTCAAACCCATATCTACGCATTTGGTTTACTAACTCGCCTTTCCCGATCTCTAACAAGATTATAGGACCTCTCTTGGGGATCCGAAGGTTGATCATCTTCAATCTCATCAGAAGCTCCACCTCAATCGGGTGTTTTTAACTCACTCACTAGCAGATTCTTCATTCTCGGACTTGTTCAAAGATGTGTTTCTCATTGAACACCACATCTCCGCCGACAACCTTCTTCTTGGATAATCGGATCCCATAACCTTGATCCCTTGACACCATCTTCATATCCAAGGAAAATACACTCTTTCGACCTTGGATCAAGCTTTGATCACGCTTCTTTGATCGGGCAGATGAGCATAAGTTCGGACAACCAAAGATTTTCATCACGTAAAAATCAACCTGGTTTCCCACTCCATACCTCTTCTGGGATTTTGTAATCAATTCCTCACCAAGGAGATCGATTTATCGATAACACGCCAGATTGATTGCCTCTGCCGTAAACTCTTGGGCAATCTCGCATTCAATCTCATACATCCGCACGTTCAACAGTAGTTCGTTTCATCCTCCCAGAACCCCATTTTTTGCTCGGAGTTCTTTCGATCGAGAAGTGCTCGGTGATACCTTCATCCCGACAGTAATCGTAGGAATGACATCCTTGTCAGATTCGTGCCATTATCCGATCCAAATACTTCAAACTTCTTTCCTATTCGGTTCTCTACTTTAGCTTTCCACTACTTGAAGATTCTGAAAACCTCGGATCTCTGTTTCATAAAATACACCCACACCTTTTGGAGTAGTCATCTATAAAGCTAACAAAATAATGGGCTCCACCCATCGACGTATGCTTGATCGGTCCCCACACATCCGAATGTACATAATCAAGTACATTCTATCGTATGTGCTTCTCGCCTTTGGTTCGACCTCCGTTTTTCAGACACGCAAAACTTGCAAAATTCCAAATCGCACGCTTTTGACACCTTTTCAAAGAATCGCTTTTTTTGTGAAGTTCTTTCATTCCACCTTCACTTAAATGACCAAGTCGCATGTGCCATAATTTCGGCTTATCATCATTGGAATTATCCGCATGTAATTTGTCGCTTCCACCAAAGAATCGTGTCCCCTATCAACTTGTAGTAGGTGCCCTTCTTCCGCCCTTCATAATTACCATCGAGCCTTGGTAATTTTCATGACACCATCTCTCGATCGAGATATCGCAAACCTATAGAGTCAAGTACTCCAACCGATAAAGCAAAGCTCTTCTTCTTCAATTTCGAATATACCTTACATCACCCAATGTTCTAACATAACTCCACAAATATTTTAATTTTTATGGTGCCTATCCCAAGAACTTTGCAGCATCGCATTGTTACCCAATAAAACTGTACTCACCATCAGCAGGATGTAAAAGTATCAAACCAATCCCTATGTAGGGACATATGAAAAGAACAACCTAATCCATGTACCAATCAGTAAGGTCGCCATCGCCTCTAACAGATAAGAGATCACCTCTTGAAGCTTCAGGAAGCTTCATTTTCATCATCGTATAGCTTTCTCCGTCAGCCGCACACATCTCGCTTTGTTCAAAGAACATTAGCATATTTTTCAATCGCTTCTTTCTTCTTTGTTATCCTTTTTCAACAATGGACACCGATTTTGTAATGGGCCCTTCTCCGGCAATGATAACATTCAACCCGAGATTTATCCTTTCGCTCGGTCTCGACCGAGACCTTTTCGCTCTTGCGGAATACTTCTTTTGATTAGACCCCGCCGCGCCCATTTGAAAAAGTAAGCAAGACTGCCTCTCGATCTCCGGAAATAGTGCCCTTGAACTTATCCTCGTCCAAGATCACGACATCACATCGCTAATCGCAAGCTTTTTCCTTCCCTACAAGGAGTGTAGTCCGGAGAGTTGAGTATGAATCGTAGAGAGAAGAAGCAATAAGGCTTTATCTTCTTTCGCCCAACTTCACATCAATACTTGGTTGGTTGGGTCACCAATCTATTAAACTCATTAATATGATTGGCCAATCAATTCTTCTTCCATCCGGTTCTAAGATAATTTCTTCTTCAAATATAACCGATTTGACAGAGACTTTGACTTGTAAACTTTCTCAAGTTTCTCCCACAAGTCCTTCAAAGAGGTTTCACAAAAACTCGATATTCGATCTCGTGGCGCCAAACTTAATCGATTTTTGCCACTACTACTTAAGCTTCAAGTTCCACCCATTTTTCATCCGTCATAGTATTTGGTTTCTTCCTTCTAAAGGCCTTTGTCAATCCTTGTTGAGCCAATACATCTTTGATCAGACATGACATTAAATATTGAAATTTGACTTTTATCACAAATGGTTCAACTTTCAACCTCGTGACTTTGTGCTTGCCATCTTCAGATTTGTGGACCGCCTAATTTCTCTTTTAAACCGATCGTTGGTGTGTGAACCGAGAGCTTTGATACCAATTGTTGAGAAATCAAGCTCACACAAATACACTCAAGATAAATACAAACACACTACTTGTATTTAGATATAAAATAATAACACAAGATTTTTACGCGGAAACCCAACTGGGAAAAACCACGGAAGAGATCTCGTAAAAATCACTATGAAAATAATATGGAGATTACAAACTCTCAACCGAGAAATAAACTAACTGCTTATTTCTCTCTACACCCTCACTCTCTCAATGCTCTAACCGAGCTTCTCACTCTAACTCTCTTTGACACTCAAACTAGAGCTTTGCTCTTCTTTCTCTCTAAGATATACTCTATCAATTTTGGTGTGTCTTTCCTCTTCCATTTGGCCTCCTTTTATAGCCAAGAACTAGAGGTAGAAAAGGAAATGAGTTGGACTCATTTTCACCAAAAAGGAGTAACATTAATGAGATAATGGTGATATGTTCCTCGACCCATTAAAAGAGTGAGGACCATCGACTATCGACCATCAATTAAATGATTAATACCATTGCAAAGACCAAAGACCAAAAAATAGGATCCAATATTCAACAAATTTCTATCAAAAGTACAGGATATATTTTTTTTCTTCTACCATTAATATTTGAAACATGCATGCTCTGTACTTTCGTAACTTCCAGGATACATAAGGAAATAGAATTTCAAGCCCATCTAGAAACTAACTGGTTAATTATGATAAATATATAAATTAATTAAATTAAAATATCTCGCTGTTAGTTCTAAATATTTGCTTAATAATAACTAGTCCACCAAGAACAAAGTCGACCTACCCAAATTGTGTTTACATGCATGAAAAGTACCGTACCGTTCAAACCTTTTATGCTCAATATATATTCCAATATATATTTTAATATATATATATATATATATATATATATATATATATATATATATATATATATATATATATATATATAATGATGTTCAAAAACCAAATGCATTATGAATAAAATTTGAAGCATTTAAAAGACTTTTGACAATAAGCCTACTTGTGTATAGATAGATAGATAGATAATGACACATATTTGAAATTAACGCGCGGGATAAATTTATGAAAGAAAGGGGCAGAGATTTAATGTGTTTTTAGCAAAAATGTAGACAAAAAATATTTTACAGTAATTAAATTAAAAGAGTAAACAAAATCTCAGCTTGACGGTGTTATTTTAATTAATTTTTGTCATTTTAAATTTTACAGCAGTAGTGCGTATATATATGACTTGAAAATTATGGAGAACAGTACTTATTCATGCACAAGCAGAACACACCAAGTAAAAGGAGACAAGTTTATTAGTAACCTTTACTAACCACAAATTAATATGACATTATATATATATATATATATATATATATATATATATTATTAATATATATTATATTAATATAATATATATTATATATATATATTATATTATATTATATCTTCTACTCTTTATTATTAAGAGTAGAAGAGAGAGAAAGTGGTATTGCCGTGCAGGCTTGTATCACTATATATATATACTACTATGTCTTATACTAGTATATATGAGGGGAAGATTTAGTATTAGTATTAGTATTAGTATTAGAGAGGAATTAATTAGGAGAAGGTAGAATATAGGTAGCCTAGCCGACCCGAGAGGGGGAGGGCAGGTGGGACCAAAGCAAAGACAAAATTTGTGATGCCAATCCAAGCACTCTCTTTCACAATTTTTTTTTTTCTTTTTCTCTTTTTGGGTGGCTTCCCCTCTTTCTTTGTCACCTCCATTAATTAAAGTAACTATCATTCTTGGTTTTGGGGAAGAAGCTACCTCATCCAGTCCTCATTATCAATATCAATACCAACTCAACTCATCAACCTTCTTTTCTTTTCTTGTCACACACACACATATCAATAATCTATATATATATATATATTAGAATAAAAATTCATAGCACTCAACAGTGTCAAATTATTTGACAAAATGAAATTTATATAAATCGACGCTAGTAAAATTATTTGGCAGACAAAGCTAAATACTAATTAATTAATTTGACAGACGAGTAGCTAAGAAGTGAGATTATTGTGCATGCCATCCTCATTAATTTTGAGTGACAAATTACGTAATCGAAATCAAACAACGCGCGGTTAGATTCGTGAGTGACAAATGATTCTTAATTTTCTGGTGTAGTACTACTATACAAGTGCATGTAGGTGATTAAAAGTTTGACTTGTCACAAGAGCCGTGGAAGTTATGCCATTTTTCATGCATGAAACTAGGTAGCTAGGTGCATGGATTCATGTGTCTGTCCGGACAAAGTTGATGGGAGTATTTAATTGTCAAAAATAAATAAAGCTTAATTAGGAGGTAGGAGGGGAGACGGGGGGATATGGTGGAAATTTTCAATTGTTGACAGCCATTGAAAATTTGCTAAATAAATGAATTTTAAATGAGGGAGGTATTGACCCACCCACCCAACCAATATGAATGTTAAATGAGGGAGGTATTTGCTGTGATTAATTAGCTAGCACTAAAACGTACGGTTTTAAATAGTATTTGAAAATTTCTTTTCATGCCCCCAAAATAGAGGGTAGATGAGTCATTTGAAGGCCATGGATGATGGAACGAACTAATTCCGATCAAACACCAACTTTGTGATGATGATGAGGAGGAGGAGGAGAAGGAAATAAAAACTCAACCAACAACCAAGCAATTAGGTCGGGACCTATTTTGATCTCTTCTTTATTTAATTAGGTAGTAGAAGTATTTTAATTGTAAGATAAGGGATGAGATACATTACATAGCTGTTAATGAAATTAAGTATTTTAAATATTCTTTTATTTATTTTTTTTTTAAAAATAATAATAATTCAACAAATTTTCGAAAATATCAATAACCTTTTCTTTCGAGCACTTTATTAGGTGTTGGATATATAGTATTTTTAAAAAAAAAAATAGTATATCCTAAAATAATTCAAATCAAGTGGCTCATCAAGTCTTCAAGATAATCATAATAATTCCAGTATTTTTCTTTCCTAAAATCCTAATCCTTTGTTTATGCATACCCAATATAAACATTATAAACATTATGCTTATGCGATTTTAACTGATTTTCACTATACTCAACACATTATGCATAGACGACGACGACGACCAAATAAAAAGCTTGAAATGGGCACCACCCACGCACCTAGCTTAGCAACTACTACTCCCTAATTAGTGGGCTTCTCCATTTAAATCTCTTTTCTTTTTGCAAATAGGACTTGTTCTTCCAAGATTTACCAATATTATTGGAAGAAGTAATTTACTTAAGTAAATATGGGGTTTGTACCATATATTAAATGCAAAAATTAACCAATCATTAACTATAAGTAACCCTATATTTAAATATGATGATAGAGATATAGTAGTAGTAGTAAAAAGCATGGGCCATACGTATATAGACACACAATCCCAACGGCAGCGGTAACGGCAGAGACCCTCTGCACGCCCAACAACATCACCCAACCCCAACTCCCTCATTCATTTTCTCTTCTCTCTCTCTATCTCATTATATAAATAGTACTAGTATATAATAAATATAGGGAATAGTAATTAAAAAGGAAGACAAGTATGCGAGTAAATATATAAGTGATAGAAGACTAAAGTCTAAATATAGGATAGGAGGAGTTGTACGTACGTAGTAGTAATTGATAAGAAACACGAGACTCACTCCCCCTCGAAGAAAAGCCAAACCCACGCCGAAGAAGAAGAAAGAAGAAAAGAAAGGAGCAGAATATACATACATACATACATACATACATACAAGCTTAAGCTGGGTGTCTGATCTCTCTTGGACTGATTCGCAAGTATCTCTTCATTTTCAAAAAAACCAAATATAGCTAGCGTTATCGAGCAAAGCAAAAGCAAAAGCAAAGGCAAAGGCAAAGAGCAGAAGAAAAAGTAGGTGAAAACAAAGTGCATGATCAACTACAATAGAGAAAGATGATGATGATGATGATGATGATATAACGGTTGTGGTGGCATTGCTGTCTTCTTATCGGACATTTAATTTTTGATTCTCATCATACATACATACATACAGAGGCATACAAACACTCGATCTCTTTTATATCTCTATATCTCTATTATACCCATTAATTCTTTCTTCTTCTTTTTTTTTTAATTACTGGTACTTCCTGGTCCTCAACTTCGGTTTTCTCCATCATTGAAGACTCCGCCTTAATTGGTTTTTGGGGCATCTTCATGCTGTTTATGTGCTAGCCGTTAATTAGCCTCCTCCTCCTCCTCGTACGCTCTCTCTTTTCATTTCTTCATCCTAATATCTATTCAAATACTAATATATATTAATATATGGCTGTTCAAGCTCAATACCCATCAAATGTTCTCCACCTCAACAGGTTTGTACCCATTCTTATCTTCACCTCTCTCCCTATCTAATTCTCTCTCTCTCTCTCTCTCTCTCTCTCTCTGTTTATTTAACTCTCTTTTTTTTGATACAATTTATCTAAAATATGACCGGGTCTATATTGACTGATTAATGCAGAGGCATACAAGAAACGAAAAACAACCTCGAAAACGATTACTCAATGCAGCCACAACCAGGAGGTGGATTTCTTGATCAACCCCATTTGCTATACAACAATATTAATGCTGCACCAGGTAATTAACCCCGGCCTTATCAACAATTAATAAACCACCTCTTAATTTACTCTTCTTATTGCAATTTCATTTGTATATAATAACATTGTTGGCATTCAATTTTTCAGTGCCGAATAATAATCCGCGAAAGAGAGGAAGAGAAATCAATGCAACAAATTCAACAACACCAATGAATTCGATGATATCATCGTCTATGCAGCCTCATCACCTCATAGACCTCACTCAGCTCCATACTCCTCCCCCTCCTCACCCAAATGTCGCCGTCTCCACCGGTCTCCGCCTAGCTTTCGGAGACCAACAACAAATACAACATCATCACTATCAACAACACTCTCTTTCCCTTCAACCCTCCGTCGTATTATCCCTCCTATCAGAAGATTTTGCAACCCAAATCAAACACCAAAGACACGAAATTGAACAGTTTCTCCAAACCCAGGTACGTACCAATAATTTTGCTTCAAAAGTTTGCGTTTTAATTTTAACTATTGAGATGGCAATATTAATGGGAATTGGCAAATTCTTCAGGGAGATCAGTTGAGGCGCACATTAGCAGAGAATAGGCAGAGACACTACCGTGCACTGCTCGGTGCGGCGGAGGAATCGGTGGCAAGGAAACTTAGGGAAAAGGAGGCGGAGGTGGAGAAGGCGGCGCGGCGAAACGCCGAGCTGCAGGCCCGTGCGTCGCAGCTTAGCGCGGAGGCGCAGGTTTGGCAGGCGAGGGCGAGAGCTCAGGAGGTCACAGCGGCAACGCTGCAGGCGCAGCTACAACAGGCTATAATGAGCGGAGGCGGGTGCGCACAGCAGCAGGATGGGGTGTTAGGGTGTGCCGCAGGGGAAGGGGCGGAGGACGCCGAGTCAGCGTACATTGACCCGGAGCGAGTCGAGTTGTCGAGTGTACCGAGTTGCAAGGCGTGTGGGAAGCGAGTTGCCTCGGTGGTTTTGTTACCGTGTCGGCATCTATGCGTTTGTACAGAATGTGACGGTGTCGTTCAAGCATGCCCACTTTGTCTTTCCTTCAGAAGCTCTAGCGTTGAGGTCTTCCTCTCTTAGTGGGCCCTACAAGCCCATTTTGCATAAAAGCCCAGGTCTGGGTCAAATCTTAATCGATGTTCTCAGTCCTAGTCCTTGGCCCAAAGGTCATGAAGTGGGCCCATGATGGTTGAAAACTAGAGAAATATAAAAATGATCAAAATTCAAATAATATTGCATATAATAAAAAAGTAAAACTCCTTTCTCCTACCATTTTTGAAATCCCCCCACCCCTCCCACCTCCTCCACCCCCACCCAACCCAACCCATCCCCAGTTTTGAGATTTTCATTACCCAACCAAAACTCAAAATTTACCTTGGTTTAATTTTATTTTCTATGGGGTGGAAGTACCTTGGAAGTAATGTACATGACCATATGCGTAGTGGCATTGTCGTTTTGGAAACTTGATTTATACATGAATTCTTTTATTATTATTTTAATAATTATTTATCCATGTAAAACTCTTTAACGTTTACATGTCGTATTATACAATCACGCACTCTCACGTAGTAAATTTTTGAAATTGATATTTTCACAAATTTAAATTTGATACATAGTTTTACAAGTTCAATACCTTGTGGAACTAACAGTTTGATTTGAAACTTGAGTGAAAAAGGAATTACTAGTATTTACCAAAAAGTCGTCCCTAGAAGATGAAAGCAATGGTGCATGCGCAGGATTGGATTAGATTGGATTGTACCACAACCTAATTCTTTAAATTAGAGTTGGGTAAGAAATCAAATTATATTTGAAATTTGTACTAAAAATTGTATCAATTAAAACTACATCAACGGTTTGACTTATGTGGCGATTTTAGTTGTGTTCAAAAAATTAAATTTACGATTTAAATTTGATTATTGATCAAAATTGCATGAATAAAATCGAAACCGCATGATAAGCCAAGTCTTGCGGAAAGAATTAATCCTTCATCACCTATATTAAATCCATTAGTCCAACCCCAAGTCTTGTGGATAGAATTATTAGCATGTGAAAATAGTACCTCTAGCTAGACCATCAGCAGTTGCTTAAACAGGGGGTGTTGAATTTTTATTTATTTTTTCCCCCTTGATCCAAAACTCATGGTGACAGATAACAATTTCATAATTAGCATGCATCATGCTAATAAATACCTAGCGAGCTCCTCAAACCAACTTTTGCACCCGAGAACAAATTAGATCAAGAGCATATCTAGATTGGATTCGATGGGAATTGCATTTGATTTAGTACGTATAAATATGGACTACTTATAAACTGTTTTATATATTTCCAAGATAAGTTGGAATCTCCTTGTGATCACACAGCCAATGAAACCACCAATTTAAGGCTTGTTTGGGGGAGTAATACAAGCTAATTGACAGTGGAATTTATTTTTAATTTTTAATTGTTATCAGTACGACCTGTTTGGAATATCATTAAAACGTGTTGTTTAACGGAAAATCTTTTTTAGCTGTCAAATTTGAAGAAATTAAGACTTCCACTGTGGCCATGGGACCATTTTGCAGTCATCCGAACAGCCCCTTACCTGTTTAATACTTATACGACTTCTCTTCAACGTCTTCCTTTTCACCGGCCACTAGATCGAAGGATCCGAAATCATTTTTCTCCCGCAAGAATTTACGTTTTATAAAGAAATTTGCTTGTGCATGTGCATGCACATTTTGATTCATCCGCAAGTAATTAATAGTCTTATTCTTTTCTCTCTCTCTCTCTCTTTTTTTTTTTTTTTTTTAGTTTTAACCGATATTAAAGTTATCCTCAACAACCATAGGCATTCATAGTATGTGAAAGATAAAAATCAAAAAAAGAAATGGGACTTAATAGTTTTGGACGGAAGCAACATGTTAGATTCTTCCTCTAAATTGATTATTAGCACATTCTTATTTAATTAAAAATAAAACTTCTTAAATTGTAAAAGAAAGTACAATTATGATGATTGAAGTTTCACCAACTAAGTAAATAAAACAAATGCAAATAAGTATATACTAAGTGTGTGTTTAGTTAGGTGGTGTTTGATAAAATTGAGCAATTAATTAAGATTTGAAATATTAGTATATTTTAATAAATTAGATCATTTGAGTGAAATAATATGTGAACTTGTTTAGTAACTAAAAAGTATAATAAAACATCCGAATGACTTTTAAATTTAAAAATAACAATTTTAAATTTAAAAATATCTCACTTTTTTAAACGTAATAATGATCGTAAAATTTGGAATGGATGGAGATGATAAGAGGAAAACAAAATTTTATCAAATAATTTTACCCTCTTACCGAATCAGATGTAGAGCTGTTAAGAGGTAAACAAACACTACCTTACTCTTGATGCATTAATAACATTTGGAAGTCAAACACGCTTAGAAATCTTATTACTCTAGTAGCAATCTATTTCAAACACATCTTATTTAATTCACAAACACAATGTTTAGGGCTCGAATGCATCGTATCAAAATTAGTACGTAAAACTCCAAATGTTGCAAACGTTATTGTGGCGCCCCTAAATCTCAAATATGGTGTACCACGATCTAACTTATACAATATACTAGTAACACATACAACAAAATAATAAAATAATTTATATTGGTATAATATAAATATTCTCGTCCTAAGTCTTGCAATCATTACTATTACATCACATAACATGATCCAAGACATAACTTAATACATAACCTTAATTAAGTATTCATACGTAGCCATAGTTAAGTCTTAATACAACATAAAAATTAAATTATATCACAGAATTAGGACAAAGCTACTCTATGGCCTTGTCTTTGCCCTTATCCTTACCTGAAGTCTCATCCTGTTCTGCCTTAATTGAAATGTTTAAGTAAGGCAAGAATGAGCAACAAAATTGCCTAGCAAGTAATATAACAATAAACGTGAACAAATATATATAAAGCTCATAATTTCAAATGGTATAACGATAATTGATAGCTCAAAAAATTAAGTAGGAATTAATGTTGTTAGCAAAGTACATATCAATTGTTTCAAATCTATCCTTTGAATTTGAATAAAGACTCACTATGGACCAAAGGATTATTAAAAAAATTCAAAGGTTTCAATATTTTCAATTGTTAAAGAATATTTAACACTAATTAGTCACTACGGACCAAGAACTTCTACTAGAAATAACAAGTACAATAAACAAATACAATAGGTGATTAACCCAAAGTACCATATGTTATGCATAACACTTAAACATACTGTTTACGCGTGTGTTGGTTTTCCAACAAAATATATTTTCCCCCTCTATGAGGGTTGTTCATCTCAGTAGATTATAAGAGTCCACACCAAAGCAATTAGTTCGGATCGCTGTTTAACACATGATATCAATCTAGCCGAATCAAATAGCGTATACACTTTTCTCAATACATTTAAGAACAATTCGTAAGTTCAATTCTTGTAATAGGGTTCAAGGAATATAATTTTGATTTAAATCAAGCTTCAAAATATGAATAATAATTTTCATTAATTTATATAGCACAAGAATCATCCTAGTAATTATTTACTCGTACGATCAATAAGAGTACAATTTTAGGTACTTAATAATATATATATATATATATATATATATATATATATATATATATATATATATATATATATATATGGTTGATATAACTATAATTAGAAAAATTACATAATATCCAAAGTTATGTAAGTTAGAAACTTGCATTTCGCGTAAATTACAATTTTATAGCTTAACGTCACCTCAATGTCCTACATCATCATATTTATGTGTGTGTGTGTGTTTATATATATATATAGAGAGAGAGAGAGTCCAGACTCCCGGACCATAACAAAATTCAGACCTTTTTTTTTGTTTTGTTTTAAAACAACTAAAAAAAATAATTATGAAACTTGAATTTTTACATAATACAATGTTTTTGGTGTGATTTGGATACATATGCAGTTGTTCTACAAAAAAAAAAATCAGTTCGCATTTAATCAGTCCAGGACTCCGGATTGATCTCTTTATATATATATACTTATATATATATATATATATATATATATATATATATATAGACATTAGTTATACATACTTAATTGATACATATACCAACAACATTACACATCTATCATACAAATGTTCAGCCATGCACATTATGTACATACCCTCAACCATATATTTGCTACACAATCAGACCACATAGTTGCATATTCAACTTTATTTTTGTTTTTGAAAGTTTTATTTAAAAACTTTTGAAATCTTGATTCTATATAGCCATTACATTTTTGAATACTTAAAACATCACCTTAATCCTGTATTATATCTTAAGATATTAATATACACATATTTCAAGTTTTAGACCATAGTTTAAACAGTTTGACAACTCTGCAATGTGGCGCGTTCGCTATATTTTTACCTAGGAGAGGTACGGTTGAGCTTCTCCCTGACCAGTCCATAGTTGAGCCTTTTATTACCTAGATTAATTATTAGCCTACTAGAATACTGATACAAATCATATACACATGTCAAGTAGGTTTTGGGCTAGGTTTGATTCCTCGTGTGCTTACTTTAAGTTTACTTTCAAACTATATAGTTTTATTTTGAAGTTTTCAAACAACAAAGCTTAATGAATTCATTTTACAAAGGACCAACTATAATAATCCCTAAACCATATAATGTTGTTAAATAAACCTTTAATACGCATGTTCAAATGTATTTAACCCATTTATTTATAGTTAGCCTAGTTTAACACTTGAAAATTTAATTTAAACCATGGTAGAACAGTGTATATCATGCCTAACTAGATGGATCAACATCTCAGTCATACTTAGAAGTATAAATGATCCTATTATGCCTGCTCAGAAGATCTGTGACGCCCCCAAAATAGGTATACATCACCCATCTTGAGTCGCCAAAAAATACACTACTGACAACTTTATTTATACAACTGTTGAACTGTCGTACAGAATAGGACCACAGTTAAACTGTGAGTTTTAATACAAATGTATGTAACTCTCATGGTGCCTCGACCACAACCTTACAATGCTACTTTACATAAAAGTACAATGCCAAAAAGCATTTTAGAAATTAAAATCTTTGGGAAGTGCTCAAGAAAACCTTCGTACATGGGAGGCCATGCGTCTAGGTTATGATAGATATCATATGTCCACAGAATTATCCTTGGTTGAGCCAATAGACCACAAAGAAAAATGAGAAGATTACTATCATCTTCTTTCCAATGATAAGTCTTCTCTTGACATATAACTATCTCCACTATCTCCAAGTGAAAATTATATTTCAAATAAACTCTAAGATCATATAGGTAGTGTGTGACGCCCCCAAAATAGGTATACATCACCTATTCTGAGTCCCCAAAAACATGGTACAGAATACAAATACAATCTTTAATATACAACAAGAGAGCTGTGAGTTTTAATATAAATATTGTCTTCTAGACAATATCCACTCTCAGAATAAGTCCTCATTACATATTATTGTCACACAATTTAACAGAATAGTGAGGACTACTAATACAATCATCTAGACCGTCACTCCGTTCCCCGACTAGTCCCGGCTACGTTCTCATTCCCTGAAGAGAACAGTGAAAGAAAGGATATTCGTTAGGGTCACAACCACAAATTATCCATGCACTACGGGCCAAGGATATTCGTGTATTCATCAATGGTCTTGATCATGCCAACAACTGTCCATCAATGCACTACGGGCCAATGAGGAATTTTACCATATCATTTGTAACATTACGGTCATGATTATACCGAATAATTCCTGGTCATAATCATACCAAGTCCATCTATGCACTACAGGCCACAGAAGACTTTCAACATAATATAAACATGAGGATGATGACAATGATATAGGAATTCAATAAAACAACTTCAAGAATTAATTTAATCAAGAACTAATAACGTCCAAATTGTCAACATGATACTTCTTTGTAGAGTAAAATTCAAGAATGCTCAGAAGAATATTTCCATGAAAAGATATTGGATGAAGCGCAAATATCAAGGATATTCCACTAATTTCATGGAGTACAAAAGTTAAAACTTTAACCAACTGAGTATAATAAAGAATGGAATAACAAAAGAAATGACCAGGCATACAATAGACCACACATGCAGGATATTCTAACGAAATAATAAAAAGGCGGAATTGTGTCCCAGGCGTAAAAGCGACATGACAAAGATATTCCAATGAATAATAAAAGGCGGAACCATGTCGGTAGTAAAACATATGAATAGGATATTCAATGAACAATAAAGAATGGAATAAGAAGAATTTCACCAAGTATAGGGTAGCAGCGATATCTGAGTTATTCCAATGAGAATAATAAAGAATGGAATAATGGAAGAATTTTACCAAGTATAGGGTAAATTGCAGTGTATATAGGTTATTCCAACAGAATAATAAAGAATGGAATAACAGAAGTTCTCTTCATGACTACAAAAGGAATAATACCCCTTACCTCAGAAGAAACTGGATACTGGAATAGTGAAGTAGCAAGCTTCTCTTCTTCTATAGATTTTCTCTATATAGCTTCTCTCTATAATTTCTCTCTATAATAATTGCTCTATAGCTTTAGTGAATTGGTGAAAAATGAAAGAAGAATGAGCTTCTATTTATAGAAAAATATTTTTTCGATAATTGCACGTTTTGGGGCTCGAAAAACTACAGTACAATACCCCCAACTTTTTTTTCATTTTTAATTTAGTCCTGCAAGTATTATCAAACTTGCACCATCTCCCCTAATAGCAAATAATGTGAATCAATAGTTCAATCATGTGAATCAATAGTTATAATCATGTGAAAATATGAATTACGGTATAGTACCTCCATCTATACCTCTATCTTTAATTTAATCATGTAAGTATTATCAATCTTGCACCAACTCCCCTAATAGTAAAAGAATGTGATTCAATAGTACACACACGTGAACAAATAGTTATATAAACATGTGAATTAGTAGCAATTAACTGCTCATTTCTCAGACATCAATTATCATCGGAATAGATGTCGATTTCCACTAACATTAATAATTCTAACACAATAGAACTATTAAATTCATCTTTAATCAACATGAACTTATTCATCATTAATATTATAATTCACAATATTTAACAAACGAGGTCGTTCCCGAGGAAGAGGGGCTTTCCAATAAGGATTTCTCCCTATTGGTAGCGCTTGATTAGGTGACCAAACCTCTCCTTGGCGTAACTTAGACATTGTAAATATTGCAATTTAATAATATGAATAACTTTGTCGTCTCAATTATTGATTTAATAATATATCATATAATGCGAGATGATACGGTGACAATAATCGAATCAATAATATGAGAGATATGATGCAACAATTATTTGTAGCAATAATTGAGTATAAAACGAGTGACTTCTCACGTAAGCATCAATAATCAATCTGGTGTCTTCTTATGCAACCCGCCAGCGTATTCTTTGTACTTTTACTACTAAGAGTAGTTCAACGATTAATGCTTAAAACTTTAAATCGTTATTTTTATAAAAATATTTTTGTCGTTTTCTCAATCCGATAATAATTTTGTTGTGGGATCCACCAATGATTGTGTCGTTGTACGAATATTCCCTGCTAAAATGAATATTCCCCGACCAATCGAATATAATATAACAACTTGCATACTTTGCAGAATTTATAAATATTACCCACAACTATAACATTATAACAAATTCATTCCATAATATTCAAAAATGATAATTATAGAAAAATCATCTTTATTCATAAAAACTGGGGTCTTACATAGTGCTCGTAGATATACTCAGCAAGTGGATGTGGACAACCCTGTCTTATGATAACACGAGGTTGTATGTCATTAGACATCTTGTATGATAGTGGCAAAACACCCTTCAAAGTTGGGTTCACCTCACCCTATTAGGTTCACCAAAATTAAATATCAAATAGCGTATACAATCGACACACTTATCTAAAGTCATCGATAAAATTATTTTCATATTATTTAGGGAGAACCTCAATGACTATAGACCATAGATTCTATTCCTTGTTATCCTGCTCGACCAAATACTACTCTCTTATTACACAAAGGAATTGTGAAGCAAAAGGTGAGCCTGAAATAGCCGATAAAGAATATCGTGACTAAAGATAATTAAATTATCAATAGCCTTCGTCAATAATAAATCGTAGATTTAGAACATATGGTAGATGATAAAACTTTTCAACCATAGTTGCGGTAACGAGCAATCCATTAGAAGAGTCAAATACACATCAGGTCTATTATCTTCTCCATGTTAAAAGTCCACCAATAATGTTTTATCCCTGTAACATCAATTAACAATTCCTGTCCACAATTATATGAATAACTCATAATCATAATTGTGATTCTGAATTCCTTTTCGCACCCAGGACGAAGATAATTTACATCACCTATCTTCACCTGAAACATCAAAAATCATGGTTATACCAAATCAAAATTCCTCAAGCCATAATCATTAATAAATTTATCTTTGCACTACTACCAAAGATATACAAATTTATATAACCAATAACCAGCAGGTTCATCTTTGTACTACGGAGCCGAAAGATATACAATCAGAAACCAATAATCTTGAGACTCAAACAATAGTATCAACGACCATGAATTATCCATGCACTACGGGCCAAGGATATTCGTGTTTTCAATTACTGATCATGATTATCTTGAATAATCTCTCGATCATAATCATATCAAGTCCATCTATGCACTACGGGCCAAAGATGACTTTTACCACATCATTTGTAACATTACGGTCATGATTATCTTAGAATAATCCACGGTGGTATAATCATACCAAGTCCATCTATGCACGTAAGTCACGGATGACTTTCAACACAATATAAGCGTGAGGATCATGACATAACGATATAAAGAATCAATCAAATGAGATAAAGGATAAATATTAAATATTTATAATATAAATTATCCATGGTTCAAGAATATCCCAATGTTATCAATCACTTAATAATCTTATAATCTAATATCATTAATATTATAACAATATTTTAATTATTTCTTAAACTTATAAATAATTTATTTTAATTGTTTACACTTTACCAAATAATGCATTTAATCATTCAAAAATGTCATACTTATAAGATTTCATCACCAACGATTAAATCCCTTATCAAAAATCTGCATATACCCTATATAGGATTCTCAAGCCATAAAATCCTATTTACCAATTTTTAATTTCACATAACATATTTAACTCATATACTCATAACTAGTGTATTTTCATGAAAAATACCAAATCAGTTCCAAAAATATTTTTTTTCTGGGATTTAGCAGAATATAGTCCCATATTGAACATATATTTTTCTCAGAATTTTTAAAATTTATTTACTATTTTTCATAAATCAATTTTTAATCAATTCCCTAAGAAATTAGCTACCTCAAGTTTAACTCCAAAAATTTCCAAATCTTGGCAGGATCTTACACATGTTAACTTGATCTTCCAGTTTAAATTTCATGGTCATCGGAGTTATAGAACTCCGATTATAGCGTTTTTCATCAGAAAAACCTAAATATTGAAATGGTCTTAACTTGCTCATTTTAGGTCGGAATAAGCTCATTTTTGGACAGGAGGTACATTATACCATATATTTTCATGTCTCAAAAGACCAGAATTTTTCTCATAAATTAAGTGGTCGAAAATGCCCTTTTAAATTTCTGGGCAGTAGCTTTTTCATAATTTACAGCTTTTGACTCCTTTGCTAAAATCAGTCCACACGAAAATCTATAACACCTTTTCCAGTGATTCCACCTGGATAAGTTAGAAAACTTATAGATCTAACTCTAGAACTTGACCACACTCAAAAATTCAAAATATAATAGGAGATATGGTTAATTGAATTTCATGTTCTATTTTTTTCCCAAAATCTAATTTTCAACCCTTTGTGATTTCTAAGAAACTTTCATGTTTTCACATAATAACCAGCATAACTTATCACAACACTTACTAATACTACATATACCCATGATTTTCAAATAATAAGGAATGAATACACAGTTTAATAAGGAATGAATATAAAGGATCATTCACCATGCATGTGGTAATCCACATAAACAGGTTATTCCAACAGAATAATAAAGAATGGAATAACTGAAGAATTCACCATGCATGCGATAGATAACACAGACAGGTTAGAACAAACTGGATATAGGAGTAGTGAAGTAGCAGAATACTTTTCTTCTTTCTCTCTCAGAGTTTCAAATTGAATTAAGTAAGAAATAATGAAGGAATGAGCTTATTTATAGGAGAATGGGTGAATAGTAACTAATTCATGAACGGTCCAGATTGATTTACTTTTAAACGGACGGCCCAGATTGATTTACTATAAAATATTCTAATAAAAAATATCTTTTAAATAAAATATAATATATTTTATATATAATCTAATAAAACGAATAACTTTATAAAAGTATTTTATTTTATATAAAAAGATTTTACTATGCAAACACTATGAATAATAAAATATAATATATTCTAATTATTGTCTAATAAAATAAATAACTTTATAAAAGTATTACATTTTATATAAAAAAATTTTACTATACAAAATACTATGCATAATAGAATATAATATAATCTATTTATAGTCTAATAAAATGAATAAATTTATAAAAATATTTTGTTTTATATAAATTTTTTTTCTGTTTTATTACATTAATAATATTAATAAAACAAAACTTCATCATCATTATTATAATTCACACTATTAATCGACCGAATGTCGTTCCAAAGAAGAGGGGGCTTTCAATAAGGATTTCTCCTTATTGGTAGCGTAATCAGGTGACCAAACCTCTCCTTGGCGAACTTCTGAACATCGTTAATATTGCAAATAATAATATTAATAACTTTGTTATCTCAATTATTGATTTAATAATATATAAAATACCGACAATAATTGAATCAAACTGAGTGACTTCTCACGTAAGCAATTATTGAATAGGCTTAGGTAGGATACATAATATACCTATATACTGACCAACCAACAAATAGGCTTAGGTAGGACACACTAGCGAAGGATTTACTCGTCTCTCCCCGCTTAGTTCTATTCCCGATCTCCATGGAGATCATATCCCTAAGCTCACGATAATTAATTGTGGCGCCCCCAAAATAGGTATCTGACACCCATTCGAGTCATCAATAACATGGTACGAAACAACTACAACTTTATTAATACAACATAAAAGCTGTGAGTTTAAATACAAATATTATCTTCTAGACAATATCAACACTCAAATAAGTCCTCATTACAATTATTGATATATTATTTTACAAAATGGTGAGGACTACTAAAACAACTTTTTTAAGACCTTTATTCCATTTACCCGACTAGTACTTCATTTACATTCTAGCCTCACGAGAAGAAAAATGGAACAAAAAGGAAAAGGGTGAGCTCAACTAGCCCGAAGAAGAATATTATGACTAAGATAATATAGAACAAATTATCATTAGTCTTTGAGGGAAAAATTTGATAAAATACAATAAACAACATGTTTTGAGATCAATATGCTTGTAATGGAAACAATAATTCATAGATGAGTTACGTAGAGAATGAAATCTACTATTATCTATGAATTTAAAAGTCCATCATCAATATTTTATCCTGTAACATCAATCAATATACATCTTGAATCAAATATTCATCTTTGCACTCTGGTGCCAAAAGATATTTATCGATTGGTCATGTTCATCTCAACAATTGTACATCTTTGCACTACTGGGCCAAAGATATTCATAAGAAAATCAACCATCTTTTGCACTACAAAAGCTTAAAGATATTCGATAATACCATCATTTAGGACTGAGGATGATGAAAAATATTTTAAAGAAAATGAATCCAGTGAAACAAAAGAACAAATATTAATGATTCATACTTTAAACAATTCGAGTTCAAAAATACTTCATTAATAATCATAGTGAAGTAAAATTCAAGAATGATCAAAACATGGATACAATCAAAGCTAGTATTCATAATAGATATTTTGGACAAAAAATGAAAATTTAATTTTTCTGTGAATAGTGTTGTATTAAGTGAATAGTCAGATTATGAAGTGAATAGTGCTGTAGTATCGTGAATAGTAACCCGACACTAAAAGACAAGAATTTAACAAGAAAAATCTTACCAATATTAAAGCATAATGATATTAGAAGAAATAATAACATTTTAAAAAAAAAATCCCTTACCTCGAAAAGAATTATACTTCTGGCTGGAATATCAGATATAATATTGAAGGAACTTGCACCGTATAGCAACACTTAAAGTATCAAAATACTCACAAGAATACGCTTGATAATATAGAGAGAGAAAACTTCAGTTTCTGGTGTGATTTTCAATTCTAACCTAAGCACCCTATTTATAGGAAAATGCTTAGAACACCAAAGCAGAAAATTTAATAAAATAATATTATTTATTAAATTTTTCCTACGCCCACTTTTGAAGATCTGAATTCAGCCATTAACATGTGCAAGTGGGACCCACCAAAGTGTAAAAAATGTTTTTATTAAAAAATATTTAAAACTTCAAAAATCAATTATTCTGGAACTTCAGAACTTCAATAATTCATAATAAATAGCCCCTTTATCATAAAAATTTGAACCTTATGTCTTTTCCATAGGAAATTCCAATCTCTACAACTTTGTAAGTTTAAGTTTTTCCAAATTCTAAACAGAAATTGACCAAAATCTACAAACGGGCGATTTTACAATCTAAAATCAAATTTCAGTCAAGAAATGGGCCCACAGACATGTTTAACATGTTTTAAACAACTTTTGCAACAAAATACTCTTCCTTCTCATATATTTATATATCTGTTAGTTCATATAAATCAATAATTAATTATTCACACGATAGATATCTAGAAGGGGGTTGAATAGATAATTAAAACATTTTTCTTTTAATCTTTTTAAGTTGATGGTAATCAATGAATAAATAATTAAAACTTTTTCTTTTAATCTTTTTAAGTTGATGGAATAGTATATATGAAAAACCTTACATTATATATCTTGAGTTAATGAGATTGAGGTAGTTATAGCAGTTATAGCGAGATATTGCGATTATAGCAGTTAATGAACCTGATAGTTTTAAGTGGTTTGAGCACTAAAAGCTCTAGTCCACTCTTCTACTCCTTGAGTAGAAATCCACTAAGGATATACATTACACTTCTTGAATCTCACAGATTCTTACAGACCCGATGGTCAAAGTACTTCTTAGTTCACTCTTGAACTCTTGAGTCCATGAGACTTGGTCTCTCCTGATTCTTAGAACTCTTCAAGTCCTTGGACACTGGAACTCTTACTTGATTGATTGAATGTTGTTTAGATCGTGATTGAATTATTAGGTTTTAGTAAGCACTTGTTGAAAAAAATGAATAGTGAGCAAGCTTTTCCTTTTCTCGGATCGTAGAGTTGAGCGTTGAGTGTTCTTATCGTTTTTTTCGTTTAATACTTGCTTGTTTTTCTCATCATCTTTGATCTGTATATATGTGATCTTGAAATCTATCGTTGAAGTCATCGATGAGCCATTAAATGCGTTTTGACATTTACGAGCTTTGATGGAGACTTTTACGCACATCTTTGAATTACCTACGGCCCCTTGACACACGGTTGCTTTCTCACCTAACACCTCAAAAGGTGTTTTCCTACCTTGATGGTCCTTTTCTTAGCTTCTTGAGTCGTTTCTTTTGATCAATACTAAGGATATCTTTTATGCGTTGGGGTGGTGAGAGCTTCAACGTTCAAAACCCATTCCATATTTGTTGGAGTCCATCTTGAGGATGAGCGATAGGGCTTGATGTTTACGACCAAAAGCGGATGACACTCTCTTATCAATATCGTAGTGTCTTGTCATATTGGTGCTTGTTAAGTAAGAGATCACTACGATTTCTCACAAGGATTTGCACACTACGTTCTTTACTTGCTCATCTTGTAAACTCTACGTTTACGAGAGCACGCTATGATATTTTAACACTACGATCTTTGAGTTAGTTTCGGCAAATGTCTGGACCACACTTTGATTCGTGGAGAGTCCCTTCAAGGCAGATACACTACGATCATCTCGAGACTACGATCTGCCTTAACCGCATTACATTGATCGGTAGGATAGGCTGCAAGTCTATCTATTTCTTTCTAGCCGTAAATCAACCTATGATTTGATCTCTTTATCTATCAAGTGAACATTAAAGGCTAAGATCAACCTAACACTTTTGATCATCACTAAGTCCTTGTACATATATTCTTTGAAGGACTTTACATAATCATGAGTAGTTTCATAAAACATCAAATCTGATATGCATTCTTCGACAATCTCCCCTATTTGATGTTGACATAACCAAGGAGATTTGTTGTCATGATTATAAAGTTTTATATGCGATTTGAGAAAAGTAAACATGACTTAGCATTTCGTTGGCATTTGAAATTTCTAGAGAATAAGCATGAATTTATTGATGTATGGAGACAAATTTTTTCATTCTGAATGACTACATCAATCTGATTTGAAATTCAACTTATCTCTATTTCTTTGGCCTTTTGCTTCTTGGAGGATTTGCATATTCCTCACTCTCCTCTTTACGCTTGCTTCATCTCTTACGGCGAGATCTTCCGGCTCACTTGGGCTTAGCCTTGGATTGTGATCATGTCTATTCATGAATCACGGGATCTCAATTGGCATTCTTAGACTGTTGTTGTTCTAGTATGAGAGGTGGTGGGTGGCCCTAGACTCCTTAAGGGTTGAGCCATTAATATTTTTCTGCTTTGATCGGATCGTTGAGTCGATGGGTTTGGATCGTGGAGTCTATTTGGTGGATTTGCCTTGCGGAAGGATTCCTTGAGGATTGAGGTTGGAGACCTCTGCCTTTGCCTTTGCCTCCTGATCTCCTCCTTTACCTTTATTCTCCCCCTTTATATCGACATCGAGGTTTGAATATCATCGAAAGATGATTAAGGCCTTGAACAAGCTCGTTGGTGACTCTTGGTCGAGCAATGTCTTCTCTATTTTCTTTGATTAGAGCTTGGACCTAGCTTCCCTTTCTTTGAAGGATGGAGAATGTTATACATTTCTTTGGCCATTCTTTGACATAGAATTGTTGAAATTCTTTTGTGATGGTCGAAGATTTTGGATGCTTTGTATCATCGGTTGGTTACGAGATTCTTGAGTTTTTTGTAGAATCAAGATGACATCCGATGTCTTTTAGCTTTGAGGAAGTGAATATCATCCACATCCTTTATGCTTTGTAGCATTTCTTTGATAATCTCTTTGAGTGTTTTGGGCGAGTTCGGATCTCGGGGAGCTTGGAAGATTATTTGCGGCATTGATCATTGATGTCAATCTCAATTTATATCGATGCGATATGATCTTGAGCTCTCTCGTCTAGTTCTTTGATCACTTTACGGACATGGGTGACAAATCGACCTTTGTGGATAGTTACTGCGAGGTTTCATCTAGATTTGGAATTTGTGAGGGAGGTGGCGTCTTTCTTGAATTTATCTTGCATTGAGTAGAGAAGCAAGTTCAAGATTGAAGCATTCATTTCTAGATGAGGAGGAATATCGAAGGAGGGCTGTGTTTGGATGTTGGAGCTTAGTGACTCTACGATTTGTGGTGGATACTCTGCGGGGGCTAGAGTCGGGGATCGTAGAGGTAGTAAATTTGAGTGAGCATTAGGGAGTTGATCTTATTTGGTTCCTCGATTCTGAGAATTTTGAGATTACATGGCTGGAAATTGATTCGATGGATGAAGAATTACTTCCGACCATTGCGAGAATTCATAGAATTGATTAAATGAGGGTGGTGGCAAGTGATTAATTACGAAAGGAGTGGGGATAGATAGTACCTCAAGTGTGTTCTCTGAGGAAGAAATTTGTTGGAGAGAAGCTTCTTGGCAAAATTGAATTTCCCTGGGAATCCATTTGCAAGTATTGAGATAGCTGGATACTCTTTGAAACTCCAGAACATGTGATCCCAAGAGTTCAGAATTTGAGCTCGGGGGAAGGGCATCATAGGAAGATATGCAAATAGTTGCTCATAGGTGGCTCTTCTGTGCCCATCAATGCCTACAGCTATGATCTCAATAATATCATCTTCTTCTCTATTTTCACTAGAGGATTCCATTATGTCGATTGCTTCAGGTTCTTCATTATCTCCTCCAGGAATTTCTTTTTCAGTTATTGAGGTGTCATGATCCTCCCCCTCGACTTGATCATTCTTTTGAAATATCAATAGCTCCCCCTCAATTGGAGCATCCTCACGGTGGAAGATCTTGAGGCATCTCTCCCCTCGGTATGAGCACCTTACATCATTAGATCTTTAGGTGTCTCTCCCTCGGTGAGGAGCCATGACTACTTGACATTCACTTGCTTTGGTTCCTTTTTAGCTTTTCGAGTTCTTTTCTTTCCTTCTTAGCACTTCTTCATTGGCAAGAATATACTTCTTAACAGTTTCCTTCTTGGCCTTTTTAGGTTTGTCTTTCTGACCTCGGGACTCTCTTCAGTTGTGTCCTTGGATCGGCCAAGATATTTGATCATTGCTTCCTTGTTTGGTCTCAGGCTCTATGATCGGAGAGACTCGACGATCGAAGAGGTGATGGCTTTTGCTTTTGTGGTGGTCTTACTCATCTTGACAAGTTGAGATATAGTTGCTCTATCTTCTTACGCCTCTGCCTTGCTTTGTTCCTTTCTCCTTGGGATCCTTAGAGTCTCGATTTACGAGGACTCTACGAGAGCTTATTAGTGGTGGATCCTTGAGGTTCTTCTGTAGTTCTGGCTTTCCTTTTCCCTTTGCTCTTTCTGATTAAAGCAATGGGTTCTCCCTGGTTAGTTTCTTCTTCTTCTTCCTCAGTTTCCTTGACAACAGACATATTCCCTGGCACTCCTGTTCCTTTTATCTCACCAGTTCGACCACTGGATTCAGACATCAACTTCACATTTTCATCTGGATTTCTCTTTCAGTTTTCAAACAACTGCTGGGTCATTCGTCGATTTGGGTTTATGGCTTCTCCTTCATCATCCTCAATCAGGTCTGAGAAGCGGCACTGTAGGATAATCTTGATAAATCGTCAAGTAGAGCATCTTACGAGAGCTCTTTGTCTTCTTGGAGCTAACCAACCATTTTCGATCCATTCAAGTAATAAAGCCCCATAGTTTAGTTGAATTTTATAGCATATATGGCGGTCATGAGTTTGAGTTGTATTTCATTCACAAGAGTCATGACTGAGCTTTTCTAACATATGCATTTTCCAACAATGTCGACCCGAAGCTTCATACCTCTGTGGAAACTCCTTCTTTTGTATCCTTTGATAGAGGGTGATTTCTTGTGATGCATTTTCTTGAGACCTTTATGGAAGTCTATTCCATCTAAGGGGCGGATACCCTTGATTTGAGCCCTAGGGCTAGATTGATGTCTTGACTCTTAATTTGATTTGGGCGTTCCTTACTTTCCGCGGTGATGGTGTTGTTTTCAAACACTCGTTATTGTAGAATTCTTTTACCGACTTTGGGTAGATCGATGTGTCGATTACCCAAGGCTTCTTGAGCGAGCCTTCTTGATGGCGACAATGTCTTGTGAAATTGGGGTTGACCATTTTAAACTTCGTGAAACACGATCATGGCAGGAGACAACCTTGGAAGGCTGCCATTGATTTCTTTGTAGGAAGTGAGGTGATGAGCTTCTTCTTGATTTAGGGTTTTTGCTTGAGAGGAGAGAGAGATGGTCTTTTAAACTTGATTTCAAAAGAGCGATTTTAATTTGTACTGAAACTTCCTCTCTCTATTTTGCTTAGTGGGGACGGTGTCGAACTTTTCTTGGCTCTATAAATTCTTGATAGAGAAGGATTATCTTGAATTGCCCTTAACTCTTACGGGATGATGTATTCTTTAGTGGGACTACGATCGTTGAGATGGTCCTTGGAGTCGTCGAGTCATTTCTACCATCGTTGAGTGCGTGTAGCGCGATCGTGTATGTCGAAATTTGTAAATATGAAGTCGGTTGCAATCGTAGAGTTTGAACAAGTCCTTGTGATGAATCTTTTTGACTTGGCATTTTCCTTAAATTAAGGTAGCTTCGGGGGAAGGCTGACCTCTTGAAAGAAACAAGGGTTAGGTTTGTTCTGAGGCACTTATCGAGAGAGAATGCTTTGATTTAAGCTTGATCATCATAGGGTGCTCCTTTTGAATTTTGTTGATGTAGCTTTGTTCTGTTTATGTCGTTGATCGTCTGTGTCTTGCGATCGTTGAGTCTTTTTGCGATCGTTGTCATTCTATGACACTTTGGCTTTTACGATCGTGGACTTCCTTTGATCATGTCTTTGATTTCGACATAGCCCTTAAATCTGTATGGTTAGCACAAACTAGAGCATAATATTTTCAGGTTTGCAAGTTAAGCATGCCTAGCTCACTTATCAATTTGTTGAATCTGGATTCATCTAAAGGTTTTGTAAAAACATCAGCAAGTTGATTTTCAGTAGGAATATATTGTAAAGATATATTTCCATTTTGTACATGATCCCTAATGAAGTGATATCTTATTTCTATATGCTTAGTCCTAGAATGCATGACAGGATTATGAGTTATAGCAAATTACACTTGTGTTATCACAATGAATAGGTATGGATTTGAATTCAAACCCATAATCGCTTTAGTTGATTTTTCATCCATAGAAATAAGCACAATATTGCCCTTGTGACAATGTACTAAACCTGCGATTGAAGTGAATCTTGAGTTTTGCTTCTGCTTAAACCAGGACACTGAAATCATTACCTAGTAGTTGACAAAGTGCCTTTGGTACTTTTTCTATCTATTTTTCGACTGCAAAATTAGCATCTGTATATATCTGTTAGCTCGAATGAGGATTCTTGGGATACCATAACCCCAGTGGGGTGTACCTTTGAGATACGAAAATCCTCTTAATAATAGTTAAATGAGATTCTTTAGGGCTAGCACGAAATCTAGCACAAATGCATATTGCAAACATTATATCTGGTCTCTTGGTAGTTAGATATAAAAGAGCCAATCATACCTCTGTATTGAGTTGTATCGATACTTTTACCTTTTTCATCTTTGTCGAGCTTGGTTGCGAGGGAGCAATTGGGGTTTTTTCATGGGAGGCGGACTCCATGCCATACTTCTTAAGTAAGTCTTTAATGTACTTGGCTTGATTTATGAAGATTCCTTCATCAGTCTGCTTTACTTGCAGTCCAAGGAAGAAGTTTAGCTCACCCATCATGCTCATTTCAAATTTGCTCTGCATAAGCTTGGAGAATCTCTTGCATAACTTTTCATCAGTAGAACCAAAAATGATATCATCAACATAGATTTGAACTAATAGGACTTTATCCTTATGCTTTCTAAGGAATAGTGTGGTATCTACTCTACCTCTAGTGAACCCATTTTCAATAAGAAAATTAGTCAGTGTTTCATACCATGCTCTAGGTGCTTGTTTAAGACCATATAAGGCTTTGTCTAATCTAAAGACATAATTAGAAAGAGATGGATTGATGAAACCTGGAGGCTGCTCTACATAGACTTCTTCTTGAAGTTCACCATTCAAGAATGCACTTTTGACATCCATCTGGAAGACTTTGAACTTCATGTGTGGCGGCAAAGAAAGCGAGGAATATTACGATGGCTTCTAGTGCAGGAAGCAGGTGAAAATGTCTCATCATAGTCGATACCTTCTTCACGAGAGTAGCCCTTGGCTCTTTAGTCTAGCCTTATTCCTTGTTATCACCCCATCTTCATCCATCTTGTTTACGAAGACCCACTTGGTTCCAATTCTGAGGATGGTTCTTTGGTTGGGGTCTTGGGACCGATCTCCAAACTTTGCTTCTCTCGAGGTGATTAAGTTCTTCCTGCGTGCCTCTATCCATTTGGAATCTTCCATAGCATCCTCTATCTTCTTTGGTTCTATTTGAGATAGGAAGCTTAGATAGAAGCATTCATTTTGAGTGCGACTCTTGTCTTGACTCTTGCGTTTGGATCTCGATGATTAGATCTTGAGTGTGATCTCTTGCCCATATCTGCTTCTGTTGGAACATCATTCTTATGCCTTCTTCTCTCGGATCTTCAAGATCTATTTCTTCTTCTTGATGTGGAGGTTCATTTATGCGGCATAGGCCTCTCTACGATCTCATTCTCTTGCTTTCAGCGATTTCATTATCAGAGCACTACGATCGTAGTATTGGGCTCGACGACCTCGTTCGTAGTGTACGAACTATTAGTCGCATTGTCTTGGAGCCTTTATTTTGTGCTAAGTACATTTCATCAAAGATGATGTGAATTGAGACTTCTACACTCGGTGTCTTCTTGTTGAACACTCTGTAGGCCTCTTTATGCATGGCATATCTAAGAAAGATTCCTTCGTTTGATTTGGTTGAAACTTTGTCAAATCTTGCTTTCCATTGTTGAGTATGTAGCATACGCAGTAGAACACATGAAAGTAGGTGACATTTGGCTTTCTTCCTTTCAAAGTTCATAAGGAGTCTTCTTAATCGTAGAGTGTATGAGTGATACATTACGAGTATAACATGCGGTGTTGTTGGCTTACACTTGAAGTACTCCGATGAGATGAATTTGCGGACTAGTAGAGTCCTTCGGCCTCTATTAATGTCTATTCTTTCTCTCGGCAACTCCATTTTGTTGGGGAGTTAGGTGGAGCTGAGAAGTTGTGACTAATCCCATTATGCATGCGAGGCCAGATCCATTTTTGAAAATGAATTCTCTGCCATGATCACTTCTTATGGCCTTGATTTTCTCTCCTTTCTCATTCATCACCGAACTTGAACATCTTGATTAGTTGGGGCTTGTTTCATCTTTTGAGGTTAGAAAGAATACCCATATAAATGCTGGTGTGTAGTAAATATCGACTACGACCGGTGAGTATCTCTTTCCCCAAGGCTCGTCGTTGGAATTGGTCCAAAAAGATCCATATGTAGTAATTGCGAGAGGCTTGTCGATTGAGTTGATGGTTTTGCTCTTAAATGAGCTTACAGTGCATTTCCCAAGTTGGCGGGCATTGCGGGGCCTTTCTTTACTTGAAGTTGAATTTGGGTAGGCACTGTGACTAGATCTTTTAAAGCTAATTTGGACATGTTTTTGAAGTTGAGATGAGATAATCTTGATGCCATAGCTTGACTCATTTCTTGAGATGCTTTAGCGAGAAAGCATATTGTCTCATCTGAGCTTAGTTGTCCAAGATTCTTTGTGTAGACATTTCCTTCTCTTGTTAGGTTAGCTTTTTCTGCAGATGTCTTGGTCTCGGACTTGACATTGATTGTTGATGAATGTTACTTGATGACCCTTGTGTCACAGAGTTGGCTAATGCTTAGAAGGTTGTGTTGTAGTCCTTCCATATAGGCCACTTTCTTGAATGATCTTGCACCATTTTAATTTGAGCCATAGCCTCTAGTCTTGCCGAGTGCCATTATCTCCAAATATGATGAGGGACCCTCTTCTCTATGAAGTTAGACAGAAGGGCTTTGTTCCCGGTCATGTGCCTTGAACATCCTTATCCGGATACGAGGTTGTGTTAATTGGAGCTCCTTTCTTGAGGTAACATTAAGCCTTCATTTTGGTACCCATATTTGCATGGGTCCTACTATGTTAGTACCCTTGGGGACCCAAATCTGCTTGATTTTGGGTCTCACGTGCATGAAATTATAATGACAATTCGCAGCCTTGTGACCAACTATGTGGCATTCAAAGCATTTGATATGATGCATGTTAGTATGTGAGTGTGTGTGTGTGTGTGAAAGTTCTTCCTCCATTTGGGCTTTTGTGGGTTATTGGTCATCCTTCTACTAGGTTGATATCCCCTTTTCCATGTGTTCTCTTGTTTCATTAATTGAGGAGAGTATATCTTACTTCTATTGTGTCTTCTGGTTGGTTCGTAGAGTTGATTTTATTGGACTCTACGATCCTTGAGGTTGATGAGTAGTAGCTAGATTACTTTTCTCTTTTCTGAAACCTAGACCAGCATGAGATCCCTTACTCCTGGGAATATGAATTGAATTAGCCGGACAGGGTTTGACAGGCTCATCATTCTGTGAGGATTTCACAAATATAATGCCTCTACTAAAACACGAGGCATTACTTAGTGTTAACATCCTTTGTTTTTTCCACATGACTACGAGATAGATCCCCCAAAGCCTAGCCTACATTACATCGGAGACATTTCTACGATTAGAGATTAAAGAATCCATGGATGAAGAAGATTTATTCCATGTGGAGATGGTCTTTTCTAGATCCTCAATTTTTGAGGTTAGATTAGACTCTTGTTTTTTGCCTTTGAGCTCATTTGTTTGTCTTAAGAGCTTATTCGACTTCAAGCTCGGAGAGAAAGAATTAGCATTGAGAAGGGTTGTTTCAGTTCTTCTTGAACCTTTTCTTTCTCCTTTTGAAGAAGTGAATAATCCTTAGGCGAACTCTAAACCACTTCATGTATTGGTGTAGATCGGATGTTATGCCATACTGATGCGAGTTCTAAGATCATCAATATCTACATCGGGAGAGTTAAAGTCAAATACCTCATCAATACTTACGCCGTGTATGTTGGAGTTCTGTTTGTCCCTTGCATTTTTTGGCCATCAAGCGAGAGATTTGCTATTTGAGGTCTTCATCATCCCAGATTCGGGGAGTTGAGTCATTATGCGAGTCACTCCACGATCCTCAAATTCTGAAGACCTTTTTTTTTTCTTACGTGGCCCTTTGTTGCCTCTGTATTCTTTCTTTGAATGAGATTTCTTCTTGAGTTCTTCTCGAGAGGTTTGTTGCAATTCTTGATGAAGTGGCCGGTTTCTTGCAATTGTAGCATAGGTCGTTCATTTGCTCTCAGGCTTCTTTGTGATTCTTGACTTTCTTTGGCTTGTTGGTTTTGCCTCGTCGCATGAACCTTCTTAGCCTTTTCACTAGCATTACAAGGTCCTCATCATCATCTTCATCATAGTCGAGAATCAACTTTAGTGCTGACTTTGGAGGCGTTATCTGTTGCTTTAAGGGCTACACCTTTATCCTTCTTCCTACCTTCAGATAAGGTTTACGCTTTCGTTGAGTCGACTCCGGTTCGTATGTGAGAAGGTTTCCATACAATTTGTTGAGCAGTCATTTCATGTAGATTTTGGATTCTCTAATGGCGGATGTTTTGGCATCCCACTTTGCTTGGTAAGGCTCTCATGAACTTTATGATTAGATCTTTGTTAGGATAGATCTTCCCATAGGCTCGTAGAGAGTTGAAGCGATACATTAAATCTTTTCGTAAGTGGCGATGCGTTCTCTCCTTGAGCGTGGCGAACATCTCATATTCTTTGAGTCAAGAGAGATTGTTTGTTTTCTCGACTTCTTACGTTCCTTCATGCATGATGGCGGTGCTTCCCAAACCTCCTTCCGTTGTTTTCTTTGTTGACCACATTTTCGAGCAGATCATCTTTAAAGATTGGAACAAGATGTTTTTGGCCTTTTTATCGATTTGGGAATGACTCTCTTCTCGATTCTCTGTCCATTCTTCTCTTGACCTTGATCTGTACTCTGTTTTGGGTCATCATGTAGTTGGTGCAAGCTTTTAGGAACATAGGGTCCATTACGAGCAGTTTCAAATAGATCTTCATCTATTGCATCCATGTAGCTTGCATCTAACCTTCCGGTTAGCAAATTTTTCTTTGTTGCACATTGGTGGCTTCTTTGCCTCCTCCAGATCTTTGATTCGCTTGGTAAGTGTGCCATTGGATCTAATAAAGCTTTGTAGGGTTTGTATTATAGAACCTCTTACGATACCAATTGTTAGTTCCACATGTAAGCACGATAGATATCTAGAAGGGGGTTGAATAGATAATTAAAACTTTTTCTTTTAATCTTTTTAAGTTGATGGTAATCAATGCTGCAATGGAATGAGTATATGTGAAAAACCTTACATTATATATCTTGAGTTAATGAGATTGAGGCGGTTATGACAGATTATAGCGAGATATAGCGATTATAGTAGTTAATGAACATAATAGTTTTAAGTGGTTCGGAGCACTTTAAAAGCTCTAGTCCACTCTTCTACTCCTTGAGTAGGAAATCCACTAAGGATATACATTACACTTCTTGAATCTCACTGATTCCTTCAGACCCGGTGATCTAGAGTGCTTCTTAGTTCACTCTTAAACTCTTGAGTCCAGTGAGACTTGGTCTCTCACTGATTCACTTAGAACTCTTCAAGTCCTTCGGACTTGGAACTCTTACTTGATTGATTGAATGTTGTTTAGATCGTGATTGATCTTTATTAGGTTTCTAGTAAGCACTTGTTGAAAAAAATGAATAGTTGAGCAAGCTTTTCCTTTTCTCGGATCGTAGAGTTGAGCGTTGAGTGTTTTTATGCGTTTTTTCGTTCAATACTTGCTTGCTTTTTTCTCATCTGTCTTTGATCGTATATATGTGATCTTGAAATCTATCCGTTGAAGTCATCGATGAGCCATTAAATCGTTTTGACATTTACGAGCTTTGATGGAGATTTTTACGCACATCTTACGAATTACATTACGGCCCATGACCTGATGATTGCTTTCTCACCTAACACCTCAAAAGGTGTTTTCCTACCTTGATGGTCCTTTTCTTAGCTTCTTGAAGTACGTTTCTTTTGATCAATACTAAGGATATCTTTTATACGTTGGGGTGGTGAGAGCTTCAGCGTTCAAAACCCATTCCATATTTGTTGGAGTCCATCTTCGGATGAGCGATAGGGCTTGATGTTTACGACCTGAAAGCGGATGACACTCTCTTATCAATATCGTAGTGTCTTGTCATATTGGTGCTGTTCGTAAGAGATCACTACGATTTCTCACAAGGATTTGCACACTACGTTCTTCACTTGCTCGTCTTGCAAACTCTACGTTTTGAGAGCACACTACGATATTTTAACACTACGATCTTTGAGTTGTTTCGATAAAGTTGGACCACACTGCCGATTCGTGGAGAGGTCTTGGACCTACGATCTCTCGATTCATCCTGCCCTTGGAGAGGCCCTTCAAAGGATGAGATAGTCTATCTATTTCGATCTAGCCATAGATCAACCTAACCTACGATCCCTTTATCTATACAAGTGAACATTACGCATTACACTTTGATCGGTAAGGATGGATATATATTCTTTGAAGACTTTACTAATCATATTTCTTTCATAAAAGCCATAGATCAATGAATTATTGATTCGATGATTTGATCTCTTTATAAAATATACGTAGTGAACATTAAAATAATAAAGCTATAACAATTAGATCAACCTAACACTTTTGATCAATATCAATACTAAGTCCGTGTTTTAACCATATATTCTTTGAAGGACTTTTTATAATCTTGAGTAGTATTCATAAAACATCAAATCATGAATATATGCGAATATTCTTCCAACAATTTCATTTATAATAAGTTGGGGTCTTACAACCTCCCTCCTTATGAAATTTCGTCCTCGAAATTGACATACGTACACAGTGTTTCGAAAGGTGAGGATACCTCGCTTTCATTTCCGTTTCTAACTCCCAGGTCATTTCTTCAGTAGCATGGTTTCTCTACAAAACTTTGACTTGGGGTATGACCTTTGTGTGTAGAACATGTTCCTTCTTATCCAAGATCTTGACTGGTACCTCCTCGTACGTTAAGTCTTGACTATCTCGTGGGTTCTAACTCAATAACGTGGTTGGTCTTTCACATATTTATGAAACGAGATATTTGAAAAATATTATGAACACGAGACATACTTGGAGGTAACGCTGAGTCTATAAGCCACATTTCTTATTGGTCGAGAATCTGAAATGGACCAATAAATCGTGGATTGAGTTTTCCTCTCTTCCCAAATCTTGTAACTCCCTTCCATGGAGCATGATGAGTGTATATTATTCATTTATTTTGATTCCTTTATATTTAGTTTAATTGCATGTTTCATGTGTATATGAGCTTATTAAAGTGTTTAATAATTTCAGGAAGAATTGGAGCTGAAATGAGGAAAAAGGGAAAATTGCAGGGTTTTTAGCATTAAGTTGGATGCATGGTCTTGGCTTGGGACTTGGATTTTATTGTAGAGCTCTTTCCTAGCTTTCCGAAACATCTTGAATCGTCCCAATCAGAGTTTATATGAAAAAGTTATGATCTTTTTACCAGACGAAAGTTGAACCTCAAAGTTTCGAAGTTGCAATTTGCATAGCAGTCACTTGGAGCCTGATTTCGACCTTGATCCAGCCATAATCTATCAAAGCGTAAACAATGAAAGTTGTAGATCCAGTCGATATCGTCGTTTTGATAGGTATCAGGTCCCGTAACTCCTCTCAGATCAAAAGTTATGCTTGTTTTACCAAAGGACGTCATGAAGAGAAATGAAAATTCGCCTTGACGAATTTTGAAGCAGAAAATTGGAAAATCTTTGATTTTTGGAAAGTTTCTAAAAGCAGAATTTGGCAGACTTCTACATGGAATTGGATTGATATTTCTATTAGCTTTAGGATTTCCTTTAGACTAAGATTTATTTCCAAATTGGATTCTATTTCTTTATGGAAACTAGTTATGATTTGTAATTCCTTTTAGGATTTGGATTTCTACATCCTATAGGATTTAGGACTTTGTCTAGCACTATAAATAGAGGATGTTAGTAAGGGTTTTATACATTCAATCATCTACTACATTCTCTCATCTACAATATTGGAGGATTGAAGATATGAGCTAAGTTCTTTTTATTCAGTTCTAAGGGATGTTGAACCTTATTTATAATTAATGATTAATTGAGTATTCATTATTTATTCCTTCTCACATGAAATTCATTCTTGATAATCTGATTTAATTTCTGAATGCTATTTGGCTTAACTGATTTGATTTCTGCAGGATTGAGTTGGTTAACGAATATCATATGCTAGATCAAGGAATAATATTACGTGTAATTGATATTGTTTCTAATCACAAGTAGTAATTAGTAATATCTGATTGTGGACAAGCTTTTGAGTATTGCTATGATTATCGGAAGACAAGTTAAACAATCAGAGCTTATGTGTTTGTTGCTTGGAATAGTCTAATTCCCTAGTTCTTAATCTTTCTTTATTATATTAAATCTGAGAGCTTATTCTAGGTTATATAATTGTTAGAATCTTGTGAAGAACTTGTTTCATTGAGTGACAATCTAAGGGGAGTTTCGGGTAGCAGAGCTTGTTATTATGTAGGGCTATTAGTTTTATTGAAGGGTAAATAATGTTACACTTGATTAATCTGTTATTGTAAAAAGGTGATACTGAACTGAAGAACTGAAGCTTTTATTCATTGTTTATTCTTATTAGTTTATTCTTGTTAATTTAATTAATTAATTCACAATCCTTTTTTTTATTAGAAATCATAGGATAAATATAAAACAAATCACACTCTCGTGGGATCGATCCTTGCTTGCTTCTTTGTCGTTTAATTGTTTAAATTTGTAAAGTGAAAGTGAGGTTAATTTAGAGTGTAACGATGACTCCCCAAATTTTGGGCGCTTGGTTGTTTGGGAGTGTTATTTGTTTTGTTTATTCTTTGTTTTTTGTTTATTTTTATTATTTATTATTTTATTTTTGTTTTTATTTTATAACATAATCCTCTCACTCTATTGACTTAAATTTTGTTCAAGAGATAGAGAAAACTGCAGATATAGAAGAAACTCTTGTTCCATCACTTGAAGAAAAAAGATGGTGGTGCCAAACAAAATAGGACTTTAAAAGAAGCTGCGATACTCTCGATCTTGATCAATTATCATTTTGTATTGAGTATCCTACTTTAGATGTTGCTTTTGAACTTAACTCTAGACTAATTCATCTTTTGACTACTTTTCGTGGTCTTATAAGTGAAAATCCATATAAGCATCTAAAGGAGTTCCGTGTGGTGTGTTCCACGATGAAAGACAAGGAGTAAGCGGAGAGCGAGATCAAGCTTAGACTTTTTCCATTCTCATTAGCATATTTGGCTAAAAATCTGGTTATACTATCTACCTTACGGATCAATACGATCATGGGTGATATCAAAGGTTATTCTTGGAGAGGTATTTTCACGCATCAAGAGTTACCCATATAAGAAAGGAGATATGTGGAATCAGACAGTTCAATGGAGAATCTCTATGAGTATTGGGAAAGGTTCAAGAAGTTGTGTTCCAAATTTGTCCACCTCATGGAATTGATGAACATTACTTAGATCCAAAGACTTATGAGGGGTTGCTACCAATGAAAAGAAGCATGATTGATGCAAAGAAGTGGAGGAGCACCGGTAGACAAGACTCGAAGCGGAGGAACTTAATTGCAAACATGGCGGCTAACTCACGTGATGACGGAACAAAGATGGATCACACACTACAAAGGGTAAATGGGGTAAGACGAGAGACTTAGAAAGCAACAGATTACGATTTAACTACTTTGGTTCGATAAATGGTCGTAAGAAATACATAAGTTATTCAATGAAGCTCAACCTCGATTTTCACACAAAAACCAAGAAGTACACCACAATTACGGGACATTTATGGACGATATGTTCAAGGCATTCATTGTAAGACCCCGAATTTTTTTTAAATAAAAATGGAATTTCCTCTATTTATTATAGTAAGGGTTGATTTGATTCATGTGGATAGTTATGGGTAAAATACGCAAATATTTGAATAAGCAAGTGGTTATAAAATATTCATTGTTGTGGGGAATATTCGTTTGGTCGTGGAATATTAAATCTTCGTCGGGGAATATTAAATGCGACAGTAGCATCCATATGTGGGCCCCATAACGGAAAGCGATTGGATGAAGAAAACGACAACTATAAGTTGTTTATAAATAACGGCGTAGTTGTTACCGTTAATACTATTGGAATATCCGATGGTTAAAACACACTAATACGCGTTGTTGAGCGAAAGAAAGACTGCGGTATTGCACCAATTATTGATTCTTACGTGAAGGCACTACTCAATAATTGTTACAAGAATAAATCTTATTCAAATATTTTATTGGTTCAATAATTGTTGCGTTGATATTTTATATTCTTTGTTGTTTGATAATTGTCATTACGGTATTTTCATTATCGAAGCTAATAATTCATATTATCTGAATAATATTATTAGATAACATTATTGGCAATGTCTAGAAAGTTTTGTCTAAGGAGAGGTTTGGTCACCTAATTGCATGCGTAGTAAGGAGAAATTCTTATTGGAAAGCCCCTCTTTCCCAGGAGCTACACAGTTGCGATCTTGTGATTCTGTAATATTATTTGTGAATAGTTAATTATTGATTTATATGATGAGGAAAATATTGATTTTATGTGGATATAGATGGAGAAAATTTTTAATGTGACAATTGTTGAAAATTGAAATTTATCTTTTCTCGATAAAATAATTCATTTAAATATATATATATTATTATATTTTAATAATATAATAGTGGTGATATTTTTACAACGAATGTGGGATATATGAGTATACGAGGAGAAAGAGTATTTTTGTTGCAATAAATGTTTAAAACATGTTAAACATGTCGGTGGACCCCATTTATTGACTGAAATTTGATTATAGCCTCTAAAATCACCCGTTTATGGATTTTGGTCAATTTTTGTTTAGAATTTGGAAAAACTTTCTTCTGAAAAATTGTAGAGAATTGAATTTCCTATAAAAACTCGCGAGATTCGAATTTTTTGACAAAAGGGCTATTTATTGTGAATTATTGAAGTTCCAAAGCTACGAAATAATTGATTTTTGGAAGTTTAAATTATTTTAAATTAGAAAAATATTTTTTATTACTTTTTCTAGAAGGTGGCATGTGGTTATTGAACTGAAATCAGATTTCAAGTGTGCGTAGAAGATTTATTATATATATTATTATTATATTAAATTTTTCTTTTTTGGTGTTCTAGCAATTTCTATAAATAGGGTGCTTAGGTTAGAATTGAAGATTACACTAAATCAAGTTTTTTCTCTCTATATTATCGAGCGTATTCTTGTGAGTATTTTGAGTATACTTTGAGTATTGCTATACGGTGCAAGTTCAAGTCATGCCTTTATATTGATTGTTTCATTTAAAAGTACTGTCTTTCGAGGTAAGTGGATATTATTTTTTTAAAATGATATTATTTCTTCAATATCATTATGCCAAAATATTGGTTGAAACTTTTATCAAATTTGGAACTTTTTCATGTGGGAGTTCTTATTCATGAGTTCTTATTCACGAGTTCTTATTCATGAGTTCTTATTCACGATTCTTTTATTCATGAGTTACTATTCATAAGCGTGAAGATGTTTTTTTGTAAAATTTCTATCTTTTGGTGTTTGAATTATTGTTCACGTGTCGGCACTATTCACGATATCGACACTTATTCCGAATACTGTGTGACTATTCATCAAAAATAAAATTTCTTCTTTTCGTCGAAAATATCTAATTCGGATACTAAGCTTTGATTGTATCCATGTTTTGATCATTCTTGAATTTTACACCACTATGATTATTTTTGAGGTATTTTTGGACGTGGATAAAACAAAGTACGAATCCTTAATCCTTAATCCTTGTCATTTTGTTTCACGGGATTCGTTTCTTTAAAAAAAAAATTCATCATTCTCAATTTTAAATGATGATATTATTGAATATCTTTGGCCTGTAGTACAAAGATGAATGATTTCTGATGAATATCTTTGGCCTGTAGTGCAAAGATGAATGATTTCGATGAATATCTTTGGCCCGTAGTGCAAAAGATGAGCAGTGTTTAGATGAACATGACCAAGGTGGTGAATGTCCCTTGGCAGAAGTAAGGATGAATATTTGATCCAGATATATATATTGATTGATGTTACGGGGATAAAAAAATAGGCGATGAACTTTAAAATTCCTGCATAGAAGATAGTAGTTTGCATTTCTACTTAACTCTTCTAATGAATTATTATTTTCATTTAATATTGATTTAAAACTTGTTGTCTATTGTATTCTATTAGATTTTTCCTGTTGAAGACTAACGATAATTTTGTTGTATATTATCTTAGTCATAATATTCTTTTATCGGGCTAGTTGAGCTCACCTTTTCCTTTTTGTTCCATTTTTTCTTCTCGGGGAGGCGAGAATGTAACGATTACTAGTGGGGTATGGAATGAAGGTTCTAGAGAGAGTTATTTATTAGTCCTCACCATTTTTGTAAAATAATGTATCAATAATTATGATGGGGATTTATTTGCGTGTGGATATTGTCACAGATGGCAATATCTCGTATTTAAACTCACAGTTTATATGTTGTAATAATAAAGTTGTAGTTATTTACATACCATGTATTTGGCATTTCGAGAATGGGTTGGATGGAATGGACCTATTTGGGGGCGTCAGCTTGGTATCGAGCTTAGGATATGATCTCCATGAGATCGGAGAATAGAACTAGGAGGGGAGAGGCAGAGTAAATCCTTCGCTTAGTGTGTCCTACCTAAGCTTATTTGTTAGTTGGGTTAGTATATAGGGATATTATGTGATATATTGATTTCCTTAATTAACCCTTGTTTTATGACATGATTTGAGAATGTCGATCGAGAATATTATGATTGGAGTAAATGAGACCAGTGGAGATACTGTCTTTACCAACGAGGAGAACATGCAACAAAATGGCAATGTACCTCCTGTGAACAACACCACTGAAAATAGATGATGAGCGAGGGGATGTTTTGAAGCTTTTTGCGATTCATGGAAAATCGACGAGGGAGACTCGTGTTCAAAACATAGGAGGAAATGATAAGAATTCACGGGTTGTCACGACATGCGATTCAAAGAGTTGGGACCACACGAATTTAAGGAAGCTTCGATCCGATCATGGCGGAAACGTGGGTCAAGCAAATTACCAAGATATTCGATGTCTTGGGATGCACGGAGGAATGAAGGTTCCATTCGCCACCTTTATGTTCGTGGCGGAAAGCGTATCTTGGTGGGAGTCGTGGAAGCGCACTCCATCCAATCCGCCTTTCAAAGCATGTCTTGGGAGACATTTTAGAAACTATTTAATGACAAATACTTTCCCGAAAGTATTCGTCAAATGAAGTAAGTGGAGTTTATTAGACCGGAGCGTAACAACAATGACGCGGTGTCCGAAGACGAGGCGAAGTTAGCATGAGTTATCCGAGTTGTACCTCATTTGGCGGAGAATGAGGAACGTATGACGGATGTTTCGAGAGGTTTGAAACCCCAGATACGTCGCCAAGTATCTCATTTCTCATAAATTTTCTCTCTATTCGAGATGTTGTCACAACAGGCTCAGTTGTTAGAAGCGAGATAACGAGCACGCTCAACCGAGGGACCATAACCAGGATCATATCAAGATAGTAGTCATCGAATAACGATAACCAAACGAGAAAAAGAAGAATACGGACAAGCGCCAGAACCACTCGGTGGTAATCGTGGCCATGAAAATAAGAAGCGAGTTAGGAGGAGATTTTAAAAGAGGAGATTCAACAACGACCGTATGAAGACGTCGGCAAGAGCAATTTGGTTCCAAGGAGGAGAAAGACCACCTGGTCGTATAAGTTATAAATCTGGGAGAGAGGATTATATCACCAAACCGCTTTCACAACAGTTTAAGGTATGCTATAATTGTGGAAAAGAAGGACATATCGCCGAGATTGCCTTATAATAAACCCATCCAAATGAAATGGTGACTCAAAAAGGATGTCCCGAGAAAAGTCAAAGTCAACGATTCTGAAGAAGGCTTTTTGCGATTGGTCAAAATGCGAGAACCCGAACGAAGTTAAGACGGTTAGTTAATTATAAATTCTTGCGAAGTTTATACCTTATTAGATACCCCAGGTTCTACCCATCCTTTTATCTCTCTTGCTTGCGCTCAACGTTTGAACTTAACTATGGAGAAATTAGACTTTGACCTATCTATGGAGATTAGTTGGGAGAAATTTTCACTACATCGATTGTTTAGAAATCTTGCTTGATTCAGTTGCATTATCACATTACTGTATGACTTTATTTTTTAAAGATATTTGCTTTTGATATGATTTTAAGGTTAACTACTCATCATGCCAAAATTGATTGCTTTCGTAAGGTTGTCATATTTTATATATTCAAGAACTCGTTATTTGAATTCAAGCAACCAAACCATTAAAGTCAAACTCTTTCATATCAAGCCATAAAGTCATTCGTTTATTGAAAAACGGATGTCAAGCTTTCTTAGCCATGTCATGTACTTGAACAAAAATACTTCAGATTTGAATGATATTTCTGTTGTTAGTAAATTTCCGGACGTATTTCTGAAGAATTTCGCCTACTCTCAGAAAGCGTGATATTGAATTTGTATCGACTTTAAATTCTATGACAAAACCTATTTCTAAAATTTCATATCGAGTGGCTCCTATTGAACTTGTGAGTTAAAACCCAATGTAGAAGTTGATACCGAGCCTTTATCCGATGACTTCCTTTGTGGAATGCACCAAACCGGATTCTCCGTAGAGACACAACCATATTGTGCGATAATGGCGATAAAGGTGTCATTGTAATGTGCTATCCAAGGTTGGGATATGAGTCACGATTGAGAACAACCTAAATTCAGAATCGAAAATATGTAGCTTTCAGTGCTTAGTTGGTTATTATCGGAGATTCGTTGAAGGATATTCTCGAATCGCTATTCCATTAACGCAAATTGACTTCGTAGAGATACAAAATTCGAATGGAGCAAGGAATGTGGGAAGAGCTTCGAAGAACTCAAGAGGAGACTCATTTCAGCACATGCCATCTTGGAAAAGCGAACGTGGTAGCTGACGTGTTGAGTAGAAGATCGTATACAAGTACTGAGTATGATATCATCAAAGACTCATTTCATTATAATTTATAAATAATAGAGATGGAGATGAAAACTCCAGTACCCACGTGATGATATACAAGTATAATCGATTTTAATCGATAAAGTTAAATTCGTTGAGCCACACACCGGGGTGATGAATTTGAAGAATGAGGTCAAGAAGTTGTTATTTCAAAAGCGAGAATTGGTGAAGTTAGGAAAGCTCAAACCTTCGATTTATTAATCCATTTAAAATTCTCGATCGAATAGGAACTGTGGCCTATAGACTCGTTTTATCGCCAAGTATGACGCGTGTTCATAACGTTTTTCACGTATCGATGTTTTTGGCCTTTTTGTCGAAATGATTTGGAGCGACTCTCTCGATTCTCATCCATTCTTCTTTGACTTGATCGACTTCTATTTTGGTCATCTCGTAGTTGGTGCAACCTTTGTAGGAACATAGGGTCCATTACGAACAGTTTCAAATAGATCTTCATCTATTGCATCCATGTAAGCTTGCATCCTAACCTTCCAGTTAGCAAATTTTTCTTTGTTTCACATTGGTGGCTTGCTGCCTCCTCGAGTCTTTTTATTCGCTTAGTAAATGTGCCATTGGATCTAATAAAGCTTTGTAGGGTACGTATTATGTAACCCCGCCTCGATACCAATTATTAGTTCCCCAGCAAAGTAACGATAGATATTTGTAGGGGTTGAATAGATAATTAAAACTTTTTCTTTTAATCTTTTTAAGTTGATGGTAATCAATGCACAACGGAATGAGTATATGTGAAAAACCTTCTGTTATATATCTTGAGTTAATGAGATTGAGGCAGTTATAACAGATATTGCAGTTATAGCAGTTATAGTAGTTAATGAACATAATAGTTTTAAGTGGTTCAGAGCACTAAAAGCTCCTAGTCCACTCTTCTACTCCTTGAGTAGGAAATCCACTAAGGATGTCTGTTACACTTCTTGAATCTCACAGATTCCTTACTCAGACAAGTTAGCGATGTGTACTTTTAGTTCACTTAAACTCTTCAAGTCCAGCAGACTTGGTCTCTCGCGATTCACTTAGAACTCTTCAAGTCTTTCGGACTTGGAACTCTTACCGATTGATTGAATGTTGTTTAGATCGTGATTGATGCTATTCAGGTTTTAGTAAGCACTTGTTTCGAAAGAACTCGAATAAATGAAACAAGCTTTTCCTTTTCTCGGATCGTAGAATTGGCGTTGAGTGTTTTTATGCGTTTTTTTCGTTCAATACTTGCTTGTTTTTCTCATCTGTCTTTGATCTGTATATATGTGATCTTGAAATCTATCCGTTGAAGTCATCTGATGAGCCATTAAATGCGTTTTGACATTTCTGATCTTTGATGGAGATTTTTCTGCATATCTTCTGAATTACATTCTGACCCAATCGACACAATGAGATCGCTTTCTCACCTAACACCTCAAAAGGTGTTTTCTCTCACCTAATGGTCCTTTTCTTAGCTTCTTGAGACGCTTTTCTTTTGATCAATACTAAGGATATATTTTATGCGTTGGGACCGTGAGAGCTTCAACGTTCAAAACCCATTCCATATTTGTTGGAGTCCATCTTGAGGATGAACGATAGGGCTTGATGTTTCGACATGCAAGCGGATGACACTCTACTATCAATATCGTAGTGTCTTGTCATATTGGTGCCTGTTCGTAAGAGATCACTACGATTTCTCACAAGGATTTGCACACTACGTTCTTCACTTGCTCATCTTGCAAACTCTACGTTTTTGAGAGCACACTACGATATTTTAACACTACGATCTTTGAGTTAGTTTCGACAAACGTCTGGACCACACTTCGATTCGTGGAGAGGCCCTTCAAGGCAGATACACTACGATCATCTCAAAGACTACGATCCCGCCTTTAGCTTCGCGATTTACATTGAAATTCGGTAGGATAGACTGCAAGTCTATCTATTTCTTTCTAGCCATAGATCAACCTAACAGATTTGATCCCTTTATCTATACAAGTGAACATTAAAGGCTAAGATCAACCTAACACTTTTGATCTATCACTAAGTCCTTGTACATATATTCTTTGAAGGACTTTACATAATCATGAGTAGTTTCATAAAACATAAAAGCATAATATGCATTCTTCCAACATGAATTATTGATTCGATAAAGGAAAATATTGTGCAGTGATAATTATTAAAACAACAATAATATAAAATATCAACGTAGCAATTATTGAATCAATAAAATAAAATATTGAACAGTAATTACTATAACAATTATTGAAAAGTGCCTTCACGTAAAGAATCAATAATTGGTTCAATACCGCAAATGTCTTCTTGTGTTTTAACCACATAGAAAGTATTTCAACAAGATTAATTCAGTAATAACTACGCCATTATTTATAAACAACTTATATTTGTCGCTTTTTTTCATCCAATCGCTTTTTCGTTATGGGGCGGCACAAGGTCGCTACCATCGCATTTAATATTTTCCGGACGAGAAGAATATTCCACCACCAAAACGAATATTCCCCGACAACAATAAATATTTTATAACCACTTGTTTATTTAAAATATTTGGGCATTTTACCCATAACTAACCACATTAATCAAATCAACCCTTACTATTTCAAAATAATAAATAGAGGAAATTTAATTTCATTTATAATAAGTTGGGGTCTTACAACCTCCCCTCCTTATGAAATTTCGTCCTCGAAATTGACATACGTACCTGGTGTTTCGAAAAGGTGAGGATACCTCGCTTTCATTTCCGTTTCTAACTCCCAGGTCATTTCTTCAGTAGCATGGTTTCTCCACAAAACTTTGACTTGGGGTATGACCTTTGTGCGTAGAACATGTTCCTTCTTATCCAAGATCTTGACAGGTACCTCCTCGTACGTTAAGTCTTCGGCTATCTCGTCCGGTTCTAACTCAATAACGCGGTTCGGGTCTTTCACATATTTATGAAGCACAGATATTTAAAAAATATTATGAACACGAGACATACTTGGAGGTAACGCGAGTCTATAAGCCACATTTCTTATTCGGTCAAGAATCTGAAATGGACCAATAAATCGTGGATTGAGTTTTCCTCTCTTCCTAAATCTTGTAACTCCCTTCCATGGAGCATGATGAGTGTATATTATTCATTTATTTTGATTCCTTTATATTTAGTTTAATTGCATGTTTCATGTGTATATGAGCTTATTAAGGTGTTTAATAATTTCAGGAAGAATTGGAGCTGAAATGAGGAAAAAGGGAAAATTGCAGGGTTTTTAGCATTAAGTTGGATGCATGGTCTTGGCTTGGGACTTGGATTTTATTGTAGAGCTCTTTCCTATCTTTCCGAAACATCTTGAATCGTCCCAATCAGAGTTTATATGAAAAAGTTATGATCTTTTTACCAAACGAAAGTTGAACCTCAAAGTTTCGAAGTTGCAATTTGCATAGCAGTCACTTGGAGCCTGATTTCGACCTTGATCCAGCCATAATCTATCAAAGCGTAAACAATGAAAGTTGTAGATCCCGTCGATATCGTCGTTTTGATAGGTATCAGGTCCCGTAACTCCTCTTAGATAAAAAGTTATGCTTGTTTTACCAAAGGACGTCGCAGCAGGAAATGAAAATTCGCCCCAGCGAATTTTGAGCAGGAAAATTGGAAAATCTTTGATTTTTGGAAAGTTTCTAAAAGCAGATTTTGGCAGACTTCTACATGGAATTGGATTGATATTTCTATTAGCTTTAGGATTTCCTTTAGACTAAGATTTATTTCCAAATTGGATTCTATTTCTTTATGGAAACTAGTTATGATTTGTAATTCCTTTTAGGATTTGGATTTCTACATCCTATAGGATTTAGGACTTTGTCTAGCACTATAAATAGAGGATGTTAGTAAGGGTTTTATACATTCAATCATCTACTACATTCTCTCATCTACAATATTGGAGGATTGAAGATATGAGCTAAGTTCTTTTATTAGGCTTCTAAGGGATGTTGAACCTTATTTATAATTAATGATTAATTGAGTATTCATTATTTATTCCTTCTCACATGAAATTCATTCTTGATAATCGATTTAATTTACGAATGCTATTTGGCTTAACCGATTTGATTTCTGCAGATTGAGTTAGTTAATGAATATCATATGCTAGATCAAGGAATAATATTACGATGTAATTGATATTGTTTCTAATCACAAGTAGTAATTAGTAATACACGATTGTGGACAAGCTTTTGAGTATTGCTATGATTATCGGAAGACAAGTTAAACAATCCGAGCTTATGTGTTTGTTGCTTGGAATAGTCTAATTCCTAGTTCTTAATTCTTTATTATATTAAATCTAGAGAGCTTATTCTAGGTTATATAATTGTTAGAATCTTGTGAAGAACTTGTTTCATTGAGTGACAATCTAAGGGGAGTTTCGGGTAGCAGAGCTTGTTATTATCTAGGGCTATTAGTTTCATTGAAGGGTAAATAATGTTACACTTGATTAATCTGTTATTATAAAAAGGTGATACTGAACTGAAGAACTGAAGCTTTTTATTCATTGTTTATTCTTATTAGTTTATTCTTGTTAATTTAATTAATTAATTCACAATCCCTTTTTTTATTAGAAATCATAGGATAAATATAAAACAAATCACTCTCTGTGGGATCGATCCTTGCTTACTACTGTGCTAATTGTTTAAATTTGTAAAGTGAAAGTGAGGTTAATTTAGGAGTGTAAACGACAGCTCCCAAATTTTGGCGCCGTTGCCGGGGAGTGTTATTTGTTTTGTTTATTCTTTATTTTCGTTTATTTTTATTATTTATTATTTTATTTTTGTTTTTATTTTATAACATAATCATCTCACTCTATCAACTTAAATTTTGTTCAAGAGATGAGAAAGCTGCAGATATAGAAGAAACTCTTGTTCCATCACGAAAGAGAAAAGATGGTGGTGCCAAACAAAAATAGGACTTTAAAAAGGCTGCGATACTCTCTCGATCTTGATCAATCATCATTTTGTATTAAGTATCCTACTTTAGATGTTTCTTTTTTGAACTTAACTCTAGAGTAATTCATCTTTTGCCTACTTTTCGTGGTCTTATAAGTGAAAATCCATATAAGCATCTAAAGGAGTTCCATGTGGTGTGTTCCACGATGAAAGCACAAGGAGCCAAGAGGAGAGCATAGATCAAGCTTAGACTTTTCCATTCTCATTAGCATATTTGGCTAAAGACCGGTTATACTATCTACCTTACGGATCAATACGATCATGGTGATCGACTGCAAAGGTTATTCTTGGAGAGGTATTTACCGCATCAAGAGTTACCCATATAAGAAAGGAGATATGGAATCGACGAGTTCAATGGAGAATCTCTATGAGTATTGGGAAAGGTTCAAGAAGTTGTGTTCCAGCTATCCACCTCATGGAATTGATGAACATTACTAGATTCAGTACTTCTATGAGGGGTTGCTACCAATGAAAAAAAGCATGATTGATGCAGCAAGTGGAGGAGCACTGGTAGACAAGACTCCAGAAGCGGCAAGGAACTTAATTGCAAACATGGCAGCTAACTCACAGCAGTACGGAACAAAGATGGATCACACACTACAAAGGGTAAATGGGGTAAGCACGAGAGACTTAGAGCAGCAGATTTCTGATTTAACTACTTTGGTTCGACAAATGGCTGCAAGAAATACATAAGTTATTCAGCAAGCTCAACCTCAGTACCACACAAAAAACCAAGAAGTACCTGTCAATTCTGGGACATTTATGGACGATATGTTCAAGGCATTCATTGTAAGACCCCGAATTTTTTTTAAATAAAAATGGAATTTCCTCTATTTATTATAGTAAGGGTTGATTTGATTCATGTGGATAGTTATGGGTAAAATACGCAAATATTTCGAATAAGCAAGTGGTTATAAAATATTCATTGTTGTCGGGGAATATTCGTTTGGTCGTGGAATATTAGATCTGTTTGGGAATATTCGCATTGACGGCACAAGCATCCATGCGTGGGCCCCATAACCGGAAAGCGATTGATGAAGAAAAAACGCACAACTATAAGTTGTTTATAAATAACACCATGTAGTTATTACCGAATTAATACTATTGGAATATCCGATGGTTAAAACACACTAATACGCGTTGTTGAGCAAGAAGACACCAGATTGCACCAATTATTGATTCTTACGTAAAAAGGCACTACTCAATAATTATTACGGTAAAGAATTAATGCTCAAGATTTTATTAGTTCAATAATTGTTGCGTTGATATTTTATATTGTTGTTGTTTGATAATTGTCATTACACGATTTTTTATTATCGAGCAATAATTCATATTATCTGAATAATATTATTAGATAACATTATTGGCAATGTCTAGAAAGTTCTGTCTAAGGAAAGGTTTGGTCACCTAATCGCTGGCCAAGAAGGAGAAATTCTTATCGAAAGCCCCCTTCCAGGAACTACCGTTCCCAAGATTGTGATTCTGTAATATTATTTGTGAATAATTAATTATTGATTTATATGATGAGGAAAATATTGATTTTATGTGGATATAGATGGAGAAAATTTTAATGTGACAATTGTTGAAAATTGAAATTTTATCATTTTCTCGATAAAATAATTCATTTAAATATATATATTATTATATTTTAATAATATAATAATGGTGATATTTTTACAACGAATGTGGGATATATGAGTATACGAGGAGGAAGAGTATTTTTGTTGTAATAAATGTTTAAAACATGTTAAACATGCTCGGTGGACCCCATTTATTGATTTGAAATTTGATTATAGCCTCTAAAATCACCCGTTTGTGGATTTTGGTCAATTTATGTTTGGAATTTGGAAAAACTTTCTTCTGCAATGTTGTAGAGAATTGAATTTCCTATAAAAACTCGCTAGATTCGAATTTTCTGACAAAGGGATATTTATTGTGAATTATTGAAGTTCCAAAGCTACTTAAATAATTGATTTTGGAAGTTTAAATTATTTTAAATTAGAAAAACATTTTTATTACTTTTTCTAGAAGAAGGTGGCATGTGGTTATTGAATCAAATCAGATTTCAAGTGTGCGTAGAAGATTTATTATATATATTATTATTATATTAAATTTTCGCTTTGGTGTTCTAAGCAAATTTCTATAAATAGGTGCTTAGGTTAGAATTGAAGATTACACGTAAACTGAAGTTTTCTCTCTATATTATCGAACGTATTCTTGTGAGTATTTTGAGTATACTTTGAGTATTGCTATACGGTGCAAGTTCAAGTCATAGCTTTATATCCAGGTTTCAACTAGAAATAACTGTCTTTTCGAGGTAAGTGGATATTATTTTAAAAAAATGATATTATTTCTTCAATATCATTATGCCAAAATATTCGTTGAAACTTTTTATCAAATTTGGAACTTTTTTCATGTCGGGGTTACTATTCATGAGTTCTTATTCACGAAAGTTACTATTCATGAGTTCTTATTCACGAAGTTACTATTCATGAGTTATTATTCATGAGTACTATTCACGAAGCGTGAAGATGTTTTTTGTGAAATTTCTATCTTTTGGTGTAGAGTTATTGCTCACGTTATACGGTGATTATTCACGATATCGATAATTATTCCCTAATACTAAGCACTATTCATCGAAAAATAATATTTCTTCTTTTCGTCCAAAATATCTATTCTGGATACTAGCTTTGATTGTATCCATGTTTTGATCATTTTTGAATTTTACACCACTATGATTATTTTTGAGGTATTTTTGGACGTGGATAAAACAAAGTATGAATCCTTAATCCTTAATCCTTGTCATTTTGTTTCACTGGATTCGTTTCTTTAAAAAAAAAATAAAAAAAATTCATCATTCTCGTTTTTAAATGATGATATTATTGAATATCTTTGGCCCGTAGTGCAAAGATGAATGATTTCGATGAATATCTTTGGCCGTGGTGCAGAGATGAGCAGTGTTTAGATGAACATGACCTAATGGTGAATGTCCTCGGCTTTCGTAGTGCAAGGATGAATATTTGATCCCGTGATATATATTGATTGATGTTACGGGGGATAAAAAAATAGGCGATGAACTTTAAAATTCATACATGTAAGATAGTAGTTTGCATTCTCTACTTAACTCTTCTAATGAATTATTATTTTCGCTGCGAATATTGATTTAAAACTTGTTGTCTATTGTATTCTATTAGATTTTTCCCTGTTGAAGACTAACGATAATTTTGTTGTATATTATCTTAGTCATAATATTCTTTCTTTGGGCTAGATTGAGCTCACCCTTTTCCTTTTTGTTCCATTTTTCTTCCTCGAGAGGCGAGAATGTAGCGATTACTAGTGGGGGTATGGAATGAAGGTTCTAGAGAGAGTTGTTTAGTAGTCCTCACCATTTTGTAAAATAATGTATCAATAATTATGATGGGGATTTATTTGCGTGTGGATATTGTCTCAGATGGCAATATCTCAGATTTAAACTCACAGATTTATATGTTGTAATAATAAAGTTGTAGTTATTTCTGTACCATGTATTTGGCGACTCAGAATGGGTTGGATGGAATGGACCTATTTTGGGGGCGTCACATTCATGAACCAAACACAACAGTTCATGTGTCAGACACAACAATTCCAGCAGGAGACAAGAACTTCTGTTCAAGATCTGAGGGACCAAGTTGGTCAAATTGCAACCACGGTAGGAAGGTCACTTTCTCACACTGTTAAAAATGTAAGTTCCATAACATTGAGATGTGGTGCAGAGGATCAGCAGCAAGAAAAGTCAATACAAAGTAAGTCCGACAATAGTGAAATAGGCAGTAGTGATGTACTCAAGCACAAATTTCCACCTCTTTCTGCTTATGAACCGAAACTACCTTTTCCCCAAGTTCTAACAAGGAATTGGAAAGTTGGAAAAAATTCAACGTGGTATACAGAGTCTAATAAAAAATTCCTTGAAGAAATGGCGGATAGGGAACAAGAACTTAAAGATGAGAAGGAGTTCACTAGTGGAAACCATTTGGATGTGCTCGAGACTACTGCTAAATTTGAAGAAATCGGGTATTTAAAGTCTGAAAATGATGAACAAGAGGTAGAGATGGAAGAATTAATAATTCCTGCAGATTTCTATAAGGAGGACATAGATGATGATACTTTCCTTGTACTCAAAGAACAACACACGATGATAAACACCATAGGACCTTACACGTGGAATCGACGACGACGTCCGGCCGATTAAGATATATATAAAGTTAAGAGGTATCTTGGTAATGCTAATTCTATTTTTTCTATTGATGTTGTTGACTCTACAGTGCAGGAATCTCTTGAGCAAATATATAAGGAGGATTTAAGGGCTGGAATGGAGTAAAATCAGGATCTGAAAGATGCTCCTAATGAAGAATTGAAATTGTTACCAGTCCACTTAAAGTACACAAGTCCAATTACATAGGATGAGAAGGATGATGTAAAGCCAATGACAATAAACAAGGGCAGTTGCTTGGGAGGCAACCCAAGATTCCAGATTTGATTTTTCTATCCCTTTACTTTTTAGTTTTTTTTATTGCATGTTAGCTAGTAGTATTTTCTTCTTTACATGATTTTCTTACATTGGGGACAATGTAAGGTTTGAGTATGGGGGGGAGATTTAGGTTTTTATTTTATTTAAGAATATTGATCCGATTTTGATGGGGAATTTAAAAAAAAATAATGCTTTTGAAAATTTTGATTTCATGATTCTATCTGGCTATGTGTTAAAAAGATTAAAGTCAAAGATTGAAAATTAATGCTACATTTCAAAATCTATTTAATGCTTAGTTGGTTAATGAATGATGAAAACTAAGCCACGATCCATAGTAATTGATTTAAATTGAATTTGTGATACATGAGTACTTGAATATGAGAAACATGTTTATTTGGCTAAGTTATTTGTGGAGTTGTCTATGTGCACTGATTTCATGACTTAGAACTGTTTAAGTTGCTTATGTTGTTGCAGAACCATGTGAAATAATGATGAATGAAAAAAAAAGAAAAAGAAAAGAAAATTGAAAATCTGCTTCAATGTCCATTGTGCGAAATAACTGGGTATCTAAGCCTCTGGAAGACTTCCAGATTCACATTTGAAAAGTGCGATGGATAAAAGACTTTGACTAGTCGACTTTTGTGGCCTTTGTTACTTGAATAAGTAAGCCTTAGGGTGTCTATACACCCAAGCGCTCCTAAGATCATCTGGTTTCGGGAGTCGTTGGTGGAAAGTTCGCTAAGGGGTAACTCGAAAAGCCTAAGAAAATGAAACATTGCACATGTCAAGAAAAAAAAAAAATATACTGAAAAAAAGAAGCATGAAAATACATTCATCTGCTAAAAAGAAGGTTCTATGAAAAAAACTTAAAAAGCAAGAAAAAATTTGTTCTTGGTTGTGAGTCGGTGTCACGATTTTTTGCTCCATAAGAACTAAGTTAAGTAAGTATGATGATTTTAGGAAAGTTACTTATGTGGTTATAGTTTGATTTAATGAACTTCATTGGTGAAATGGTAAGGTTGGTAATTGTGAGTTGATTGATAAGGCATTGATTAGATTTTTGCAAATTTAGTGTTGATAATCATGATTTGTACCTTGAAATCTTTTGACATAAAGGTTGAATAGAATTTTTCTAAAAATCAAACTTTTGTTTTACACGAGGACGTGTAAAGGCTAAATGTCGGGGAATTTGATGAGTGTATATTATTAATTTATTTTGATTCCTTTATATTTAGTTTAATTGCATGTTTCATGTGTATATGAGCTTATTAAGGTGTTTAATAATTTTAGGAAGAATTGGAGCTGAAATGAGGAAAAAGAGAAAATTGCAGGGTTTTTAGCATTAAGTTGGATGCATGGTCTTGGCTTGGGACTTGGATTTTATTGTAGAGCTCTTTCCTAGCTTACCGAAACATCTTGAATCGTCCCAATCAGAGTTTATATAAAAAAAGTTATGATCTTTTTACCAGACGAAAGTTGAACCTCAAAGTTTCGAAGTTGCAATTTGCATAGCAGTCACTTGGAGCCTGATTTCGACCTTGATCCAGCCAGAATCTATCAAAGCGTAAAGAATGAAAGTTGTAGATCTCGTCGATATCTTCGTTTTGATAGGTAGCAGGTCCCGTAAATCCTCTCAGATCAAAATTTATGCTTGTTTTACCAAAGGACGTTGCAACAGGAAATGAAAATTCGCCCCAGCGAATTTTGAGCAGGAAAATTGGAAAATCTTTGATTTTTGGAAAGTTTCTAAAAGCAGATTTTAAGCGGACATTTCTACATGGAATTGGATTGATATTTCTATTAGCTTTAGGATTTCCTTTAGACTAAGATTTATTTCAAATTGGATTCTATTTCTTTATGGAAACTAGTTATGATTTGTAATTCCTTTTAGATTTGGATTTCTACATCCTATAGGATTTAGGACTTTGTCAAAGCACTATACATGTAGGATGTTAGTAAGGGTTTTATACATTCAATCATCTACTACATTCTCTCATCTACAACATCGAGGATTGAAGATATGAGCTAAGTTCTTTTATTCATTCTAAGGGATGTTGAACCTTATTTATAATTAATGATTAATCGAGTATTCATTATTTATTCCTTCTCACATGAAATTCATTCTTGATAATCCGATTTAATTTCCTCGATGTTATTCGCTTAACTCGATTTGATTTTCGCAGATTGAGTTGGTTAACTAATATCATACGCTAGATCAAGGAATAATATTACGGTAATTGATATTGTTTCTAATCACAAGTAGTAATTAGTAATACCGATTGTGGACAAGCTTTTGAGTATTGCTATGATTATCGTAAGACAAGTTAAATAATCCGAAGCTTATGTGTTTGTTGCTTTGAATAGTCTAATTCTAGTTCTTAATGTCGCTATTATATTAAATCTAGAGAGCTTATTCTAAGTTATATAATTGTTAATCTTGTGAAGAGCTTGTTTCATTGAGTGACAATCTAAGGGGAGTTTTTTACAGAGCTTGTTATTATCTAGAAATTTATTAGTTTTCATGAAGGGTAAATAATGTTACACTTGATTAATCTATTATTGTAAAAAGGTGATATCGAATCAAGAATCAAGTTTTTATTCATTGTTTATTCTTATTAGTTTATTCTTGTTAATTTAATTAATTAATTCACAATCCCTTTTTTATTAGAAATCATAGGATAAATATAAAACAAATCACTCTCTGTGGGATCGATCCTTGCTTACTACTGTGCTAATTGTTTAAATTTGTAAAGTGAAAGTGAGGTTAATTTAGGAGCGTAAACGACAGCTCCTAGAGCAACACGCAACAATACATGATCCCCAATACTAAATTCCACGTCCTTTCGATGAAGATCCACATAACTCTTTTGTCGATCCTGTGTCATTTGTATACGTTGTCGAATCATTTGGATCTTTTTCGTAGTCATACGTACCAACTCGGGTCCCAACAATGTTGCTTCACCCACCTCGTCCCAATATATTGGAGAGCGACACTTTCGTCCATACATTGCTTCGAATGGAGCCACATCTATACTTGCCTGATAACTGTTGTTGTAGGAGAATTCCACCAATGGTAAATACTTATCCCAACTACCTTTGAAATCTAGGACACAGAGTCTTAATAGATCTTCAAGAGTTTGAATAGTCCTCTCTAATTGTCCGTCCGTTTGAAGATGGTATGCTTTAAATCAATCAGAATCCGTGCCCATAGCTTTTTGCAAGCTAACCCAAAATCGTGAAGTGAATCTTAGGTCACGATCTGAAACTATGGATACTGGCATGCCATGCAATCTCACAGTCTCATTTATGTACATACGAGCAAGACGTTCAAGGGAATAAGTCTCCCGTATCGATAAGAAATGAGCAGACTTGGTTAATCTATCAACAATAACCCAAATAGCATTTATGCCTTGAGAAACCGTGGGAAGACCCGTAACGAAATCCATGGTAATGTGTTCCCACTTCCATTTCAGAATCTCAAGTGGTTGCAATGGACCCTTAGGAACTTGATGCTACGCCTTTACACGTTGACAAGTTAAACATCTCGAGATAAACTTCGCGATCTCTCTCTTCATATTGTTCCACCAAAATATATGTCGAAGATCACGATACATTTTGGTACTTCCTGGATGGATTGCAAATGGTGTATTATGTGCCTCTGTCATGATCTTGTACTTCAAATCAAAATCTTTAGGAACACAAAGTCTGGAGTGGACTCGAAGTATTCCTTCTTCATCGATTCTCGCTTTCGGAATAGCACTTTCGTGTATTTTCTTCTTCATACGCATCAGCTGTGGGTCTGTGGCTTGAGCAACTTTAACTTTATTGGTTAAAGTTGGTTCTATGCGTATACTTGACATCATCACACCTGCTCCTCGCGTGATATGATCTTCTACTCAACGCGTCACCACTTACCACGTTTGTTTTTCCAGGATGGTATTGAATGGTGTGGTCATAATCTTTTAACAATCGAGCCAACGCGTCGTTGGCCGATGTTGAGTTCCTTTTGGGTGAAGAAATATTTGAGGCTTTTATGGTCTCGAATATATCTCCACTTTCTCCCATATAGATAGTGCCTCCAGGATCTTTAAAGGCGAAAATGATCTGCTATGAAACTCTAGATTATGAGTAGGATAATTCCTCTCATATTCTTTAAGTTGTCGCGAGGCACAGGCTATGACTTTCCTATGTTGCATGAGAACACACCCTAACCCTTTGCCCGAAGCATCACTGTAGATAACAAATCCATCCGAACCAGATGGTATTGTCAAAACAGATGCCGAAATAAGTCTCCTCTTATGCTCTTGAAAACTCTTCTCGCATTCCTCGCTCCATACGAATTTTGTATCTTTTCGAGTCAGCTGAGTTAACGTAGTAGCAATTCAAGAAAATTCTTCCACGAATCTCCGATAATAACCAGCTAAGCCCATAAAGCTACGTACTTCGGTCACCGACTTCGGTTGCTCCCAACTTTGTATTGCTTCAATCTTCACCGGGTCAACAGATACTCCATGTTTTGACACCATGTGCCCAAAGAATGCTACTTTCTCAAGCCAGAACTCATATTTTTTTAACTTAGCATAAAGTTTGTTTTCACGAAGCCTTTGGAGTACCAGCTTCAAATGTTGTTCATGATCTTTACGGCTTTTGGAATATATGAGGATGTCATCAATAAAGACAACAACGAACTAATCCAAATATTTCTTGAATATTCGGTTCATCATATCCATGAAAGTCGCAGGAGCATTAGTCAATCCAAAAGACATGACTAAGAATTCATAATGCTTGTATCGAGTTACAAGGCGATCTTGTAGAATATCCTCGATTAATCTTCAAATTTGATGATATCTAGAACGAAGATCGATCTTTGAAAAGAATTGTGCTCTTTCTGAACCCGTCAAATAGATAATCAATACGAGGTAATGGATACCTATTCTTAATGGTGACATGGTTCAATTCCGATAGTCAATACAAAGTCGCATACTCTCCGTATTTCTTCTTTTACAAATAAAATAGGAGCACCCCAAAGGAGATGTACTAGAACGAATCGAAACCGATGTCCAACAACTCCTCGTAGTTGGACCTTTAACTCTCAAGTTCAATAGAGCCATTCGATATGGGGTTTTAGAAATGGGCTTGTGTCAAAGTTCAAGATCAATAAAGAATTCAACTTCACGCTCGGGGTAGACGGGAAGTTCTTCAGAAATACGCCAAGTAAATTTACTAACAACAGAATATTATTCAAATCCGACGTGTCTTTATTCAAATCCATAACATGGGCTAAGAAAGCTTGACATCCGTTTTTCAATAAACGAATAGCTTTATGACTTGATATGACAAATGATTGATTTTAGTGGTCTAGTTGCTTGAATTGCATACAACAAAGTTGGTTAAGAATATGAAAACTAACAACCTTATGAAAACAATCAATTTTGGCATGATGAGTAGTTAATCAATCAATCCCTAAAATCACATTAAAAGCAAGTATCTTTAAAGAGATAAAGTCAACAGGTAATGTGATGGTGCCAACTTGGATCAAACAAGATTTATAAACAAAGTGGATGTGATGAAAGTTTCTCCTAATCTGAGTCTCCACAGATAAATCAAAGTCTAATTTCTCCTGAGTCAAGTTTAAACGCGTTGAGCACAAGCGGGAGAGAGATAAATGAGTGGTAGCACCCAGATTCTATTAAGGTATAAACCTCGCAAGAATTTATGATTAGTTTACCCGTGATCACCTCGTTTGGGTTCCTTGTATTTTGACCAGTCATGACAAACACTCTTCCAGGAACCGTTGACTTTGACTTTTCTAGGATGACCTTTTTCGAGTCACCATCCCCGCTGGACTTGGTTTCGCTATCGTACAATCTCGAGCGATATGTCCTTCCTTTCCACAATTATAGCATACCCTGAACTATTATGGACAGTCCGCATTTATAGCATACGACCGATGGTCGCTCTCCTCCCTTAGAACCAGTTGTTGGTGCTGACGTCTTCGCATTGCTGACGTTGGCCATGATTGCCACCAGAGTGGTTACCATTTTTGTCCGTATTTTTCTTTTTTCGTTGGTTATCATTGTTCGATGATCGCCGCCACCGGGTAGTATGATCCGGTTGTGGTCCCTCGGTTGAACGCATCGTTATCTCGCTTCTAATAATCGAGCCCTGCTGACAACATCCGAATAGAGAGAAAATTTATGAGAAATGAGATATTGACGTATGTCGGGTTTACAACCTCTCGTAAACATCCGTCATACGCTCCTCATTCTCCACCGAATGAGGTGCAAACCGGATAACTCGCAAAATTCGCTTCGCACTCAGACACCCGCCATGTTGTTTTGTTCCAATCTAATAAACTCCACTTACTTCATTTGTTAATACTTTCGTGAAAGTACTTGTCATTGAACGATTCAAACGTCTCCCAAGACATCTTTGAGTGCGGATGGGTACGCTTCATGTATTCCCACCAAGAATCCGCCTCATTACTACGGAACATAAAGGTGGCGAATGGAACCTTCTGCTTCTCCGTGCATCCCAACATATCAATTTCTTAGTAATTTGTTTGACCCACGTTCGCGCTTTAATCGGATCCCGCTTTCCCTGCATTCGTGGTCCCAACTCTTTGAACTGCTTGGTCAGTGACAAACCGTGCGCTTGTTATCATTTCCACCGTATTTGTGCACGAGTCTCCTCATTCGATTTTGCATGAATCGCAAAAAGCTTCTAAACATTCCATCGTTCATCGTCTGATCAATGGTATTGTTTACAGGAGGAACATTGCCAGCCTGTTGCACGTTCTCCTCATTGGTGAGTAAAGGAGTCTCCACAGTCTCATTTACTCCACTATTCACATTCTCAGTCGACATTATCAAATACTACCATAAAATAAGGGTTAATTAAAGAAATCAACATATCACATAATATACCTATATACTGACCAACTAACAAATAGGCTTAGGTAGGACACAATAGCGAAGAATTTACTCGCCTCTCCCCTCCTAGTTCTATTCCCCGATCTCCGCTGAGAGATCATATCCTCAAGCTCGATATTAACCGTGACGCCCCCCAAAATAGGTATACAACACCCATTCCGAGTAAATCAATAACATGGCACGTAAACAACTACAACTTTATTTATACAACATAAAAACCGTGAGTTTAAATACAAATATTGTCTTCTGTAGACAATATCAACACTTAAATAAGTCCTCATTACAATTATTGATATATTATTTTACAAAAATGGTGAGGACTACTAAAATAACTCAACTAAGACCTTTATTCCATACCCGACTAACTTTGCATTACATTCTCGCCTCCCGAGAAGAAAAAGAAGAACAAAAGGAAAAGGGTGAGCTCAACTAGCCCAGTAAAGAATATTATGACTAAGATAATATAAAACAAATTATCGTTAGTCTTCAACAGGAAAAAATCTGATAAAATACAATAGATAACATGTTTCAGATCAATATTCGCAGCGGAAACAATAATTCATAGATGAGTTACGTAAAGAATGAAATCTACTATTATCTATGAATTTAAAAGTCCATCATCAATATTTTATCCCTGTAACATCAATCAATATACATCTTGAATCAAATATTCATCTTTGCACTACAGGTCAAAGATATTCATCATTGGTCATGTTCATCTCAACATACGTACATCTTTGTACTACGGCCAAAGATATTCATAAGAAAATCAACCATCTTTGCACTACAGCCAAAGATATTCAAAGAATACCATCATTTAGATCGAGGATGATGAAAAATATTTTAAAGAAAAACGAATCCGGTGAAACAAAAGAACAAATATTAAGGATTCGTATTTTAAACAATCCGAGTTCAAAATACTTCAAGTTAATAATCATAGTGAAGTAAAATTCAAGAATGATCAAAACATGGATACAATCAAAGTTAGTATCCATAATAGATTTTTGGACAAAAATGAAAATTTAATTTTTTCGTGAATAGGTCGTATACGTGAATAAGAATCCCCAACACTAAAAGACAAGAATTTCACAAGAAAAATCTTACCAATATTCCTAAAGATAATGATATTAGAAGAAATAATATCATTTTAAAAACAAATATCCCTTACCTCAAAAAATAAGATTTCCTTGGAATATCGATATAACGTCAAGGAACTTGCACCAGATATCAAAACTCAAAGTATCAAAATACTCACAAGAATACGCCGATAATATAGAGAGAAAACTTCAGCTCGGTGTGATTTTCAATTTAACCTAAGCACCTATTTATAGGAAAATGCTAGAACATTCAAATCGTAAAAATTTAATAAAATAATATTATTTATTAAATTTTTCCTACGCCCACTTTTGAAGATCTGAATTCAGCCATTATTATGTGCAAGTGGGCCCACCAAAGTGTAAAAAACATTTTTATTAAAAAAATTTTAAAACTTCAAAAATTAATTATTCTGGAACTTCAGAACTTCAATAATTCATAATAAATAGCCCTTTTATCATAAAAATTCGAACCTTATGTCTTTTTTATAGGAAATTCCATTCTTTACAACTTTGTAAGTTTAAGTTTTTCCAAATTCTAAACAGAAATTGACCAAAATCTACAAACGGGCGATTTTACAAGCTAAAATCAAATTTCAGTCAAGAAATGGGTCCACAGACATGTTTAACATGCTTTAAACAACTTTTGCAACAAAATACTCTTCCTTCTCATATATTCATATATCCCACATTCATTGTAAAAATATCACCATTATTATATTATTAAAATATAATAATAAATTTAAATGAATTATTTTACCAGAAAATATAAAATATCAATTTTTCAACAATTGTCACTTTAAAATTTTCCCCATCTATATCCACATAAAATGAATGTTTCCCTTATCATATAAATTAATAATTAATTATTCACAAATAATATTACGTAATCACAATATCGATAAACTGTGTCGTTCTTGAAAGCAGGGGCTTTCAATAAGAATTTCTCTCATCGCACGCAATTAAGTGACCAAACCTCTCCTTAGATGTAAATTTCTAGACATTGCCAATAATACTATCTAATAACATTATTCAAATAATATGAATTATTGATTCGATAAAGGAAAATATTGTGCAAATGACAATTATGAAACAACAATAATATAAAATATCAACGAAAGCAATTATCGAATCAATAAAATAAAATATTGAATAAAGAATTATTGTAACAATTATTGAGTATTGCCATTCACGTAAGAATCAATAATTGGTGCAATAAATCTTCTTGTGTTTTAACCACCTAAGTATTTCAATAAAAGATTAATCTGAACAACTAACTACCTGCTATTTATAAACAACTTATATTTGTCGCTTTCTTCATCCAATCGCTTAAGCTATAGGGCCCATTAAGGTCGCTAGTGGTATTTAATATTCCCTGACAAAGAAGAATATTCCACCACCAAACTAATATTCTCCGACAACAATGAATATTTTATAACCACTTGCTTATTTAAAATATTTGTGCATTTTACCCAAAACTAACCACATTAATCAAATCAACCCTTACTATTTCAAAATAATAAATAGAGGAAATTTAATTTCATTTATAATAAGTTGGGGTCTTACATATATCAAGTAAACAATTTCAGCTTAGGTAAGTCACACACTAGCGAAATATATTACTCGTCTCTTCCCTCTTAGTTCTAGACTCATATCTCCGCCAGCGACCATATCCCTAAGCTCTGATACCAAATGTGACGCCCCCAAAATAGGTATACATCACCCATCTTGAGTCGCCAGAAAATACACTACTGACAACTTCATTTATATAACTGTTGAACTGTCGTATAGAATAGGACCACAGTTAAACTGTGAGTTTTAATACAAATGTATGTAACTCTCATGGTGCTTCGACCACAACCTTACTGTGACGTAGAGAATAAAATCTACTATCTTTTATGATTTAAAAGGTTTTTCATCACTTTTATCATTTGGGACTCACTTAATAAATAATCCACCTCATCCTCGCATCTATGGCAAGGATATTCATAAGTATCACAACCACAAATTATCCATGCACTACGGGCCAAGGATATTCGTGTATTCATCAATGGTCATGATCATGCCAACAACTATCCATCAATGCACTACGGGCCAATGAGAACTTTTATCACATCATTTGTAACATTACGATCATGATTACACCGAATAATCCCTGGTCATAATCATACCAAGTCTATCCATACACTACAGGCAGTATATGACTTTCAAAAAAAAAATATAAACATGAGGATTATGACAATGATATAAGAATTCAATAAAACAAGTTCAAGAATTAATTTATTCAGGAACTAATAATGTCCAAATTGTTAAAATAATATTTCTTTGTAGAGTAAAATTCAAGAATGCTCAGAAGAATATTTTCATGAAAAGATACTTAGATGAAGCCTTAAATATCAAGAATATTCCACTAATTTCATGGAGTATAGAAGTTAAAACTTTAACCAATCGAGTATAATAAAGAATGGAATAACAAAATAAATCACCATACGCATGTGGAACTGCATGACAAAGTTATTCAAAATGTAATAATAAATAACGGAACGAAGTCGTGCAAAATTCTCACCAACAGGATGTTCCATAGAAAATAAAGAGGCGGAACCAGTCCCGCCAGAAACGCATATATACATATATTTCAACAAAATAATAAAGACGGAACCAGTCCGGCAGAACGCATATGCACAAGGATATTCCAATGTAATATTATAGAATGGAATAATGTAAGAATTTCACCATATATAGGGTAGTTCACAGTATATAGGTTATTCCAACAGAATAATAAAGAATGGAATAATGTAAGTTCTCTTCATGAATACAAAAGAAATAATACTCCTTACCTTATAAAAAGAGCATCTCGACCAGTAGGGTGGGGATATACTTGCGTAAACTCAGACTACGCTCAAAGCTTTCTTAAACGCTAAAGAAATACATTTCAAGATAGAAGAATAATTCTCTCTACGGCTTTCTCAGAGTTTCAAGTGAATTGTAAGAAATAATGAAGGAATGAGCTTATTTATGTAAGAATGGGTGAATAAGTAACTAATTCATGAACGGTCCGTATTGATTTACTTTTAATCGAAAGCAATCCATAAAATATTCTAATAAAACAAAACTTTTAAATAAAATATAATATATTATATATATAACATGTGCAAGAAAAAAAAAAATCACGGGTGGAAAACCCGTGAATTCATCTTACTTCTCCTCATTCCACTTTTTTTCAAACTTACATATATATATATATATATATATATATATATATATATATATATATATACATAATAATACTCCTCCCCGTCCACCCTAATTCCCCCATTTTGACTAACACCCATATATATATAAATATTATATATATATATATATATATATATATAATAAACAAAATTGAGATAACTTCTCCCGACTATTTTGAAAATGGGTAAATGGGGGTCCATATAATAACATCCAATACTTCATAAAAAAATCTCTCAATATTTTTAACAACATTTATCATCATTATTATAATTCACAATATTAATCGACTGTGTCGCTCCTGTGAAAGAATCTGACTTTCCAATAAGGATTTCTCCCTATCAAGCACAATTAGGTGACCAAACCTCTCTCTTGGCGTAACTTTAGACATTGTTAATATTGCAAATAATAATATTAATAACTATGTCATCTCAATTATTGATTTAATAATATATAAAATATCGACAATAATTGAACAAAATTTGCGACTTCTCACGTAAAGATCAATAATTAATACCGCAAGCGCTACTATGCAACCACGCCAGATTCTCGCATTTTTTAACACCGGTGTTTCAAATAAAGCTAATTCAGTAAAACTTCCACCGTTATTTTTATAAAAATATTTTTGTCGCTTTTTCAATCCGACAATAATTCAGCCTGGGTCCACTAATGATTGTGTCATCGCATTTAATATTCCCTGTTAAAACGTAATATTTCCCACCAATCGAATATTATAACCAACTTACAGATTTTACAAAATTTATAAATATTACCCACAACTATAACATTATTTCAAATTTATTCTATAATATTCAAAAATAATAATTATAAAAAAATCATTTTTATTCATAAAAGTTGGGGTCTTACACTTACAATGGTACTTTACATAAAAGTACAGTCAAAAACTGTTTTAGAAATTAAAATCTTTGGGAAGTGCTCAAGAAAACCTTCATATATGGGGAGGCCATGTGTTCTAAGGTTATGATAGATATTATATGTCCACAAAATTATCCTTGGTCAACCTAATAGACCCTAAAGAAAAACGAGAAGATTACTATCATCTTCTTTTCAATGATGAGTCTTCTTGACATATAACTATCTTCACCTGCTCCAAGTGAAAATTATATTTTAAATAAACTCCAAGATCATATAAAAAGTGCTTGTAGATATACTCAACAAGTGGATGTGCACAAACTTGTCTTATGATAACACGAGGTCAGTATGTCATTAAACATCTTGTATGATAGTGGCAAAACACCCTTCCAAAGTTGGGTTCACCTCACCCTATTCGATTCACCAAAATTAAATATCAAATGACGTATACAATACGACGCACTAATCTAAAGTCATCAAAAAAATTATTTCCATACTATTTAGGGAGAACCTCAAATTATAGACCACCGCTCTATTCCTCGTTATCCTCGTCAACTCCCACCGCACTCTTATTACTCCGAAAGGAATTGTGAAGCAAAAGGGTGAGCACAAATAGCCCAAAGAAAGAATATCGTGACTAAAGAAAATTAAATTATCAATAATTTTCACAAGAATAAATCGTAGATTTGTAACATATGGTAGATGATAAAACTTTTCAACCATAGTTGCAAATGAACGAGCAATCCATTAAAAGAGTCAAATAGACTATCGTGTCTATTATCTTCTCCATGTTAAAAGTCCACCAATAATATTTTATCCTCGTAATATCAATCAACAATTCTTGTTCACAATTATATGAATAACTCATAATCATAATTGTGATTCTCAATTCCTTTTCGCACCTGGTGACGTAAGATAATTTACATCACCTATCTTCACCGAAACATCAAAAATCATAGTTATACCAAATCACAAATTCCCGCCATAATCATATTAATAAATTTATCTTCAGACTACTACCAAAGATATACAATCAGATAACTAATAACCAACAGTTCATCTTTGCACTACAGCCAAAGATATACAATCAGAAAAACCAATAATGCCGAGACTCAAATTTTAATAAGATCACGACCAATTAATTATCCACTTAATTATAGGCCAAAGATATTCGTTTTAATTACTGGCCATGATTATACCGAATAATTCTCGGTCATAATCATACCAAGTCCATCTATGCACTACGGCCAAAGATGACTTTTACCACATCATTTGTAACATTACTACCATGATTATACCGAATAATCCTCGTCATAATCATACCAAGTCCATCTACGCACGTAAGTCATGTATTACTTTCAACACAATATAAAGTATTTGGTGATCATGACAACGATATAAAGAATCAATCAAATGAGATAAAGGATAAATATTAAATATTTATAATATAAATTATTCAGGGTTCAAGAATATCCCAATGTTATCAATCACTTAATAATCTCATAATCTAATATCGTTAATATTATAACAATATTTTAATTATTTCTTAAACTTATAAATAATTTATTTTAATTGTTTACACTTTACCAAATAATGCATTTAATCATTCAAAAATGCAATACTCATAAGATTTCATCACCAATGATCAAATCCCTTATCAAAAATCTGCATATATCCTATATAGGATTCCTAAGCCATAAAATCCTATTTACCAATTTTCAATTTCATATAACATATTTAACTCATATACTCATAACTAGTGTATTTTCATGAAAAATACCAAATCAGTCCCAAAAATATTTCTTTTCTGGGATTTAGCAGAATATAGTCCCATATTGAACACATTTTTTCTCGGAATTTTTAAAATTTATTTACTATTTTTCATAAATCAATTTCTAATTAATTTTCTAAGAAATTAGCTACCTCAAGTTTAACTCCAGAAATTCCCAAATCTTGGCAGGATCTTACACATGTTAACTTGATCTTCCAATTTAAATTTCATGGTCATCTGAGTTATAAAACTCCGATTTATAGCGCTTTTTTATTTAAAACCTATATATCGAAAATGGTCATAACTTGCTCATTTTAAGTCGGAATGAGCTCATTTTTGGACAGGAGGTACTTTATACCATATATTTTCATGTCCCAAAAGGCCAGAATTTTTCTCATAAATTAAGTGGCCGAAAATGCCCTTTTAAATTTTTTGGCAGTAACTTTTCATAATTTATAACTTTTGACTCCTTTGCTAAAATCAGTCCACACGAAAATCTACAACACCTTTTCCAGTGATTCCGCCTGGATAAGTTAGAAATCTTATAGATCTAACTCTAGAATTTGACCACACTCAAAAATTTGAAATATAATAGGAGATATGGTCAATTGAATTTCATGTTTCGTTTTTTTCCCAAAATCTGGTTTTCAACCCTTTGTGATTTCTAAGAAACTTTCATATTTTCACATAATAACCAACATAACTTATCATAACACTTACTAATACTACATATACCCATGATTTTCATCAGTCCAATGATTTTATTATGACTTTCATCATAATCCACGTAAATAGATCATTTCCACAATTTAATAAGGAATGAATACAAAGGATCATTCACCATGCATGTGGTAATCCACATAGATAAAGTTATTCCAATGTAATAATAAAGAATGGAATAATCAAGAATTCACCATGCATGCGATAGATGACATGATAAAAGTTATTCTCAATGTAATAATAAAGAACTGAATCAGTGTCCCGCGAATTCGCATGCATGTGATATTCCAATGTAATAATAAAGAATTCGGAACCAGTCAGCGTAATTAAGACCGATAGATATTCCAATGTAATAATAAATAATGGAACCGTCATAATACGAACGCACATACTGAGTGATATATTCTACGTAATAATAATAAAGAATGGAATAATAGAAGAATTTCACCATATATGCGAAGATTAACAGATAAAAGTTATTCCAACATAATAATAAGTAATGGAATAATAGAAGAATTTCACCATGTATAGGGTAGTCCAGACACAAAGTTATTCCAATGTAATAATAAAGAATGGAATAATGTAAGTTCTCTTCATGAATACATAAAAGAAATAATACCCCTTACGAAGTACAACAAATAATATCTCTTACCCTAGAAAAAACCTGGATATAGGAGTAGTGAAGAAGCGAATACTTTTCTTCTTTTCTCTATAGTTTTTTCTCTCAGAGTTTCAAATTGAATTCGTAAGAAATAATGAAGGAATGAGCTTATATTTATAGGAGAATGGACTGAATAGTAATTAATTCCTGAACGGTCCAGATTGATTTACTTTTAAACGGACAGTCCAGATTGGTTTATTATAAAATATTCTAATAAAATAAAATATTTTAAATAAAATATAATATATTCTATTTATAATCTAATAAAACGAATACCTTTATAAAAATATTTTGTTTTATATAAAAAGATTTTACTATGCAAACACTATTCGTGCACTATGCAAATACTATGCATAATAAAATATAATATATTCTAATTATTGTATAATAAAATAAATAACTTTATAAAAGTATTCATTTTTATATAAAAAGATTTTACTATACAAAATACTATGCATAATAGAATATAATATATTTTATTTATAGTCTAATAAAACGAATAACTTTATAAAAATATTCTATTTTATATAAAAGTTTTTTGCTTTTATTACATTAATAATACTAATAAAACAAAACTTCATCATCATTATTACAATTCACACTATTAATCGACCTGTGTCGTTCCTAAGAAAGAGGGGCTTTTAATAAGAATTTCTCCTTATCGGCCGCAATTTAGGTGACCAAACTCTCCTGGCGCGTAACTTCTGTACATCGTTAATATTGCAAATAATAATATTAATAACTTTGTTATCTCAATTATTGATTTAATAATATATAAAATATCGACAATAATTGAATCAAACTGAGTGACTTCTCACGTAAGCATTAATAATCAATACCGTGTGCTACTATGCAACCACACGTATTTTACCACCGATTATTTTATGACAATTTGCTTTTGAAAAATTTTCAAATGTCACCCTTAACTATTCCCCAAAATAGAAAAATTGAATACTTTTATTTCATAAAATTCGGGGTCTCACAAGATCAGAATGCAAGTAGGACTCATCAATGTTTGTTTTCAAAATTTCTAAATTTTCTGTGAAAAAATTATTCTAAACCAAGCTAAGGTACTTATTTTATGCAAGGCAACCTTGAACCATATATCAGACCTATTTTTATACATATGTAACCAAGTCAAACACACATGCCTAGAATATCGGAATGCAACTAAAATAATTTTCAAACATTAGGGACCAGCGCGGCCGCGCCACTTCGGGACAGACTCAAGATAGGCTCTGTTTTTTTAAAAACTCAGAACCCGTCACATATAAATCTCCTAACATACATACTCTGACCAACCATGTTATTTCAAAACATACTGACATCTCAGATATTCAAATGATACAATTTCCAAACTAACTTCCAAATAATTCATTTTAATTTCTATGAATTTATTTCGTTGGATAATCGAGAACATGCTTAAAATTAATATTACCTTCTTGAAGCTATAATACTATTTCTTGATCCCAAATTCTAATTGCCCTCCCAATTCAGTAGAACTAACTTTGGTTTTTTCTCTTACCCGAACTCACTCTCTATATTGGACTTAACAGAATTCTAGAAGCTTGGATTATGAAGGGGGAGCTCCTATTTATAGGAAAGCTCTTACCCATATATTGGCTTTGTCCAGATCTTTGGTCCATCATGAATTAGAAAAAGATGTTGGTACGTTAATAAGGATTTGGTCGAAAGCCTTACTAACTCTCCCTTCAGCCATTATTCCTACAGAAATCATTTGCTCACATGTGTTTGCTTCTTAGCTTACTTAAGATAAAAAAACTCAACACTTTCACATAGGAAGGGGGCTTGGACAGATGAGAGGGAGTACTACTCCTATATTACATTTTTATTTTGCCTTTTGTACATTATGCTAACTTATGGGCACACACACACACACACACATACACACACACATATATATATATATAAGTATACTTACACTTCATTTATTTCCACCACACTTTGGGTTAGTCTAAATATTGATCATAAGCTATTAACAATTACGTATACACATTGGGCTTAATTGCCCTCATTAGTCCATCAGATTATTTAATCGTCTACTAATTAGTTTAATTAAGCAATTACTGAGTCAATCATTATGCCACATTAGGCATATCACATAAGCTTAATTAAGCTCATTCATCATCGTTACCACATTTCTCAAATACCACATACTTAATTCAATTTAAATTAAATTACCACGTTTCATGACACACATATACACTCAAATAATTTTCAAACATCTTTATTTTCATTACTAATATTATCTACAAAATTTGCAAATATTACAGTTACAGCCACAAACGATAGTAAACAAACAAACCTTAAATACACATTATAGACACTCGAAATTTTGTTTTCCATTTACTAACCATGCAAGAGAACAAATGCGTCTTTTTCAACTCCGGAGACAACCCCGAAGGACAGTAATAACAACTTCAACACCGAAAACAATCCTGGGAGAGCAAAGATGTAATTGTGCCAACACAACCTAAACAACAATCGTCTAGCTGAGGATAGGGTCACAAATAACCACTGCAGTAATTCCGGGTACAAACTACGCAAGACAGATCCACAGACTACCGTCGAAGACTTGAAAATGCTATTATGGCCATGGACCCCTCTTCCCAAATTCAGAAAAGGTCAAGCCCGATGTCACTACATAGCTCTCGGAAAGAGCTTTTCGGAATGGTATGACACATCTCCCAGTGATTCCCAGATTACAAGATACAGACGTTTCAGTAGACAACGTAACAATCGAAGAAACGAACTTCGAGGCGACAGGACCCACCAGCTCATTTATAAGGAGATTTTGGGGAGTTCCAAAATTTCTAGAGTGAGAAATTCGAGATCTAGAGAAAAAGAGCTCAGTTCTTGCTTCTAAACACTGTAAATATAAGTTTTAAACATTTCTATACATATAAATCTTGTTATATAAACTTTCTACTGGTTGAAATTAAGTCCTTGGAAACAAATAGTCATCTTTTGTGCAGATCTTATGTAAATACATAAGATCTTCTTAGATCTATGTTTTTTTTACCTTTTTAATGTATATATATATATATATATATATACACACACACACAAGTGTTATATATATATTGCTTGATTGTGCATAGATTTAACTTTTTACCGATTATTGTGTATATCGTTGGTATTTACAGTGTTTTGAGTAAATCTATCTAAGATCTAGCCTGATCTAGCATTTACCGGTTCAAAAGATTCATGGCTTGAACCATTGAGCTAGATAAGCTTAGATCTAGATCTAGTTTATTTTCAAGTTTTGTAAATATTGTGGTTATCCCATGCGACCCTATTTAGAGGGAACGGGGAGCCTAATTAATCGCGTGCGAGGATTTAAATCGATAAATCATTCTTTAGCGATGTTAGGAAGTATATATATATATATATATATATATATAGTGTTTTAATATCTAAATCATGTAAGCTTTTAAATAATTTTATGTGAGTCTAGGAAACATAGGGTTGAAGATTCAATCAATGGATTTAAACCCGATTTTTGTGATGGACTTGTTTAAGTTGTATTATCAGGTTGTAATCCATTGTACATGTAATCTTGAGCCTTAAAATGGTACCCGAATTTAAGACCTCGTAATAGTGAAAATTCATGGTTGTAGGTGCTCGGTTTTGCTTCGATGACTTTCATACTCACAAGGAGCTCGACCCTTATGGTTAATAGTTTCAATGTCGTCATCAAAGATGTTTCGCATCCCGAATAAAATCAAACGAAGTCACTTCTAGTTAAAATTGAAAGTATCAAAGGGTCTCAATTCTTATTTGGCGAAGGGTTTGAAAACCATCTTTTCAAAATATCACTTTCATATGTTTAATCAAAAAACAAAAAAAAATTCAAATCAAACCCTCATGTACATAGGTCCAAAGAGGCAGATCACTACTTTCAAAATAAAGCACTGATCAACCACCTTTTCATAATTAAAATCACACACACACTTCATGTCTGTGGAATGAAAAAGACACGGTAACCGTGTTTTACGGAAGTCGGGAGTGCCTAATATCTTCCCCTTAAGTAACCTCCAGAACTCTATGAATCTTGGGTTCCAGACCAAATAAACGGAGTCTCATATTGCGAAAAATCTTTCAAAAAATTTGGATAAGTTGGTACATATTTTGAAAATTATACCAACTGACGACTCTATCTAATTCGGTACAATCGCATTAAAATCAATTTTTTTAAAATCGTTGACATACTTTTTCTAAAATCTCACTCTTTAAATAAAATAAATCAAACCTAACGAAACACAAAAGGAACGAGAGCGATGGACACACATAAAACCAAATACTCTTTTCGTTCCTTAATATACGCTGCTTTTAGAGTTGTATACAAAGATAAGGAAATGATCAGATAAAGATTAAATATAATATCAATTGTCTATATTACCCTTATATTGGAAGAAGAGTGTTATTTATTGGGTAAAAAATAGTGAGAGAACCAAAGTTATATTTATTACTTAGGGTAATATTAAAAACTAAGTAATTAATGTTTACTTGAAATTCTCAAACGACTTATATTTAAGAACAAAAATATTTCTCTAAAACGACTTATATTAAGGAACGGAGGGAGTATTATCACATGATATCTAAATCATAGTTTTTTAATCCAGCAACTGGTGAACCAATATGCTTATGCTGAAAATAACATGTTCCTAACTATATTAATATTTATTATTTACTAATTTATTTACAGCACCATATTGGACTTCCCATCCTATTATATATGGAGAATTAGGTTCAACAATAATACTACATTGAAAACTTCTTAAATAATGCATGGTAGGACACGCGGGATGGGGCAATTAATTCGTTTAACATGTCCCGGCCGATAAAAATGCCCGAAAATTATAATTAAGAACGCCATGTTAGTCACAGAGGGTCACGTGAAAGTAGACGACACAATTATTGTCCTAAATTGGATTTCGATGGCATAAAGAAAATAAATAAGGCAATAACTTAAAAAAAAAAAAGAAAAAAAAAGAGCCTAACTTTGAAAACTTTAAATTTTGAAATATTTTTGGAGACGTCGAATGGATTATATTCCCATTTTATTTAATTAAATAATAGTAGGAAATAAAAAGGGAAATGTAGAGATAAGCATATATTGTATAAAAGGGACCCCTTGATATGAAATGATATAATAATGTGCAGTGGATACAAAATAATTGAGACATGAAATTTCAATGTGAATTGTGAGTTTTAGTTGTTAGTACTAGTCATTACTAACATTCATGCTTTTTGGGGTCACCTTTTGGCATTTTCTCTCCTCTTGGTGTATTCTGTTAGGTAAGAATCCATCTTTTTCCATACTTATTTTATGATGATCATCTCCATCCATTAGTCAATGAATAGTTGTAATTAGATTGATTTCTTTGTCAAAAACTACAATTGGTCATTAGGAGAAAGTGAAATTTTAGATATCTTTTAATTGAGATTACTATATATTGGGCAATTAATTAGCATCTTTTCTCAAAAACCTAATTTTTTTAATTTCTTTAGACATGTAATTTGGCATTTCAAATAAATAAGGAATAATGCTGGAAACACAAACTATTCTACAAATATTTTACAAATCCTTGAATATATATATTTTATCAACATATTGTGGCATGTAATTTGGCACTTCAAATAAATAAGTGTATATATATATATATATATATATATATATATATATATATATATAATACCGATTTTTAGATTACAAATTTTCATAAATCTAAACTCTAAACCATATCTTGTAGTATGTATCTTGCATGTAAGTGAGCAAGTCCCCTCGTCATGGTGCATGCGCCAAGACAAGTTGGCGATTAGTTATGAATATAACAACACTCTGTATCATGAGTTTTGTATGTAGAATGAATTTATAGGGTATTAATTAGCGCAATGGTGAATTAATTACGTTGTACTTTGTATAAGCTCATAAATAAGAAAACATTGTACACGTACTAGCTTGTAAGTATAAGAGATTGAAATAACAGAACTCTTTACAACTTTCACATGATGAAGAAAGAAGGTGGCAGTATTATGATGCAGGTGACTAGTGAGGAAGCACTAGCTAGATCGATCGAGTATGATGATGCCATTGCACTTTGATGTATGATAGATATGACCAAACCAAATCACATGGTAAAAGTGTACGACAGAAAAATTAAAGGCCATTGAATTGAAATGAGGCCCAAAGTCTTACTTGAAGGAGCGACAAATTAAGGCAGGTAGATAGATAGTTGTGCTTGTGCATGTGGATGCGCAGGATTTTACAAATTTTCGAGTATCTCCGTGCCAACTCTAAAAATATTAAGGGAGAAATAGAAGAATTTAGGAAGAAAAATATTTCATATTGAATTTCACTACATAGCTACCATTATATAGATTTCATTTAACAAGCAATCCTAGTCTAATCTCAGCCCTACATTTATTTATATATATTAGGCTATATTTATTACATTACCGATCGACACCTCAAAATCCACATTTTCCCCAAGGTGGAAATGCAACCACAAAATTGAGAACACCATATCACCAACTAGTTCAAATATAGCTTCAATCCCAGCACAGAAAGTAAACAAATGCATATTTGGAATTAGCATATATCTTTAGTGCAGCAACGTCCTTTAGAACCCTCTGAGCTTGTTGACCACAAGAGTAGCAAGAGCTTCATGCTCAATGTCTTCTGCAATTAATTATCAATATTGGATGTCCGCCCTTAATAGCATCATATATATAATTATATGTTTATTACACCCCTTGCATTTGTTCTTTGTTTGTCAATCAAAAACATTTTGCAATTTTCAAGCACAGACTTGCAGTTGTGATATACTTGGACTCCCATCTTCATGGCCGGTCGGCGCCTCTTTGAAAGTGAAATCCCTTACAAGCTAGCTAGAAGAATCATAAACTCGTGCATATATAACAAGTTTGTTTCCTGCATGTGATCCACCCTTGATGGCATTGAAACCAAGATCTGACAAAACCCACTGTTTGTTACCAAGTTAACATGAATATGCTTGTAGAGAGGAATGTTCAGTAACTTGGCCCAATCTTTGCAAACAACAAAAGACACCGCCAGTATAGCATTCATGTGGTAGTTTCTCACATAAAAAGAGAAGCGATGTCGCCAACCAAAGTTTTTGAATAAAATTTCCCTCTATGATCAGAAAGTTTAAAAGTCTAAAAGCAAGGACTTAAATGTTTCAGTATCAGGCAATATAAAACAATGCATCATGTAACTAGATAATTGCCAAATAACAACAGCGAGAACGAACAACTCGAATTGAGCCCAATAAAGCTGCATTCCAATTGACAGAATCTTGAAGGACGGAACTACATAATTTGATTCCAGCGCAGCATAGCTAGATGCTCAAAATATTAATTTCTGCAATAAATCTCTACAATACTTCTTTAGCATTTGGAACATTCCATTTTCGTTTAGAGCAGACTTTTCCAGACTCTCAATGCGCAATTGTTAAATGTATAAAAGATTGCAGATTTCATGAGGAATTGTTCCTCCGATCAAGTTATCTTGCAGTTTACTTTCAACAAGAGAGCTGCAATTCCTAAGATCATCTGTAGGGATTGAACCCTTAATCATGTCATCAAAAAGAAGAAGTTTGTTTAAATAGTGCAGACTCCCAATTGAGTTTGAAATCAGGCTGACCATTTTCTTACCGGACTTAGACCTAGCAATTTAGGTTAAAATCATATAGTTAACCAAAACTATTTGAATCTATCGAATTGGTTAACTAGTTTTCAGGTTATGGATTGATTTGGTTTTGAATTCATATTATTAATTACAAATATGGGTTGAAACTAGTTTAACTAGTTTTGACTCATATTCTATAATACTTTCTCAAAAATAAAAATTTTGACCTATTTGTATAAATACAATACATTTGTGAATTCCGAAAATATATATATATATATATATATATATATATATATATATATATATATATATATATATAATACTTTCATTATGGACATAGTTTCATCAATATTTTACAGGCTTTAAATTTTTAGAGAGGAATCTTACTCTAAAATAGAAAGAGAGTAAGTGTAGTGCATTGAGATAAATCATTTTTGAATGAGAAAAAAAAATTAAAATGACTCTTTTTAGAAAAAAAAATATATTAATTTTTGAATGAACACTATATAAATTTTTAGAGAGAGAGTATATTAATCTATTTTAGAAAGATAATGTATTAGAAAAATTAGAGAGAGATAATTAATTAAAAGATGGAAAAAAAGAAATTACATAAATCTCAAAAAATAAAATATGAGTCGACCTATATTAAAACTATAACCATTTGGGTTCTAACTTATACAAACCATATTAAAAATAGATAATGTGATTTTAGTTCTTATTTAGAATAACCATTTTATGTAAACCTAAACCAAATCAAACTCATATTTTGCGATGTCTAACGGGACTCATGTACATAATCCCAACCTTTTCCTTATCAAACTCTGGAACCTCTGTTAGTGTACACCATGATCAAGTTTAGTAATTCCATATTTGGAGGGATAGAACTGCAATGAGTTGAATAAAATATGGACCTTAATTTCTTTACATACACATGAAGTGCTCTGTCACAAACAGGCTGCACTTCTAAGGATCATGCATGCGTCTGTCCAGGTTAACATCCATGCATACAAATTAACACATCTCGCGCTCTATGTGAAATTACATTTCAAGTAGAACCACAATGGTAAAGCAATAGATGTTCGAGACCAGAATTAGAATATACAAATAGTTGGATATTATAAAATAAATTAGTCTCAACTCGATCTTGCTCATACATGCACGTACGGTACGTACATTCCTACCTTGTCTCTATCTTTTCTTCTTCTTTTTTCCCTTTGGATAAGTTCTTACCTAGCCTTTCTCCTTTTTACTAATTATCCAGATAAGAATATAGTTGGCACATATAGTAAAGAGATTAACCTGAGCAAAAGTAACTGCATAAGGAAGTTACTAATTATAAACCAATTACTTTATCAGAAAAGAAAAAGAAGACAAAAAAATTGGAAACATGTTTCTAAATAAGTAAATTATAAATATTCATACTACAGAGGACATAAATTACCAGTTTTAGAAAGCTGCAGTTTCACCGGATCAACTAAAACATCAAATTATGTCCAGGACCAGGAGTGTGTATATATATATACATGATATTGTTAATAGTAATTAGTTTAAAATAAGCTTATTAATTTTATCATCATGTCTTAGTTTCTTTTGAACGTACGTGCTTAAGTCTTGCAAAGGGTGATATGGCTTCTTCATTTGTGGTACTGCTAAATCCCTCCCCCACGAAATGAATAGGTTTGAACACTAGGCAGCCCTCCCTCCGAATGGTGACGTACGGAGCTTCTGACACATATCTAACCTGGAATTAATGGAACTTGAGGTAGGTATGTTTGAAAACTGTAAAGGGACGTAAGGCAGGCACACCATGAAATGGTAACGCAACTAATTCACTGAAAGGTAACGCAACTAATTTTATATAAAATAAGCATATATATTATATAAAATTATATTGGCTGAGTTTATATTGTTAGTTAGTTTATAAAATTATATGTATTCTTGGGTGTAATTAATTTATTTAGTATTATCTGTAAGTGACTTCGAAGTCCTTAAATTCGCGGTTATGCATAAAGGGGGAAGAATTAGACTTTTGGCTTAAGATGTATATTATTGTCTGATTTGGAGTCAAAATTTGCTATAAATCCATGTTGTAAACTGTAATTAAATTGATGTTTAGATTATGTTAGTAGTCTGAAAAACGAAAAACATTGCTACTGGAGTGAGTCAAAATGGTTATATAATTAACGATTTCGTAGTGAATAATTTTGCTATATAAATATGTCAAAGTATGAAAAATTATTATATATGAACATGAGATTTAAACCTTTAATTTGGTTTCTTAAAAAATTTAGAGGTGTTAGAATGGTTGTGTAATTGTGTTCTATATATAGTGTCTGTAATGGATGAATTTGGCTCTAGAATTCTCCCGCAAATTAAAAGCACTCTTTTGTTATGGATAAATACATACATGATACATACATAGTAAAAGGAGAAACCGTTATATTCATATTTGATCTTACGTACGTCTAAGGAGAAATAATTCTAAAACTAGAGGTAGTGTAAATAGATCATACCAATAAAAAACCAAAAGTTCTTAACCCAACCCAATTTATACACACGTCCACGTCGGATCCTTAATTAATATATAATTACCTAAATAATACTTAGATCGATCCCATGCTAACGATTGAAAGGATTCCAACAACTCACACATACATAATTTTATAAACTAATTACTAACAATATCTAATTAAGAAAACTAACATCATGTTTTTAATATTTAAATTATTTTAAAGATTGTGACAATCACATTATACATATATATAATACTAACATGGTCATATCTCACCTATGAAATTAACATGATATTTAATTATTCACTTCATTGTCCAGACATTAATCAATTTAATGTATATATAAAATATAGTAAAGAGCTTCTTCTTCACTTCCAAGAATATGTATGTGCACATGGCATGGCTTTTTCTTCCTCCAAATTTAACATTTTATTAACCCTAGATCAGGATAATTAAATATTGGGGAAGATGAAACGAACCATTTTCCTCCGCACGTGTGGCAGTTTCTGATCCTCAGAATCTTTAAAATTGAATGTTTAACTAATTATACTGCCTTTGCCTGCTAAATCATTGTAGACTGTAGTATTTTTTTTTAGGTTAATTAATTAGCTACTTGCTGCTACTATTCTTTTAGTTTTAAAATAAAGGCAAGTGCATTGGATGCCACCTTCAGACTACAAAAAGACTACTAAAAGAAAAGGAGGCCAGGATAGTATTATTACATGGAGTACAAATGAAGGGAAAGGAGGTCTCAAATTTCAGGACATGTTGGGGAAGTAGAAAACATACGTGTATTCATTTTATTGCTTTAATATTTAATTACCATTGTGTGATCATCATTACTCTTTATAAAGTACAATGTATTTTTCAGAATACATAAAATACTCAATCGAGTTACCAATTAATTAATACAAATGTAGTATAATTAAGTCAATAAAAATCTTATCTAAATTAATTAATTTGGTTCAAAGCTAATTAATTTAGTAGATATTAACTTATAATTCTTAAATATAAACACTAGATTAGAAAACATACATGGGTCATAATTAGTAATTGGAGTTTTATACACATGCACCTTTTAATTAAGGCGACTAATAACACATCTTTTAATTTGTTTAAGCTATAATTATGGTAATGAGACTTAACTAGTTTATTATATATATATATATATATCCTTAAAATTAACATGCATGTTGAAACATAAAATGTGGTAAATAATGTACGTACGTAAAAGAAAGTTGGTTCTAACTTGAAGAAGCATATGCATGCATACGTCTCTAAAGTTGGAGTTCTTGTATGTCTGTTATTACTCTTTGGGACCAAATGAAATGAAAGGGACGGACAAATTTGAATGGACTGAGAAATTAAGTAAAATGAATGGAAGAAGAAAAATTGAGCAAGTCAAATACAATGTCTCTTGGACATGCATGCATCCATTTATATCAAATTGCATACTACTCATACTTTTTTCAATATAATATCCCAAAATCAAGAATTTTTGTTTTCATAATTACAAAGTTACTCGAATATTGTACGTTTTATTGGAGAAAAAGTGTGACGACAAATAATTAAATAAAAATACAATTAAGGCAATACTTTTCTTCCACGGTTATATATATATATATATATATATATATATATATATATATATATATATATATATATACACCAAAATGAATTTCGTTTCGACTTTCGAGCGAGCGAGCGAGAGATGTAGTAGCAATAGTACAAGTATTTATCTGTTGTTGGACAGCCCATGCCCCATGGCCATGGTCATGGTGTTGAATTATATTCATGAGTTTAATTTCTATATACTCCAATTAACAAACCCTTTGCTCATTTATTTAATTCATGATAGCTAATCCTTTGGAGACAACTTTACTTGATCATACAAGGTGACAACTTTACTAGTTTGCTATATAAGGAACTCAAAAAATTACTACCCTATATCATTTTCATAAGTAAATAAATATATATCGCCCCCTGCCTCTGCCCCCACACCACACCACATTTCTTTTTTACCACTACTTACTTCTAAATATAATTAGAAAATAACCATTTTGATGATTACTACTCAAAAATAACTTTTTCCAATAAAATCTCATATTGCATTATGAACGCTAGGTAAAGGAACGCAAACATTTTAAATAATCAAATTTAAGAATAATAATAAATTAGAATATATATATATATATATATATATAGTTCCATCCACAATAATCCATTGTCATGGAAAGAACCTCTTTTTCGACCTGGTTGAAATTTTTATTTTTATTTTTTTTGCTCTAAATTAAATTTCAACAGCCAAGTAAAAGGGTATTGCTTCCATAACAATGATGAATGATGATGAATCCTATATATATATATATATATATATATATATATATATATATATATATATATATAAGAACATTTTTCCTAATTAAGTTTCTACGAATATATTCCAACACTTTTGTATACTTCAATTTAAAGTCGAGACTAGAGGGCTATTAGTAGAATTAGAATATGGGCACCGCCAAAAGGTAATTTGTATAAGATGGTTTAGTATGCAACATGACCGAATTAATTAAGGACTTTATAAAATTAATATATATTTATATGGGGAAAGATAATTTAAGGTGCCTTATCTAAGATTACTTGACAAATTAAATGATATAGTTTTGTATAAAAATTAATAATAATAAATATTTTAATATAAAATCTAAAAATAAAAAATTTAACTCCAAAGAGTAAAATTATATTATTTTATTAACTAATATTACTCTTCATTAGCATGTTAAGTCTCAAACCCCTAATCTCATGGCATGGGGCATGGGGCATGGGTCATGGGTCATACCACTTAGTCAAAGGCCACTCGTTACCTTAAGATTACATTTACCTTTATATATATTCATCGACATAATAGTTATGTAGATGGTGAATCATATCCGCATAACAATTGTACGAATGAAATATTTTATCTGCACAACTATTGTGTATATGTGACACAATTTGTGAATTCTAGTTTGTGCGGACGAATTAATCTTAAATTATTCAAAATTTTTTAAACGGTTAAATATGAATTAGATATTAGGAACTCTTATTCAATATAGATAAAGATCATTATTCTCTCTCTCGATTAATATTTAATACAATACGAGGGTGGTCATTTCCGTGGCACAATTATTTCATGAGAATCAGATTAAATCTCATTTTCTCCTCTAGCTATTTGTTTTTTCTATTTCTTCGAAATTTACTACTCCTCTCTACAACTACTAGCTATTAGACTTCGCTGTCACGATGACTCTTAATCCACCATATTTTACTTTATTATTGCGCTCAGAAGAAAAAAAAATATCCTTATTTTGTGGAGATTTGGTAAAGCGAATCTTGCAATATCTAGTATGATATTTTACAATGAAAAATAAGTAATTAATTTGATAATATTCTTATTTGAAATCTAAATAAGGTTATATATATATATATATATATACAACCTTTTTTTTAAATAAAATTTGTACATTGACTAGATCCACCAAATTATATTAATTGTAGATTGACTAGATCCACCAAATTATATTAAGCAGAGGAAAATATATGGAGTCGTGGTGAACCAAATACATTTAAGAAAATTGATATTTTCATATTAAAAATTAATATTTTTACACGATCCTTCTCATATTAATAGTGAGTGGGTCTCACTTTCATGTGAAAAATACTCATAAAATTATTATTTTTAACGTGCGAAAATATCAATTTCTCACGTTTATTACCATCTGTTCTTCGTATAACAAAAAACTAAATATATTACGGTCATTGAGTTTGACGGTCATTAATATTGGAATAGGAATTCAGTATTATTATAAAATTTATTATTGTAATACTTTTTCTATATTCCATTAAAGTTTTCTCAAAATATGTCAACTGCTTATTTACACGGCAAAAGAAATTAACTCATTAAAGAGGGCAACTTATTAGTTATTATTAATAGGGACACCCCAATGCTTTCTTAATTTTTATGTTTTGAGCTTTTTTAAATGGACATGAAAATAAAATATAAGTGTATTTAAATTTTATTTATTTATATTTTTATCTATTATTGGGGTCAAAATATAAATAAATAAAATTCAAATGCATTTATGTCCAATTTTTATGTCCACATAGAGTTTTTGTTATGTTTATTCCTAAAATATTAATTAAAAAGAAAATAGAGAGAATAATACTAGAGAATTCATGAATTGTAATTGACACGGAATATCAATAATAGCCTTATACGTATTCTAACAAAACAAATAGCTCACTTTTAGTCGTATTTCTCTCTTATTCACATGAATCAAAAATAAAAATTAATGACGATGTCTTAAAATAAGAGAAAGGAAAAATGTATATGTTTTTTATTTGGGAAAATATTTCATTAATTTTTTTCGTCAAATAAAAAAACAACTAACTCATACTTCCTTCCGTACTTTAATATAAGTCGTTTTAGAGTTGTGAATAAGTATTAAGAAAATAATTATATAACATTAAATATAATATTAATTGTTTATATTATTCTTGTATTGAAAAAAAAAAGTGTTATTTATTGAGTAAAAAATAATAAGAGAACTAAAGTTATACTATTTAATATTTGGGATAGTAATGAAAACTAAATAAATACTGTAATATTTATTTAAAATTTTCAAACGATTTATATTAAGGGATAAAAATATTTTTTTTTAAATGAGTTATATTAAGAGACGAAGGAGAGGGAGAGAGTAGATTCTCTGTCCTTCATTTAAATTTTGATACTTAGTCTCTTATTTAATTTTAAAATTAATTAATATTAAATAAAAAATTAAATATTAAAATTTAAATAAAAGACAAAAAAAATAAGGACAGAGGATCTATTCTCGAGGATTACTCTACTATTCGGGAACATCCTAGAAGAGAGGCAAGGAGTAGTAAAAGATATTCTTATTGGGATCTCCACAAAAGAAAATCTAACGGCCATGATACGCTAAATGCACAAAAACACAATACTCCTCTACTTGTTTGTTTGAATACTTAACTTACTCCATCCCATACCAGCTTTGTCGGTGTCAACGAAACGTGGCATGGAAACACGGAATTTCGGTGCTGTGGTTGTATGAGGTACTACTAGCATCCACCTCTACATTTGGCTCGGTCAGTGGAAACCCATGGGCGTGCTGCCCTCCTCCAACGGGCAGCCTGCTGTTGTAGGGTCGGGAAACAGAAACCTCGGAACATGAGCTCATTAACAATCATCTCAACTAGTACTACTCCACTTATTATCAAAAGAAAAAGTGGTAAAAAAGACTAAATCTAATAGTAGTGGGAGTACTCCATTTCTTTCGTGCACCACTGTACTACCTCCGTCCCATAATAGAAATATCACGTTTGAGATGATACTATTACTTTTTTCAAATTATTTATGATTTTATGTAATTTAAAAGAATTAATTATAAATTTTTTAAAATTATTTATTATAAAAAATATTATGAATGAAAGAAAATATGACATAAGAATGATAATTATAAAAATATAATAATATTATAAACAACTAATTTAATACTATATAATAATTTTTTTAATTTTTATGCATAATTCTAAAATGTCATATAGTATTATAGTACAAAAGGAGTATTTTTTTTTATTTATAGAAAACGATTTATATGTCGCTAAATTATGTGGTAAAATTAAATTTATCATAAATTTGGCTTTAAGATGTAGCGCGTGTTAATTGAGTAATATATTCAAAAAAAAAAGTGATGATATATACTCCCGCTTTTTTTTGGCATGTGATTTAACAATTATTTTTTAAATGAATTTTTATTTTTTTCAAAAAATTAATTTTTATTTTTTTCTGAATTAATCCTGCATTATTATTATTATTATGAAATAATAACTATTTCTTTTTCTTGAAATAGGGCAATTACACCAAAAAATATTTTCTTCCTTTTTCAATGTCCTTCATCCATTCCAATGGAAATGCAATTACACACCGCATGTAAATATTTTCTGTAAGACCACAACTTTTATGAATAAAAATAAATTTTTTATAAATATTATTTTTGAATATTATGGAATAAATTTGATATAATGTTATAGTTGTGGGTAATATTTATAAATTTTGCAAAGTACGCAAGTTGTTATATAATATTCGATTGGTCAGAGAATATTCGTACGACGGCACAATCATTGGTGGACTCCACAACAAAATTATTATCGGATTGAAAAAACGACAAAAATATTTTTTTGAAAATAACGGCGGAAGTTTTACTGGTTGATCATTGTTGAACTACTTGGTAGTAAAGTATAAAGAATACGCTATGGTGGTTAAATAAGAATTACCAGTATTGATTATTAATGCTTATGTGAGAAGTTACTCGGTTTGATTCAATTATTGTCGATATTTTATATGTTATTAAATCAATAATTGGATAGCGACGGGTTGTTAATATTATTATTTGCATTATTAACGATGTCTAGAATTTCGCCATGAAAGGTTTGATCACCTAATCAAGCACTCAATAGGAGAAATCCTTATTGGAAAGCCCTCTTTTCTAAAGAACGCACTGCCGATTAATAGTGTGAATAATAATAATGATGATGACGTTTTGTTTTATTCGTATTATTAACGTAATAAAACAAAAAACTTTATATAAAAATGTAATACTTTTATAAAGTTATTCGTTTTATTGGCTAATAAGTAAAATCTTTTTATATAAAAGCAGAATACTTTTATAAAGTTATCTATTTATTAGATAATAATTAGAATATATTATATTTTATTACGATAGTCTTTGATAGTATTTGCGTAGTAAAATCTTTTTAAAAGTTATTTGTTTTATTATATTATAAATAGAATATATTATATTTTATTTAAAAATTTTGCTTTAAATATGGATCGTCCGATTAAAAGTAAATCAATCCTGGACTGTTCATGGATTGGTTCTTATTCATTCCATTCTTCTATAAATAAAAGCTCATTCATTCCTTCATTATTTCTTACTTAATTCAACCGAAACTCTAGAGAGAAACTATAGAGAGAAACTATAAGAGAAAGAAGAAAAGTATTCTCACATTTCACCATCTCGATATCAAGTTTCTTTTACGGTAAGGATATTATTTGTTGACTCGTAAGTGGGTATTATTTTTTTTTTCATATTCTTGAAGAGAACTTCTTATTCCATTCTTTATTAGTCTATTGGAATAACTCCGATACGCTGATCTCACCCTATACTTGGTGATTTCGTTGTTATTTCATTCGTTATTATTCATTGGAATATTCGTTCGCGTTATATATACCGGGACCGGACTGGTTTCATCTTTATTATTCTCGTTGGAATATCCCGCATGCATGCGTTTTTACTACTGGACCTGGTTCGTCTTTTTATTATTCATTGAAATATCACGCTACATGCATTTTACGCCGGACCTAATTACATTATTTATTATTACGATGGAATAACGCTTATACATGTCCAAGCACTCGCATGCATATAGTAATTTCTTTTGTTATTCCATTCTTTATTATACTCAGTTGGTTAAAGTTTTGACTTCTACACTCTATGAAATTAGTAAAATATCTTTGATATTTGTGCTTCATCTAGTATCTTTCATGAAAATATTCTTCTGAGCATTCTTAAAGTTTACTCTACAAAGAAGTATCATGTTGACAATTTGGACATTATTAGTTCATGGATAAATTAATTCTTGAACTTGTTTTATTGAATTCTTATATCATTGTCATCATCCTCATGTTTATATTTTGTTGAAAGTCATCTACGTGGCCTCAGTGGTCGTAGATGAACTTGGTATGATTATGACTGTGGATTATTCGGTTGTAATCGTAACCGTAATGTTACAAATGATGTGGTAAAAGTCCTCATTGGTCTGTAGTAGTGCATTAATGGGAATGAGTTGTTGGCATGATCACGATCATTAATGAATACACAAATATCATTGGCCCGTAGCGGTACGTGGATAAATTGTGGTTGTGATACTAATGAATATCATTAACCGTAGTTGTGGATGATGTGGATTATTTATTGTCGAGTCTCAACGATAAAAGTGATGAAAAACCTTTTAAATCATAAAAGATAGTAAATTTTATTTCTACTTGACTCTTTTAATGGATCGCGATGTTCACTGCAATTAAACTTGATGTCTATTGTATTTTATCGGTTTAACATCGTTGAGGACTAATGATAATTTATTCGCATTATCTTAGTCATAATATTTCATCTTGGGCTAGTTGAGTTCACCCTTTCTTTCACCGTTCTCTTCGTGAAATGAGAACGAATTGGACTAATCAGGAAGCTGAGTGATGGTCCGAGATGGTGTCTTAGTAGTCCTCATTATTCTGTTAAAAAAAGTGATTATAAATGTAATGAGGACTAAATTGAGTGTGGATATTGTCTAGATGACAATATTTGTATTAAAACTTACAGCATGTATTTTGTCGTATTTTACACAACTGTTGTATAATCAAGTTGTATTTGAATTTAGTACCATGTATTTGGCGACTCAAGATGTGTGATGTATACCTATTTTGGGGGCATCACAATTGGTATCAAAGCTTAGGGATATGTTCCCTGGCTGAGATGTGATGTAAGACCCCGAATTTTATGAAATAAAAGTATTCAATTTTTCTTATAATTACAATTCAGTAAATGGTTAAATTGAGAAAAAGTTAAAGTTAAGGGTGATATATGAAATTTTTTTCCAAAATACGCAAGTGGTTATAAAATATTCATTGTTGCCGGAGAATATTCAGTTTTGGTCGTGAAATATTCAGATCGCTTTGGGAATATTAAATGACGACTGCAATAGATCTTTTGTGGGCCTCATAACGGAAAGCGATTGGAGGAAGAAAACGACAAGAATAAGTTGTTTATAAATAACGACGTAGTTGTTATCGTCAATACTGTTGGAATACCCAGTGGATAAAGTAAAGTAATACGTCGCTGTTATAATAAAGAGGATACCAGATTGCACCAATGATTGATTCTTACGTAAGAAGGCCTACTCACTAATAATTGTTACGTGAATTATCATTCAATATTTTATTTTGATTCAATAATTCTTGCGTTGATATTTTATAAATGTTACTACACGTATTTTTCATTAATTATCGATCAATAATTTATATTATTTGAATAATATTATTAGATAGGATTATTGGCAATGTCTAAAAAGTTCATCTAAGGAGAGATTTGGTCACCTAGTCAATGGCCAAGAAGTGAGAAATTCTTATTGAAAGCCCCTCTTTTCCAGGAAGCTGCACGGTCATATAATAATGTGTTTCGTAATATTATTTGTGAATAATTAATTATTAATTTATATGATGAGGAAAATATTGATTTTATGAGGATATAGATGGAGAAAATTTTAATGTGACAATTGTTTAAAAATTAATATTTTATCTTTTTCGATAAAATTATTCAATTAAATATATTATTTTAATAATATATTAATGATGATATTTTTACGATGAATGTGGGATATATGAGTATATGTGGAGGAGGAGTATTTTGTTACCAAAAATATTTAAAGCATGTTTTATGTGTTTGTGGACCCCATTTCTTCGATGTAAATTTGATTCTGTACTTATAAAATCGTCTGCTTATAAATTTTGGCCAATTTTGTTTGGAATTTGGAAAAACTTTCTTTCGCAAAGTTGTAGAAAATTGAATTTCTGTAAAAACTTGCGTAGATTCAATTTCCGCAAAAGGGCTATTTATTATGAATTATCAAGCTTCAAATAATTGATTTTGGAAGTTTAAAATAATTTAAATAACAAAAAAGTTTTTTACATTTTGTTTTCCTCATTTAACATGTGTTAAAATGAGTTTCGATGTTGAGAGCATATACGTCGAAGTCTTGGAAAAAATATAATATTATTATTTTAATAAATTTTCGCTTTGGTGTTCTAAAGAATTTCCTATAAATAGTGGTGCTTGGGTTATAATTGAAAATCACACAAGAAACTCAAGTTTTCTCTCTATATTATCGAGCATATTCTTGTGAGTATTTTGAGTATACTTTGAGTATTTTATATACGAACAAAGTTCGCTCAACGTTATTCCAAATGTAATCTATCGCTTTTTCGAGGTAAGAGGATAATAAGTGGATTTTAAGGGTTATTATTTGAAATTCTTCCTGAACCTTCAAAAATTGTTGAAAAATTTGAAATAATAATTTGATGAGTTTTGTTGATTGTGTCCAAAAATGGCGATTTTTGAATTTATAGATTAAGAGTTATGAATTTTATGAGGAAAAACTATTTTAAAAGAAAACCCTTATAACTCATTGTGGTTAATTCCAAAATTGATAAAATTTTATTCGAGTACATCTATATAATATCAGTATATCGTGTAAATTTCAGAATTTTTGGATAAAAGTACAATTTATGATAAATGTTTAAATATTCGGTGGTTTTGGCCATGTGAAAATAGTAAATGACTTTTTAAAAATTACGAGAAAAATATATGTTCAATATAGGACTATATTCGCTAAATTCAGAAAAGAAATATTTTGGAACTGATTTGTTATTTTCATGAAAATGGACTAGTTATGAGTAAATGAATTAAATATGTTATGTGAAGTAAGAAAATTAGAAAATAGGATTTTATGGCTTGAGAATCCTACATGAGGTATATGCAGATTTTTGATGAGGATTTTGATTATTGGTGATGAAATCTTATGAGTTTGGCATTTTAGAATGATTAAATGCATTATTTAGTAAAGTGTAAATAATTAAAATAAATTGTTTATAAGCTTAAAAAATATTATTCTTTAATATCATTAAATAAGAAATATTGGTATGGATTTTATGTGAAATTTCTACCTTTTTGAGTCTGGATTTACTATTCATGAGATACTATTTACGAGTTATTATTCAGCGAGTTCTTATTCATGACAAAATTGGTTTCTTTTTCTAACCAAATTATAGTTGATTTATGAATATTACTACGGAGATTAAAACTATATATTGATTATATTGATTTTATTATCATATATAACATTTTATAACCACGATGTTGAAATTCTCTTTCACCTGAGAGTGTAAAGATGGGTAGATTATTGGTATGATCATGACTAGGGTTCTCTTTGGCCAAGAAGTGAAAAGTTGAATTGTGACTGGTATGATCATGACCATTGAATTTATAATTGAATATCTTTAGCTTAAGTGCAAAGGTGAATTGATCAACATGGTTATAATTATTGTTTATATAAATTTTGAAATGATTATATATTTCTTTGAGATATTAATATATTTGGCCTGTAATACAAATATGAACTGTTGAGGAATATCTTTGGCCTGTAGTGCAAAGATGAATTATGGTTGAATATCTTTGGCACGTAGTGCAAAAGATGAATCTGTTGATGAATATCTTTCGCCCAGTAGTGCAAAGATAAATTTATTAGTATGATTATGAAGCGAGGCGTGATTTTGGTGTAACCATGATCTTTGATGTTTGTGTAAAGACAAGTGATAAAAATTATCTTCATTCCTGAATGAGAAAAGGAATTTAGAATAACAATTACAATTATGAGTTATACATTGTGATTGTGGGATGTGAATTATTGATTGATGTTATTGAGGATTAAACATTGTTGGTGGACTTTTAACATGGAGAAGATAATAGACTTTACGGTCTATTTGATTTTTCTAATGGAGTCTTTCGTTCTACCGCAACTATGGTTGAAATTTTTATCATCTACCATATGTTCTAAATCTCGATTTATTATTGATGAAGGCTATTGATAATTTAATTATCTTTAGTCATGATATTTTTTTCTTGAGCTAGTTGTGCTTTTGCTTCACAATTCCTTTCGTGTAATAAAAGTGTAAATTGGGTCGAAATGGGGAATAACAAGGAATAGAATCGGTGGTCTATAGATGTTGAGGGTGAGGTGAATTTAACTTGGAAGAGTGTTTTGCCATTATCATACAAGATGTCTAATGACATACAACCTCGTGTCATCATAAGATGGGGTCAGGTTGATCCAACTCACGAGTATATATCTACCAAAGACTACCTATATGATCTTAGAGTATATTTGAAATTTAACTCTCAATTAGAGACAGTAGAGATAATGATATGTCGAGAAAACTCACCATTGGGAAGAATACGATAGTAATATTCTCATTTTTCTGGGGGGGTCTATCAATCAACCAAGGATAATTTCATAATATATGATACGCGTGGTTTGCATAGTAGCATACGGTATTGATTATTAATGCTTATGTGAGAAGTTACTCAGTTTGATTCAATTATTGTCGATATTTTATATGTTATTAAATCAATAATTGGGATGACGAAGTTGTTAATATTATTATTTGCATTATTAACAATGTCTGTAAGTTACGCCAACGAGAGGTTTGGTCACCGAATTGCGCTTTAATAGGAGAAATCCTTATTGGAAAGCCCCTCTTTCCCTGGGAACGACCAGTCGATTAATAGTGTGAATAATAATAATGATGATGACGTTTTATTTTATTCGTATTATTAACGTAATAAAACAAAAACTTTTCATATATAAAAATGTAATACTTTTATAAAGTTATTCGTTTTATTAAGCTAATAAGTAAAATCTTTTTATATAAAATGTAATACTTTTATAAAGTTATCTATTTTATTAGATAATAATTGAATATATTATATTTTATTATATATAGTATTTGCATAGTGTTTCGTATAGTAATTTTTTTAAAAGTTATTCATTTTATTAGATTATAAATAGAATATATTATATTTTATTTAAAAATTTTGCTTTAAATATGAACCGTCCGATTAAAAGTAAATCGATACAGACTGCTCATGGATTAGTTCTTATTCATTCCATTCTTCTATAAATAAGCTCATTCCTTCATTATTTCTTTTAATTCCTTTGAAACTCTGTAGAGAGAAACTATTAAGAGAAAAAGAAAAGTATTCTACTACTTCACTACTATTAAGAGAACTTCTGTTATTCCATTATTTATTATTACATTGGAATAACCTCTGTGATATCTGCCTCCACCCTATACTTGGTGATTTCGTTGTTATTCCATTCGTTATTATTCTCATTTGAATATTACATCATGCGTTATATACGGACTCGGTTTCATCTTTATTATTCATTTTGAAATATCCCATCTGCAATGCGCTTTTACTTTTAGAACTCGATTCCGTTATTTATTATTACGATGGAATAACTGCCTATCACAAGACCGCATGACAAGTGATTTCTTTTGTTATTCCATTCTTTATTATACTCATTTGGTTAAAGTTTTGAATTTCTACACTCCATGAAATTAATGGAATATCTCGATATTTGCAGACTTCATCCAAAGATCTTTCATGAAAATATTCTTCCGAGCATTCTTAAAGTTTACTCTACATAGAAGTATCATGTTGATAATTTGGACGTTATTAGTTTCTGGATAAATTAATTCTTGAACTTGTTTTATTGAATTCTTATATCATTATCATCATCCTCATGTTTATATTTTGTTGAAAGTCATCTGTGGCCTGTAGTGCATAGATAAACTTGGTATGATTATGACTAGGGATTATTCGGTGTAATCATGACCGTAATATTACAAATGATGTGGTAAAAATCCTCATTGGCCCGTAGTGCATTGATTGACAGTTGTTGGCATGATCATGATCATTAATGAATACACAAATATCCTGGCTCGTAGTGCATGAATAAATTATGGTTGTGATACTAATGAATATTTTTTTCTTAGAAATACAGGATGATGTGGATTATTTATTGTTCGAGTCTCAAATGATAAAAGTGATGAAAAACCTTTTAAATCATAAAAGATAGTAGATTTTATTATCTACTTGACTCTTTTAATGGATTCGATGTTCACCGCAGATTAAACTTGATGTCATCAGATTTTATCGGTTTAAATCGTTTAGGACTAATGATAATTTATTACGCATTATCTTAGTCATAATATTTCACTTGGGCTAGTTGAGCTCACCGCTTATTTCAATTGCTTTCTTCGTGAAATGAGAACGTAATCGGGACTCAGTCGAGGAACAAGTGATGGTCCGAGATGGTGTCTTAAGTAGTTCTCACTATTTATTACATTAAATAGTGTGATAATAAATGTAATAAGGACTAAATTGAGTGTGGATATTGTCTAGATGACAATATTTGTATTAAAACTCACAGCATGTATTTTGTCGTATTTTACACGACTGTTGTATAATTAAGTTATATTTAAATTTAGTACCATATATTTGACGACTCAAAATGGGTGATGTATACCTATTTTGGGGACGTCACATCTTCTTCATTTTATTCTTTTTCATGCTGTTCATTTATCTCAATGGAGGTTTAAAATCAAGGGTATATTAGAAAATTACTACATTTTTAACTATTTATAAATTATTACTTTAATTATTATGCATAAATCTAAAATTTCGTATATATATATGAACGGAGAGAATAGTAAGGAATGAAATTTCATTACTAAAATATCACTTTTGGTCACATTAATTTTAAACCGATGACAAATATGTTATCAAATGATGTGTTAATATTTATTAAGTTTATTATATTAAATTAAATAAATCTCATATAATTAATTATTTTTTAAATTATTAATAAAATATTTAATAAGTATCATATTATTTGAGTTGTAGGAAAAAAGTGCGGGTCAAGAGGTCGTTGGCTTTTATGGGTCCACGTTCAACTTGAAGTTCTTTTGGGGGAATGGGTTTCGAAAACGACAAAAGAATCTGGCGAAAAGTGTCGGGTTGGGATGACGACAGCAGTGGGTTTGGCGTATTTTAGCAGGATTGGTTACTCTGTGGAGTCGATACACCGTACACGATACTGTTGTGTAGCAGGTGATTGCCTCACGCGCATTTACTGCTCGTTGATGGGACGCATGAATAATTGAATTCTTATTTATAAGCGAGTCCCCTCCCCTCCCCTGCCCTGCCCTGGCTAGATGGCGAGAAAGCTACATTAACAGTCATCAACTCTATGGTCACTCACACCTCAACAACGAGACAAAACAACCGGTGGTTTATTTATTTATTTTTTGACCGCCCAAATTAACTAGGGGGAGGGGGAGGGGGAGGGGGAGGGGGCGGGGGTGTTGAATTTATTTTATGACTTTCGATTTTATATACTTACATAATACTAATATTACTATGATAATAAATTTAACGATTTTATTACTACTATCATTTAAAAATATATAAATTAGATTCATAAAACTATTCAAATAAGACTTTTTAAAAATAAATAAATACAATACTAGTAGACTTTATCACAACTAGGAAGCTATTGTCATCCCTACAATATTAGTATTTTCCCCCACATATAAAATATTAAATAATTATATAAATTGAGAGATAATTTGAAAGTTTCATTTTGCCTAAAAGTATGTTAAAATTTTAACATAATGGAGTACTCTATAATAAAAATTATTAATTACAAAATTTATTTATTTAAAACTTTTATGAATCATATTTATACACAAAATAAAAATTTTACTTTTATACATAAATGTTTTTATGAACCGTATTTTTTTATTTAACTCTTTATTTGGAGGAATGACGGAGTTAGTATTTATTTTGGCATTAGTAATAATTAATAGTAGTATATCCTATGTTAAAGTTGACTGTCTACCGTAAGGGCCGGTTTGAAAAAATATCAGAGTGGGCTTAGCAGGACGGTGACATCGTAATAACGACGAGGCCTTAAATAGCGTGGGACCATTACCACCATCTCCATCCCTAAGCATTTTTGTACGTTACAACTTTGCGCTTAGCATCTCATGTGCAGGTAGGTTGCGGGTGGGACAGCCTGGTCCCACTATATTCGGACATTTCTATTCTCCTTTACCCCTAATTTTTACCCTAACCACATAAATGCCATTCTCATTCGACCTCGCTTCGCTCCCCCTGGTATTAGTGCAAATAAATCCTAATTAATGGTACAACGTGTTGGATATCCAAACGACACCATGAATTGTTTTTGTGATCAATAAATAAATCATACTAGAACTAGTACTAGTACTAGTTTTCAGTCAAGGTCCATTGCTAGTATACACAGTTAAAGCTGCGCCAACTGCCAATTGCTAACACTATTTCTCTCAAAATAAGGAGAGAGAGAGTTTGAGCCAAAAATCAAATTAAGATAAAATGATGCTCTTGTAAGGCTTCAACTGCTTGTTCAAATGCTAAGCTTGTTTAGTAGATAAGTGGGAGGAGAAAAGTATCATTTACAGCGAGGGAAAAGCTAAATACTTCAAAATTCGTTTGTCACAAAGTCAATTGATCAATACACACGTAAAAAAAATAAAATTTTTTGACATGTGTATCAATACTTTTAAAAAAAACTCGCTCTTAACTTCTCTCTAAAATTATCTCTCCTCTCCACCAACATCTCTTTATAACAACCTCCCACGCTCACCCACCGGTATCTCTCTCAATTTTCTCTCCTCCATATTCTCTCTGCAACAAGCACTAATAGTGTGAGAACTATTCATGGATTCCACTTCAATAAGAAGGCCATGTTTTATTGAAGAAGATGATGGTCTTGCATCTATAGCAGATATGGAAGCTGGGTTCTCTGGAAATCAAAATCCAAATCACCACCATCATCATCACTTTCTCTCTAGGCCTCTTTATTACACTGCTTTAACGAGAAAGAGTAGCCTCAGAAATCTCTCATTATCTTCTTCCTCGGTTTCTTCCCCAAGATCTGGAAGGTATTTTAATAGAAGATTTGAAGAACACCAGCCCCATTTCTTAGATGCTTGTTTTCTTTGCAAAAAATCCCTCGGAGATAACAAAGATATTTTCATGTACAGGTTTGTTTTCCATTTCCTTCTATTTCCAATATCCCCCCTTTTTTCTTTTTTCTATTTTTGATATGGATGTCAATTTTGTGGGAGATTTTCTATCAACTTATGCAGAAAAGTTGGTATTTTTCTAGTGATTAAATATCAATTTAGGCATAGAAGAAAGATTGTTGATTGAAGGGATAAAAACTGTTGCTTTTTCTGATCTTTAAATTTGAATCTCAGTTTGGTTGATAAGAGAAATGGGGAAAATCAAAATGGTATTTTTGATCTTGTTAAAATATGTACTGGGTTCAAAATCGGAAAAACTAACAAGGTTCCAAATATGGTGCCAGATCTTCACGGGTTTCAACAGAAGTTTCTTTAATATGTGTGCTAAATGGTATTGTGTTGATTATGATTTTGCAGAGGGAACACTCCATTCTGTAGTGAAGAGTGCAGACAGGAACAGATAGAGAAAGATGAAGCCAAAGAGAAGAACTGGAATCTCTCTGCTTCCATGAAAGCCTTGAGGAAAAAAGACCAAAAAAAATCAACCTCTCCAAACAAAACTGGCAAAGCCTATGCCTTCCACTCGGGGGCAGTTGCTGCTGCTTAATCAAATATTCAAATTAAGGCACCTAATACCTATAGAAAGAATTAAGAAAAATAACTTTTTTATATTTGGTCCCAACAAAAGCAAAGATATGAAAGCAGAAGAAAACAAAACTACTATGGATTCTGTCCCCAGTAAATAGAAAGAAGGACAAAGCGGAGACGAGCAGCTGATGAAGAAGATGAAGAAGAAACCAATATTGAATTAATTGTTTTTTCTTCGTAAATCTTTATTATATGTTGTGGGATTATGCTGGTTTTGGGTCTCTTAAAAGAGTTTTTGTGGTGGTTTTCTGCAGTAATGTATTTTTTTTTTTTTTTTTTTTTTGGGGTTTCCTCTGGGTTTTTTTTCCATGGAAATGAGAAATGAGAAATGCTCTACTAGGCTTACTACTACAAGAAAATTATCTTTTCCATTGATGATGTCATGCTTTAATTTAAAAACTTGGCACAGGGGACACATCCGATAAAAAGTAAAAAGCGATGAATTTTCTTCCATTCTACAAAAGAGTTCACAGTTTCTTCTTTAAAAGAAGATTTTAATTTTTAAATTTATTGATTACATATTATCGTACGATTACTATCAAAATTATGGCGGTGGTTGTTAATACCATGTTAACTTGATGATAACTAAATCTCAAAATTACGTGGAAACAGAAGTGGCCTGCAAGTGGGATTGGAGAAAAAGTAATACAAGAGTTGGTTCTTTTGTATGGTATGGTGAATTTCTGTTTTTAAGAATTTTTGATATTTTTACGTGATTCCATCTAACATAAAGGTGAGATTTATTTTTTTTTAATGTGAGAATTATATCAAAATATCAAAAACACGCATGAATTTGTGTAATGGATCCGAAAAGGATAAGTCCCTGATTAATGATTGGGGGTTATGTAATTTTCATGCCAGCTCTGTCTGCTCAACCAATTGCACCTAAAGTTGGTTTACAGAATATTGTTGTGGAGTGGGGATTTATTTTGGAATCAGACAATGGAATAAGATCAATCTTGATAAAAATTAGTTCCAAATAATTCTTACTAAAGTTGCTAAATAGTATTGTTATGGAGTTGGTATATTTTTTTGCTCTTAATGTTGGAGACAATTGCACTTGCTATAACACAAGTAAACTTTTTTTTGGCAATGTTTGGAAAAAAAACATTTTAAAATAAATAAATAAATCTTGGCAGGATAAAGAAAGGAAGTTAAAAATTATATATTTTCGCTGAAAAAGAAAATATTACATTGAAAATGTCATTTTCCATACCAAAACTGCTATCTTTCGGATGGATACGTACAACATAATTAATTTCTAGTGTATTTGTATTACATGGTCAGTCAGAAGGATCCTTAATATTAAATTTTAAATAATTTATAGTCAGTCTCTCCTAAGCTTTTGTGATGCATAATTTTTTAAGTGAAAAATCAACTCTCTTTTTTAATATGTAAATTTATTTTAATTTTGGTATTATTAGGAAAATACAAATAAACACGAGTTGTATCGTATGTATACAGCTATAGCGACGGTTTTTTCCGTCGCTATAGTATACAAATTCGACGACATAACTATAACGATAATTTTAATCGTCACTATATATGAAAAAATCATGGTTATAACCGATTTGAATTTGTGTTTGATTTATTTATTTTTGGGACCATATATGGAGTACGTAAGAATGAATGTCTACATCATTGGGGTGTTTTGATCACGACCTATATTAATTATGGGCTTGATGGATGTAACTTTCCTTGCCAACTCACCCCACTTAAATTAAAGGAATCTGGCTGGTCTATTAATTATTGAACATGTTTGCTACTAGAAATAAAATAGAAATGTCCTTGATTTTGATGCTAATTAATTTATGAATTCCAAAATTCAAGTTGCAAAGTAAGTTTATTTTAACTTTTTTTAAAAAGTGTTATATATTTAATAGGGCTTAAGTCAAAGAAACAAAATAAAAATAATTGTATGCTATGTATGATTCTGTATATTAATGTTTGATCCCTTGTAATAGGGGAGAGGGAGAGGGAGAGGGAGAGGGAGAGGGAGGTTTCATATGCACAACTCATGTTCAAATGTTTATTTTGCAATGTGACATGATTGAGCGTATTATAAGATTTCCTTTCTGGCCCCTTCTTCAGGAGGTTTCTCCCCTAAACCCCTACTCCTACGCCTAGGATGTAATATAATAGTAAGGGTGTAAATGAACCGAGCCGATTCGAGTATTGAATTGCTCAGATTTGATTCATAAAATTTATCGAATATAAAATAAGGTTTGATGTGGCTCATTTAGTTATTCTGAAATTAAAGACGATTTCGATTCGAATCGGAAAGAAAGCTTGGACTTTTCTAACTAATATGATCCGAAAGATCAATAGAAAATTATAATTTGAGGAGGTTCGAGTAATTTATCGAACTTTAAAATGTGCTTTCATATTTGACTCATTTATATTTTAGTCTAACTCGAATCGAACTTTTTAAACGAATAGCATTTAATCGGTTTTAACTGCTTATTTATTTCACAAATTTTATGTAATAGTATAAGATCTCAACCAAAAATAAATAAATAAGAGTATTCAAGCCTTTATTTACCTCAATTCATAAGCCCATAACTGCCAAAAGCTGGTAAATGGCATATCTTTGAGCCCATCATTTGTCATTTTCATTTTAGACTCGCCATAATAATAATAAAATTAATCTAAGCCCATATAGTTTATTTATATGTTATTGATCACTATCACCAACCTACCTAAGCCCATATTACAATCTTATTTATTCTTTTTTCTTTGGGTCATTATTTATTTTTTGAAAAATGGCAAAATTATCTCAAATTTGGACCACCCAACTCGCAACACGTGTCTCGTCGTCGACCAAAAAATACCAACCCACATATTTACGTTATTGCCATTACCCGCCATCCGTCCTAACTTTATTCAATTGTAACCGACGATTCAGATCACAAATTTTCTCTCTCTAAAAACACCCCTTCCGAGTTCCGATAACTCCTCTATACAAATGGAAGGTTTAATCAGGGGTTTGGTCAATGTAGCCTTGGGTCAAGAAGAAAACAGGGACGATCATGATCAAGCCGAGTCTCGGGATGAACGGTCCAGATCCTCTTGGGCGCAGGTTAGCATCGGATCTCTTTCATATTACTAACCCACTGATTCTTATTAGCTTATTGGTATTTTGTAATGGTGGATGATATATTGCGCAGGTAGTGTCTGGGGAGCAGGATAACGATGGAGAAAATCAGTGGAACAGAGAGGTTTTTTTTCTTCGTTGAATTGAAGGGTTGAAAATGCAAACTTTATTTTTCGTGGGTGAAATTGTAATACCTCCGTCCCAAATTAATCAGTTTTGATTTTTGTGAGGATTTTTTTGTTATAATTTCTTCACCTATATTTTAGAAAAAATAGTAAAAAGATTAGTTTTAAAAATGGTCAATTTGACTTTAAAAATTCAAAACTTAGCTATTAATTTGGGACGGAGGGAGTAAAATCTGATTGTGATTTTGCAGGAAAGGAGGCATGGTAGGAATGATGAATGGGAATCCGGTGGATCGCGGCGTCCCCAAAAGGTAATTCGATAATCTATGGTGCTTACAAGTTGGGATTTTAAATTGGATAGGCATAAGCTAAAATCACTGTGTTATAGGTGAGTAAAAAACAACTGATGACATAGTCATTCTGTCTCAAAGTAAGTGAGAGTCCGTCTTTTCATTTCTGTACATCATACAAGAGAGTCAACTATCTAAAAGTAGTAGTTTTTTAAATTTTCCTTTGTTGAAAATTGGCCAAAACCCCTACTATCCTTTAAAATTAATATAACTAGAAGGCACGGGCTAATGTTGGTAATATAATCTTAAATTGTGGTATTTGTCATTTCATCATATTATAATTTCAGTATAAATAGTATATATGAATTATATTAATATGTTAAACATGAAATTGAAGAGTTGTATGTATATTAATATCATTGTACATATTTTTTATTACAATATATATTCTTGAAATAATAGAACACAGAGATACGAAAAGTTTGGTATAATTATGAATATGACGTACATTATATCAACTCAAAGCCAACTCGGAATTAACTCCTGATCAACCAAAATGATTTAGACAATTTGCTAATCGACTCAAGATAAGATCTCCATTTGACTTGTTATATATATATATATATATATATATATATATATATATATATAATGATCCAACTTTTCTGAAGATACGTGGCTTTTTAACAGTTGACTCTCATTTCAAGATGGAGACCTTGAGAACCATTTCCATGCAAAGCATACATTATGAGTGAATTATGTACCGTTTGAAAAAGTAGAGATATATTTTGATCTGTTGAAGTCAATTTATTTGATTTTAGCACAAATAACAAAAACCATTTTAAACTTACTATAAAAGTAGTACTAATTATCCTAAATGTTGTTTTCAAAATTTAAACGAATTAATATCAATTTTGAATTTTTGGATTTCGCTAATTGACTTCAAAATGTCAAATGTATCTCTAAGTTTGGAACGGAGGGAGTAAAATTTTGCATTCTTCCGTTATCAAAGTCTTAATCATGTGTACGGAACTACAACTAGCTTGAGTGTAATAATGAACGGTGAAAATATTACTCAAATTTATGGAAGGTGTTGGTGCAATATTCTTATAAAGCACTATGCTATAAAGAAACAAAAGGATTGCGACTAAATAGTGAGGGAGACTAGGGATCAACTTCTATTTTAATAATCATATAGGCTATCCTAACTCGTAGAGTGTTGCTAATAATTGGTCCCTCATAAACTTTAACCTACATGCTTCTTAAATCAAATTTCTTATTCTTATTGGCATGCTTCTTTAATCACTCGGTGGTTATCTTTAGAGTTCATATCAAAGTTTCAAATGCAGGCTGTGCACAAGGTTTATGAAAGAGATGAAGACAAAAGGGTAGATAATCATAGCCAGAGCCGTCTCAACCAAGAGGTTTACTTCGTCTCAATACTTCAATTTACTCTGATATATTGATAGTCAATTGTGAAGGTCTGAACTCACTTGAGTAAAATTGACAGGGGGGGAAGGAGAACAGTGATGGTTGGGAGACTGTTGGCAAAAAGCCTCCAAGACGACATCAACAGGTGTGTTCTTGTATGCTTCTTGAAAGGCATGCTAAAACTAACGTTGGTTGATTGATAAGTACATAATTGGGTAACACACTGTCTGCTCTAGCAATTTTTATGAAGTTTCTTGACCCAAGTATTCCACTGGCTTGTTACTTTGTGCAAATAAATTGTTTAAAGTTGAATTGCTAGAGTAACAAAAATAGAAGTTAACTATCTATGTTTGATATTAATTCAATATGATTCGCACTCATGTTATCAATTTACCTTGGAATGGTGCTTGGGAGAACTGGTGAAAGTAATGTTCATAACAGTATACCGGGTTATTGTGTTAGGAACACAACTAATTATACTGGTTGTAGAGGCATGGATATGGATATAGAAGCTCTTTGCTTCTGTTTATCCTTCCAGTTATTCAGTATTTCCCTCCTTCCCCCTTTGATAAGATGAACTACCAAAAACAGTGCATAATATATTAGTTTGTTCTTCTTTCAATCTACATTTTAAGTAATTATCAGATTGCAATAAACCTTGAGTTACGATAGTAATTTTTTTATTTAAGAAAAATATTTCAATTACTTATATTATATTTTTTTTTGTGAGATGGAACAATTCAGTGTAGAGAAACTTTGGGTGATAAGTTAATTATGAAGGTTTGTAAAAAAACAATCCTTAGTCTTGCATGTCTGTAACTACATGCTTCCAAGTAATTGAGTTGTTAGAATTTTATTTACACAAGGTTGTGTATAAATGAGCTGTACGGCTTTTGGTTTCAGTGTAAGTTACATGGACTCGGATGGAGTGTTCGATCGGACACGAGTCCTCTTGAAACCTCTTCAATTTTTATTTCTACACACATCGTTTTTTCAGAGGTCTACAGCCATTATGTGGCACATGTGTACTCAATTTTGTCAATTTTTTACACTTATCCAACACCCATACGAGTGTCGGACATGTAACATAGGTTTGAGTTACCCCCTTTTTTTTGGTTTTCCTCTTATTACAGTATTTGTCTTCTTTTTTTTTTTGCTGATTAACAGTTTGTTTACACTTGGGTGTAGTATAGAGATCCTGTCAATCTCTCTTGCACTTAAGTATGAATTTTCTTTTAACAAGCAAGTCATGGTAGTCGTTTGGGGACATTTTGTAGTCCATAAAAAATTTCGTGATAAGGTAATGAGTTTAGAGAAATATATGTCATCATGTCTGTGCGATCCTCGTGCAATTCTTTATGAACAACACAATTACAGGTACATATGGATCAATGGGACAACTACAAATGCCCACCTAGTGAGCAAAATTACTCTGATGACGTTAATTATGCTGATAACATGGAACCCTCTGAAGAAGAGCTCGTTGACCTTTCTAAAGCTTGCAACAAGCTCTGGGAGCTTGATTTAAACCGTCTAGTGCCTGGAAAGGACTACCAGATTGACTGTATGAAGGAAAGAAGGTTTATCAAAAGGAAGATGTGGCAGAAGGAAGTTTATTTTCCTGGCTGAACAAAGACGCGTTTTAAGGAGGCCTACTTTTTCTCGTTTCTGTTCTCTTCTGGATAATTACAATCCACATGTAGGGTCTAAAGAAGTTGTCACATCTCAAGAGAGGCAAGAGGAAGTAGCATTTATAGAAGAGATTAGTAGAACTGCACCAATCAAATATCTTCACAAGTATCTGTCATCAAAAGGAGTAATGCGTGGAAGTTATCAAGATTTTAAAAGCATGATGACTAGTCTCTGGTTTGATCTTTATGGCCGTGGTGGTACATCTAGTAGCTCTTCTGCTTTTGAGCATGTTTTTGTTGGAGAAATCAAGCAACAAGGGAGCAAGAAGTTTCAGGATTCCATAACTGGCTTCAGGTACATATCATGTAACTTCTTTTTATTATCCTAGTGCATGCTTGTCATGCAAGCGAGACTGAAATTAGATAAGTTTAATAAATGTGTTTGGAGTTAATTAAAAGATAAAAGTAGAACAATTATTGAATAACAATTGCACTGTATAGAGAAATTATATAAGTGGCCATAAACTAATTTCGTTCATTTAAATTTGACCTGCTAAGCAATCTCTAATATTTGCTTTTCAAATACTTCTTAAAGCAGCGAGGTCGCGTGTCTATTGTCTATGAAAATTGTATGTTGAATACTAGTTAATTAATGGTAATTGTGCACAGGCACCACTCCTACTGATTTATCTTATGTACTCATTTCATAATTTTCTCTTTCTCTATATCTAATCCATCCATGGAATCACATAATCATTCTTAAGAATGGCAAAAGTATAAGTATCTATAACAATGTTCCCTTTCTGCAGTTCCACTTGGAAGAAGCGAAGGGGAGGGTTGACTATCAAGGCTATATTTTCCCAAGAAGGCGTGGACAGATTGTAAGTGGTTTTATTATCCTTATTTGCAATTTGGTTACTGAGAAAACAGAGAAAAAGTAGAGCAAAATTGTGACGTAAAATTTGCTGTAAGATTTTTTTGGCTATATTCATTTTTGCTTTATTATTTGGCTATTTGCAGACAAATACTACATCTCTTATATTTGCATATTTTAAGCACTGTCTTTTGAAAGTGATTGCATGATTTATGTCATTTCTTGGTGAATTTATGCTCCTTCTAAGGCTGCGTATGCTCAAATCACAACATTCTTGTAATGTAACAAAGAGTTTGTCTTGGAATAATATATATTCACACGTAATTGGATGATATACTACCTTATGATAGTTAATAGTTTTGTTTGAGAAGATTGTTCAACTTATGATTTAATTCAAAACTCAGGAAAACTTAGAAAACAGCTGGCTTTTAAGTTGGGCTTACTATACAAAAAAATAACACTCATGCCGCTCCTCATGCCTCTATGAAATTGATCATCGTCATCTTCTGGGGTTGGGTTTGAGCTTTGAGGTTGGGATGGGAACTTAAGTGGTTTGAGGCTTCTTAGCTTGGACAAAAGGTTCAAAGATATTACCGGGTGATAACATTTGATATGAGAGACTAAATTTTTTATTTTTATTTTATAGTGCACTTAGATCAGATATTGATGTGCTTTTTATATAGCTCATGGTAGTGAAATTGTGATGTTAAACTTGAGGATATTGCGTCATTTTATAGTATCATCATCAAGAAAAAGAATCTCTTTTTGGTGGAGCCGAGGGTATAGTTTGAATGAAATTATATATAGCTTAGGCAGAGAATGTTGTTAATTTGTTGCTTGTTATCATCAATTTGCAGCCGGATTCAGATACCCAGTTGCTTACACTTCAGTTTGAATGGAATGGTGTGCTGAAATCAGTTTCGAGCACTTTGGTTGGAGTGAGCCCAGAGTTTGAAATTGCCCTCTACACATTATGTTTTTTTATGGGTGGGGAAAACAACCATGTTGAGCTTGGCCCTTACCCTGTAAATATCAAGTGCTATCGTCTTGGAAACAAAATTGGATCAGCATTTCCAGTAGCAGAGTGTTGAAGTTATGGTAACCAAGTTTATGCTTTAATTTTTATCCAACTGGTAAGATTTTATAGCTGATCTGATGAAAACGGTAACAGTATATGTATGTCTCAGAAATGTTCACCATGGAATGTTTTATTTAAAAGGATTTATTTACACCATTTTGATCTTGACTTTTCTTGTGCTACTCTAATGATCTCCTAGTCCCTCCTCCCTCTCCAGCCCCCCAGCTTTTTGCGCTTACTGTTGCACGTTTAACAGAAAAATCTGTTTCAACCGTTTAACAGGAAAAACTTTTCAAATTGAAATTATCTCAAAAAACAAATAAAAAATTGGCTGCCAATACAGAAAACACATTTTTGGGCAAAATACTTGTGAATTTCGATTACAATTTAAAATTTAGCTCCATAAAACTCTAGTTTAAGGAGGATAGCCAAATATCAAATGAATTATCAAGATAATGTGGGAACTCCACTATCAAAATATAGTGGAATTCTCCGTAGATATTTGATTTACAGAAATTTTTATACCATCAATTGCAGATATTTGACTAAAAATTCACAAGATATTTGGCAAATATCCTGTACTCATAGCAATGTGGGGTAATGAAAAACCAAGTTAAAAATTTTGAGGCACCACCAGTACAATTTCACCAAGGTTTTTTTGGTATGTCCGTAACACAAGCTTACCCAGGGTGACTGTAGCCCGTGCAAATGTAGACTTATAAGTAAATATATATATTTAGGTCCACGTCCATCAACAAAAAAGTCTTATTTTTTGAATTTCACCAAAAATGGTACAAGGCAGATGTAACTTGCTCTATCAGCCAGCCAAGTTGGCTAGGTACAAGCACGATCACATCAAGGGAGGAAACTGATGAGTGAAATTAAAAGCAACTACGTTTCACTTGACAGAAACCACAAGCTGAAGAAAGAAAACTAAAAAAGCTTTTAAGACATTTTGAAAATTTACCGATTCATTCCTTCACAGTTCACACTCATCAGTTTAACTTGTACCCCACCATTTGAATCGAAATTGAACAAGAAAGCAAAAAAGATTGATGTCTGCCTTACAGAATGAACGGCTGCAAAACAAGTGACACTTGTGATGAAACAAAAATGTGTGTACGCAATGTTTTTTTAAGGAGGGAGGTCCCCATTAATATGTATAAACAGTGTTTATTTCAAATTAAAGTCTTAATAATCAATTTCATTATTGGTTTGGTCATAATAAACGAGATAAGATCTAATATCCACCACCAAAAACAAGCTAAGATCAATAAACCTTCTCAAGGAATGAAGGTCGAACATCAAGGGATTCGTTTATCGTGAATCAAGATTTAACCAACAGCCTAAAATAAGCATCAAACATCTAAACTTCCACTATACTTTAGTAGCTAGTATATTCCCCTACTCTATACCAACAAAATATCAGATCACATGTATGTATGTATGTGCGTGTGAGAGAGAAACCCTTTAAGCATTAACTAAACAATGTTAACAAGTCAATACTACTGGTTTCTTCCAAGCAAGTTGATGCTTGCACATGTAGTTTCTTTATATTTTTCTTTTTTAGGTAGTTCACATTGCCATGGTTCATGTGTGTGACAAGAGGAAAAAAATTGAAACCATAAGTGAAAAAATAAAATCAAACCACACAATTACCTAAATTTGACAGAGCCTTGCCATTTTAGGGAGCGAAAATTTGAGATCAAAGTGGAATTTGTTTGATTAATTCCTTTTGCTGGAAATTTTTTCCTTAAAATTTGTCTGTTTAGACAAGTCTACGCTAAGGGGAACAAGTCTCAACTCAATGCTATACCATCGCACATACAATCCATGCTATACCATCCATACTAAATCATTACAATATAAAGAACAAATCACCATCAAGAATGGAAAAAGGAAGAGAAAAGCCACAACTTTAAGCAGCCATAACTTGTGTTATAGACCATTCAACCTACCACTACGAGACCACATCATCCCATCTAAATCTTACCCATTCTTCTACATTGTAATTGTACTACGCGCGTTTAGTTCTTTAACGACTAGATCTTGTGTGGGCGGTGACGGTCTGTTCACCAAAGAGCGACTCTATTCACCTCTCAATACTCTGGTTATGTGTACGCATTAATGTTTTTGTATAATTCAAATCCTTATTCATAAAGGTTACAGAAGATTAACACAAAATGCTACTCGAACAGTCCTAATCAGGCACAAGATGACAAACGATTAAGAACCAAAGCACATTATTAACCTACTTATACGCAAAGACTTTTGTTCAATGAAAAACCATTTTGAACAAATGTCAAATTTATCGCGTTTCCAAGTATAATGCAGTAAATAAGTGCAGGAGATGCTTAAACAAAAAGTGCACTTTTTGTGCACTTCACAATGTGATGTAAACCTTCTCAAGTCTTTTTCCACAATATCAATTCAAAATATCTCTTCTATACAATTTTCTAACACCGGTAGGAACAGTATACATAGGTAGCTATGAGCATGAGAGGGGGGGGGGGGACTTTTGGACTAATGGAGAGGACCACACGGCATTGATCATGTTTACAATTCTAGTGGAGCCCATCATCAAGCAAACAATCAAAATTCCTATTGGTAATTTGATGGAGCAGTTAAAGTCATGGATATGCATCAATGAACAGAAAAAACCCAACAAATTGAAAGCATAGACATTATTACAACCACATGGTTTCTCTCTTGGAGATCCTCCCTCTTCTTATCTTTAAAGAAACCAAAATTTAAAAACCAAAGATTTTGTCATCCACATACATTTAGTGTCGTTGTAAAGCATAGAACTAAGGAGAACTGGCTAATTTTGTGGGTTTGGGCTGTGACCAAATAAAACCACTCATTGGTTATCACAAGAGATGTGGCTGAGAATTAAATGTAAACAAGTAACCTACTTAATTTCCTTTTCATCTGATCAGAAGGGCAGATTACTGTTTCTTGTATTCCTTTCTGTATATTTTGCATATAAATAAACTAAAACACTGGTTAGGTGATGCATTATTTAAGGACACCAGGTTATCAAGCATCAGAACTACTTACCCACTGTCATATAAAATCATCATTCAAAAGAAACTGGAGGCATTAAATATTATATTTAGAGCTAATGATTTAGAGAATTCTTAGAGGCAGCTTAGGTTACTACATATCAATGTTCAGCTTTATTTACTATTTACCATCACCATCACTACTGGGGTGGGGGGGGGAGTCAGCTTTGTGAACAAGTCTCTTAGAAAATTCAATTAAAAAACAATATTAGGAAATACCGGACTAAAGAACAGAAGATAAGTCTAAATTGGCTATGGGAACACCTTGAAAATATGGAAAAATATTGCAACGTACCTTGTCTAAGAAATCAAATGTAAGCTTTAGCAGCAAATTGATAGAGATTAAATAAACACAAAATAATAACTGCTAAAGCTAGATTAGGACAGGTGCAGTTAACATCACAGATATTTCAAAATATCACAAAAAACACAGTAGCACCCTTAAGATATTCTTGCCAGATACTTGAAAAATTGTAGTTAGTATGCAAATCAGTCGGTTAACTACTACAGGAGTCATAATCAAGGATAATAAATCCACTTCAAGTTATAAAAATATGTGAATTATGTTTACCCTCTAGAAAAGTATACCCTACAACCAGGGGAAATTGATCCAATTGTTAAGGGTGTCCGTTAATATTTTGAAACCCTGTCTTAGACCCTGCATTTCAAATGATAAATTAAAAAGAGTTTCACCGCGTATAAAACTTCAAATGAAATGACTTGGAAAGGTGAGCTAACTAGCTTTGATTTTTTTTGCACTTTTTACTTTTTGAACTATAGCCCACCAAAGTAACAATCTTCAAAACAGTACCTGAGGACTTCTCTATAAATAAACCTTATATCATTCATTCATTCCCACATCTATCTTATCTCTACAAACACCCAATGGCGTTAACACTTCGTTCTTCGACCTCTTTTATTAATTTAAAAGATATCAAAAATTCAAAAAATATTGATGACTTCTCTGGCATGGTTTGTTTTTCACAAATCAAGCCAACATGCCGTCTCCGAGCAAGAAATTCAGTGCAAGAAGTCGGCCGACTCTCCCGAGAGAGGATCTCACCCATTGAAACGGGAAGAGATGATCAGCAAAGGGAGAAGCTTCATGGGCAATCACGGCCTCATAGCAAAAAAGATTCAAGGGTGCCAGTCTTTGTGATGCTACCACTTGACACTGTCTTGTTCGGGGGAAACTTGAACAAGCCAAGAGCAATGAATGCTAGTTTGATGGCCTTGAAAAGTGCAGGAGTAGAAGGTGTAATGGTAGATGCTTGGTGGGGCTTGGTAGAGAAAGATGGACCTTTAAAGTACAACTGGGAAGGGTATGCTGAGCTTGTGAATATGGTTCAAAGACATGGCTTGAAGCTTCAAGTTGTCATGTCTTTTCACCAATGTGGAGGGAATGTTGGCGACTCTTGCAGGTACTACTATCATTTGAATATTTCCTTTCTTTTCATATATATTGTCCTTCATGGAAGAAGATGAATTACAAATTTTAGTGTAGACTTCAACTCCCATTTTCACACAAGTTGGAGTCAAATTTTGAGTTTTATATGCTAGAGTTTAACATTGCTCTACATCAGAGAGAATAACCGAGTTACAAAGTATAATAAATCTTTTAAATATTGATTTTTCAGCATTCCTCTACCCCCATGGGTTCTTGAAGAAATGAGCAAGAATCCTGATCTTGTCTACACAGACAGATCAGGAGGAGGAATCAGAATACATCTCCTGGGTTGCGATTCATTGCCAGTGCTTATAGGAAGAACACCCATTCAGGTCTATTCTGACTACATGAGGAGCTTCAGGGAAAGATTCAAGGATTATCTTGGGGATGTTATAGAGGTAAAATTAACTTTCTCATCAAGATTTATTGAATGTAACTTCAACTTGGTTTATTACAAAGGTAGTTTTCAATTAGATTATCATCGTAAATGCATAATTTATGATGTCTCGGTTAGGTGACAAAATCATTAATAGAGGGTTTTTTTGGTATACTATGACTTTCTATTGCGAAATAAATTATTTTTTATGGGAGGAAGGGGACGTATGACATTTTTACAATTCACTGTGTTCAAAACGTCACACAAAATGGGTTAGAGGGAGTACAAAATTTCATATTTCCAGGACCCACTAGTAATTTTCTTTAATTAAAAATAAAAAGAAACAATTTCTGTCAGCTTTAGGATATTAATTCTACCTCTAATGCAGGAGATTCAAGTGGGGATGGGCCCTTGTGGAGAGCTGAGATATCCAGCCTACCCAGAAAGCAATGGAACTTGGACGTTTCCTGGAATTGGAGAATTCCAATGCTATGATAAGGTAACATTTTGCAACTACAAATAGAACAATATGCATCAATTGATAGCCTAACACCAATATACACAACAATACACATATAACATTAAAAACATCAACATAAACATTTCCTGAGCTAGAACCGGAACCATAGAGTAAAAGTGAATTTTTTCTTTCTTCTGAAAATAATCTTTTTTTGTTGAAACAGTATATGAGGGCTTCACTGGAAGCATCAGCAGAGACAGCAGGACATAAAGACTGGGGAAAAAAGGGGCCTCATGATGCCGGCCACTACAATCAGTTCCCTGAAGACACCGGATTCTTCCGAAAGGATGGAACATGGAACAGTGAGTACGGACAGTTCTTCCTAGAATGGTATTCGGGAAAGCTTATTGAGCACGGTGATAGAATACTAGCAGCTGCACAAGGAATATTCCAAGGAACTGGAGCTAAACTATCCGGCAAAATAGCCGGAATCCATTGGCACTACAGAACAAGATCCCATGCGGCAGAATTAACAGCAGGCTACTATAATACAAGGTATCATGATGGTTACCTACCACTAGCACAAATGTTGGGTAACCATGGAGTGGTCTTGAATTTTACTTGTATGGAAATGAGAGATAGAGAACAACCAGAGCATGCAAATTGCTCACCAGAAGGTTTAGTTCGGCAAGTAAAGATGGCAACAAAAACTGCAGGAACAGAACTTGCTGGAGAGAATGCATTAGAGAGGTATGATGGAGGAGCATTTGCACAAGTTCTGGCAACAAGTAGATCAGATTCTGGAAATGCATTGAGTGCATTTACCTATCTAAGAATGAACAAGAACTTGTTTGAAGTAGAAAAATGGCGGAATTTCGTGGAATTCGTGAAGAGCATGCAAGAAGCTGGCCGGGACACAAGACTATCAGAGAGTGACACAAGCAGGACAGATCTTTATGTTCGTTTTATCAGAGAGAAGAATGTGCAGACTAAGGAAGCCCTTGTGTAAAGTTACAAATACATTCATGTATAATGGTGAATACTTTAGTGCATTGTAGGGTACTAACAAAGGAATGGGATGAAACAAATAAAGCATATTATAGACTATAAATGTTGTATAAGTCAGAGAGCTCAAAAGATTGTTCATGACAGAAAAAGTATTTTGGTCTGCATGAACGAGAAAGATACTGTAATGTCGATCCTGCATAGTATGTTCATACAAATCAAAATTTGGGGATTTTTTTACCATGAAAACATAAATAAAATCTATTATTATAGTATAATTAAGATGAGTATACTATCTCCATTCCTCCCATTAATTATTCTTATATCTTTCTTATAGACTAATTATAGTGGCTTTTACCTGTGTGAGCACAATGATTGTTCATATTACATTGCCAAGTTGGAAATGTGATCCCCCCCCCCCACCCACCCACCCACCCACCCACCCCTTCCTCCTCACCTCAGGCCTTTCGATGATTTGTTTGAAAAAAACTGGCCGATAATTAGCAACACTGCCTACTATTTCTGGTATGCTTACTCAAACATACAGTAGTCCAGAAACTTTTGTGAATGATGAGGTCAATTGAGAAATAGGAACTGATTCTTCCATCCCATTTAGGGAAAAACTAAATTAGAAAAAGTTCACTACAGTGCTTGCTCAAGAGTAAAAAAATGAGAAGAACAAAGGCTTTTTTTAATTACAAATATCAACTTGGAAAAAGTGTATTGAACACCCACATCTACTACAAATTTAGGGAACTATCTCTGAGTTCTGGAGCTCCATTCCTTTATGAGACTCTCTAAGATGACATATGCTTATGTACTAGAAAAAGTCAAACAGAAGATATATTGCTGCAGGCCCACCCAACAGTCATTTGCTGGTAACGCACCTCTGGTGCCGTTGACTTGACTGATACACAAAACAAACCCAAAAACCATATTCTAGGACAAGTAATTAGCTCAAGAGGGAGTTAGAATGGGGATAAAGAAGGAAAGAGCCGAAAGATACATCTATTGACATGGTATCCATCCCTCAAAAACTTTTGTAATGGATTCATTGCATTAACAATTTATATGGTAATTAGTAATGAATTTTGTAACATTAATTTACTTCTAACCACAATGAAAATCTGTGCTGTCTATTGGCATGGGCTCTGGTCTGCACTAACTCTTTACGCGAGTACATGCATACTTCAGAAATCAACCTTTCAATCTACATGTAGATTCCTAGCAAAGCATACAACAACCATGGTGCTGTCATAACATTATGATTCTAGTATCTCCAAATGTTTCTTCTAGCTACATCAACTACCTAATGATCAAATGCTTTTAAATTTAAAGGCTGATGAGAATAGTTAATTATATCTTTATAGTCATCTCAGTGACATCAACACATTGCATTAAGATTTGAGTTGCACCACAATCACCCAACTATTTTTTCCAGTAGAATGGACAAGGCACCAACATTACATGAAGCATTGTTATAGAGTGCAATGTGTCTAGTAACACTTGGTCAAAGGAATAACTCCATCACAAGTTCACAACATTCAATGTACAGTAATTCAACCATTCAGGAATTCAAAATTACCATCCGGAGTAAAATGTATTACAAGCAAGGATAACAGAACAAAACACAAAGCGCACATAGCCAAATTGCTTCAAGAGAGCTTTCAATCAGGATCCGCATACCTCCAGCAATAGTATCTTCTTGGTTCAATTACGCAAAGTAAAAAATAAAATTTTCACAGGCAACTTCAAGCAGCAGTCCATATACCAAGCACCCACATATCCTACATTCAGACACAGAAGCACAAGATTTGAACTTGAGTACAGCAATCTAAATTCAGTAGATTACCATATTAAAAAATTACCATAATGAGTTATTTCTTCGGTCTCAAAATTAGTTGTCCTATCCTTTTTAGATGTCCCAAAACATTACCACCTTCGTTTTTAAAATTGAAAACTTTGGAATGGGTTATTGAAGTACTACTATTATCTTAACCTCGACACACTTTTCACACTAACAACATTATTTTCTTGATAGGAACAACTAAATTAGGAGGGAGGTAGTTCTCATTATAACCAAAAAGTTTAAATAAGGTGCCAAAACGTTAGTATTGTATTTATATCACATATGCATATATATAGATAGGGGATAGAGAAATAAAAAAAAGGGAAATTTTACCGATGAATGTGAGGGAGAAGAGGAATCGGAATTATTGCGGCGAAGAGTGTTGATGAAATCTCCCAGCTCTTTACGAACCGATTCTCTTCCGAACATGAATCCATACCTGAAATAGTCCAAAATGGAACAATTTTTTTAGCAGTAAATTTTGGATGATCGAATTTGAGGCCAAACAGACCAACAAAACCCTAAAAATAGTTGGCAAAAAGATATAGAGAGTGGAATTACAATTACCAGAATGAAACGGCAGAGAATACACCTGCGGTGGCGACTGTTTGAATCAAAGTGAAGCTTTTCTCCATTACCATTTCTATGCGTTCTGTAAATGGGAGAGTGTCGACTAGTGGGCTTTATTTTATGCTTGTGGGACAGTATACAGTTTGTTAAAAAAAAAAAATTAAATCTGAACTAAAGACTTTGAAGGCAAAATATTGATCAATAACTAAGCTTATCCATTTGTTGAATTTGAAACCCATCAATATAGGAAATAAACATGGAAAAGATAAAACAAAATAAATTTTCATCATGAATACAAATTACGTAAATATAAATGTATAATATCAAGTAAAATATAATAATGCTAACTCAAATAGTGAATCTTTGATAAATTCTGTCTCTTCTCTCTTACAATCTTATACACCATAATAGAAGTAAATCACTTCTCTTTAAGAACTCGGAAAACATAACACTTCTACCTTATCAATCTTTGTTTTTTGGTAAATTATCATGTCCAACCAAAAAAAAAAGACTGATACTTCTTTTCTCATGATCATCAGTCACTTTCCAACATTTTTAATGAGAGCCCAGCTACTTGTATAGTCAATTAATCATATATAGCATGTTCATCGTGTTTGTTCCCAGAAACCCAAAACATAGGCAAACTTAAACCCACCATTTGCATTTTTCACCTGACAAAACCTTATAAGCAGCTGAAATATTCAGCCAACCAGCACAATACAAAATGTATGCACATCGTAGAATTATGTAGTCAATGCTATAGCTTCATTTAAATGCTAGTACCGGGTATAATAAGATCAGATTACAGAGCTTCAAAATGCATCTACTATCTAGTCAGTTATGGAGAATTGAAGGAGACCAAACTAGCAACTGAAAACAATTTCTGGTATTGACAAAACTGGGAAAATTTAAATACTATTTTACTTTGCAAGAACAAACTCTCAATTCTGTTGTTTCCTATAATAAGCCTCCTTGCTTTAGGGGTACATAAATGATTATCAATCCAAGGACTAGTTTTAGTGCCTTTTCTTGCTGCTCTCTTGCATAGAATGGAACCAAATGACAAAATAAAAATCGAATTCAATGTAATTTGTAGTTCCTAGGAGTCTCGATTTTCATGGCAAACCTCATCAATCAAGAGAAATAAAAAGCCGTCTTATCAATCTTTACAACACAAGCATTTATGCCTGTCAGAAATTAAAAGAAACATGTCAGCAAAAAAGGGGTTAAACACCCAAACAAACTCTCAGACTTCTTTAATCTTTTAGGTCATAAGGTTACATTTTCTATTGAACTATATGCTATCTGAGTTGAGTGTAACATCCTTTTGCAACATCGGTAAATTCTGTATTCAGGTTACTTCAGGCAATAATCTTCTCAGATAAATTCATTTCTTCATAATCTTCTATTGTTTGCTTCAAGCTCTCCACCACCTCATTCATCGACGGTCGATCTTTTGGATTCTTGTTCAGGCAGCTATCAGCCAACTTTGCAATTCTCCTAGATGCACCGAGAGAACAAAGATTTCTGATTCTGGGGTCAACTATCATGTTAAACCTCTTGCTATCAGCTGGGAACTGTTTCACCCAATCTAGAAGCTTCTGCTCATTGGTCGGGCGGTTTTTTTCCAATGTCCGCCTACCAGTGAGGATCTCATAAAGCACAACCCCAAAACTCCACAAATCACAATGGGTGGTGAGATGGCCAGTTTCAACATATTCTGGGGCGGCATAACCATATGTACCAACAGGCTGATCAAAATAGATATTTGCTTAGAACTGAGAGATCAGGCAAGCGCATGATATTCAGTACTAAAAAAATTCCAATTAAAGTGTAGGATGGTAAAAGGTGTAAAGTAAAACAAGCTGTAAATACTTTGGTTCATATGAAATATAATATAGCGGAAAAGAACTCAAACAATGTTCAACTTGTAGCTTAATGAGAATCATTTAGAATTTGAAATAAACAAAGAGTTGGAAGGTCTTTCACATGGTTTACTTGAACATCAGCTACTTTTTAAATAGAATAGTCACTCATGGAAAATTGGTACTTGCTAAAACCACACAAGTAGATCGAGCCTTCAAAAAGGAATGAAGTTATAAATACTTCGCACATATCATGTTTCACAGAAGGAATGGAAATCCTATTATGCTTTATAAAAATGAGCAAGTCAACTTTATATGCATTATTTACCTACCGCTGTAGATACATGTGACTTATTCCCTCTAGGTCCTTCCCTAGCAAGCCCAAAGTCGGAAAGTTTAGGCTTGAAATCCACGTCCAAGAGCACATTTGATGACTTGAAATCTCGATATATCACCTTCCAAACCAGTAAAAGAAACATAATTCAACAATGTATACACAAGCATCTTGTTTCTAAACAACAAAAACTATCCAAAGAGGGATAAATGGTACATTTCTTTTTATCCATTGGACTATCAATTGTTAATATCAGATGTATAATATTCCTACCAGCTTATATCATTCTACATTTTGTTGTATTCTATATGAAGTTCCAGATTATCTACGTTTCAACTTTTATGACCAAATAAAATGCACAGATTCAAAAAAGATTTCACCATTAATAGTAAAAAGACTCTTTCAATAGCCAGAATATGATCCAGCACCTTTCAATCAAGCTGGATATGATTCAGCACCTTTGAGAGAGCTAGTTAGTACCGAGGCTTCAAAGATCAATCAAGTTCATTTATTTATATCTACACTTCAGAAAAGCATGGCAAGTTATAGTTTGTGGTTAAAATTAGTAAAACTAATGAAGAAAATTATACCTGGACTTCCAGTCCTTCGTGCAGATAAGCCAATCCTTGAGCCGCTCCTAGCATAATTTGTAATCTTGTTTTCCAAGACAGGGTTGGCAAAGCCCTGCTAAAAAGATGATGTTCCAAGCTCTTATTGGGCATGTACTCGTACACCAATAGCCGTTGAGTCCCTCTTTCCCCATCCGCAGAACAGTATCCTAAAAGCTTTACAAGGTTTGGGTGATCAACAATGCCAAGAAATTGAACTTCCGTATGCCATTGTTTATGACCCTACATGAGAGAAAAAAAGAGCCCTAAGAAATGGAGCAAGTGAGATTCCTTGGGGGAAGATAGAGCCGATCCAAATGCTATGTAATAAGGAAAAAAATAAAATTAAACAAAGCTGTTGTCAGATGACATCAATATGTAGGTATAATAGTAGGCACCCTAATTCGAAAACGGAAAAACTTCCAACCAAAACATACCGCAACTTTCTTCTTAGTGAAGTCTAATTCTTAATTCCTTTGAAGTGACATTTACTATGCTTAATCTGATATTATTTATTACTCTTTTTTTAAAAAGAAAATCATATGATTAATCTTCTTTCCCTACATGCCCAACATTTTTCATAAAAGTTTGTTGTAAAGAACTGATTTTTGACTTTTCACAACATCTTACTCCCAGCAGAGCTCGATGCCAATCCCAAGTTTAAATAGCTTATGAGATTAACAAAGACAGTGCAATCACAACATTCATTCACTTAAATGAACGAAGAAAGGCCATAAGCTCTCACCCTTGTTAAAGAACAAATTATACCATACTTTGCCAGTTTTGATTAAAAATTAATTACAATACAAAGATCTTTTACCCTACCAGAAGAAGCCAATTATTAAATCAATAATATCCCTTTCTTTTAATAAAAACCATATGTGAAAAACCAAATAACAAAGAAGTAAAAGTGCCAATAATAAAAAATAAAAATAAAAACTGGCAAAAAAACGTTTTAAAAATTGGAATAATAGGAAAAATACAAAGAATATTTAAAGACCCTTCTTTTAATTACCTGCAATCCATGCTTGTTAAGCTTTTTAATGGCAACCACATAAGGCTCACCAAGCCCACTTTCAGGCCTGATTTTACCTTTATAGACCGTCCCAAAACCACCTTCTCCAATCTTTAACAACCTGTTGAAATTATCAGTGGCCTTTCTGAGTTCTGAGAAAGAGAAGACCCTCAAATTGTGTTCTCTCTCTTTGTACATTTCAAGTATGCTCCTTGGTGATGCAACTGAACCCTTAGATGGAAAATTATCTTCAGATTTACCCATTTGATTTTTCAATTCTGGTGAAAATTTACCTTTGGGGGACTTGTTGCTCTTCTTCTTGAAGAAGTAAAAACACTTCATCCTGTTATTGAAGATGGTAAATTGATCTTTACACAAACTCTTGTTGTGATTATTACTGTAGGCTAATTCACTGGGAGAGGTAGTACAAGGTTAAAGCTCTGTAGGAAACAGAAGAGAGAAAAGCTTTGATGAAAAAGGTAGGAACTGAGTGAAAAGTGGGGATCCCAACAGAGCTTAAAACAGAGAATGAATTGAAAACAAGAATGTGAAAGGATCAAAGAGAAAACAAATTTAAGGTGGGAAGGATGTGGGAAAAAAGCAATATAGACGAAACCGACATTTGCTAAGAAAGTGCCTTGTTTGTCCATAAAAACAGTCCTATTTGCAGAAAGAGACTAGTTAGTTTCATAATTAATTAATTAATTAAAAAAAAACAATTTTTGCGATAATAGTATAAAATTACGCAGTATTTTTAATTATCATACTAAATTATTAAATTAGTAATTTATTATTTTTAAAAATATACATGAAATAAAAATATATAAAAAATAAATTTTATAAATGAAATTGATTACTTTACCATTATCTATGTAAATTAATTTTGGAACGTTAAATATGTTCTTTTTTACACTAGGAAAGAGATGGTTTTAATTAATTTATTTAAAGACAATTGTCAATTTTATAGTCTTTATTTCTGCTATCATCTTCATATTGCTTACGAGTTCAATCAACACTGTATTGTGATTTTGTGAGCCTTTCAAATTTAAATTTTAATATTGAAATTTTTATTTAATTATTTAAAATTAATTAACGTTAAATCGAAAAAATTAGATATCAAAATTTAAATAGAATGAACACCGGGCCAGTAACCACCAAAGACAAGTGTCAATTCCGTCTTTATTTCTGCTATCATCTGAATTTTTTATCATATATAAGTAATGGTAATAATTATGAAGATTTGACCCTTTTACAACTACTTGAGACGAAAGGTACCGGTCAACTCAAAACATGACTAATTGACTAAATGACCAAAAATAAAAACAAAAAACAATTTATTAGCTCCGCTCCCTCGTAATAAAATAATAACTCCACTAACAAGTGAAGTGTGTATTGTTTTAATACAAAGAAAGAATATATGGGGAAAAAGTAAAATTATACAAAGATTTGAGTATGAATAAATACAATGGCAAGTGAAAGAAATCATGAGGAAATCTAATGATCGTGGGGTTCGGAGAGTTGAATAAACATATAAAAACACTTTCTGATTGAAGCTACTCCATGTCATTCAAACCTGTGCCATCAGTCTGCCTTCATGAACCAGATCGGGTTTCATCAAAAAGGGGGCATCAAAAGATATATGCTAATATCATACGGCATCATCTGCTTGTAGCACTCTACTAATTTGGATTCCAAAGTAGTTTTCGACTGGGAACAGGAGGAGCTAGTCCAGGGATTTCCCGAATGTCTTTGTTATTTGGGTTCACAAGCTGAAGTTTTAAAAATTCCAGCATAGTCAGCCATACAGGAACGTTATAAAACATAGTATAAGATATAAGTGACAAGTAGCTATAGCGATTAGCAACTACAAAATACTCCTGCTACACTTGAGATAAAATATAATATGGCCCCCATTTGCCTCCTGTAGGTTTAAACCCAACAATCATTTCCAATTATGTAAAACCAGGTGATAAGTTAGCACTCAAATCCATGTTGCAAATATCTATAATAGAATCCAGTTCCGACGGTGCACAATGCTATGCTAAATTGAACTTGCATTCTACACTTGCATACTTGTTAAAAAGTAACTCTTAATGTATATGAGAAATTGCATTTTTAACCGCACACACCCTTTATATTGTATATGGGGTACTCAAGGTTAGACAAATACATCACGTAGATATCACATGTGAAGACTACAAAACCTACAATTCAAGCACAGAAGAGAAATCTTTGGCAACAAGGGTTTAAGCCTTAAGGCACTACTTCAAACACAAAAGATTATTTGTAGATATACATGGAGAGAGTGGAGAGAGGTTTGGGAACCCTCAGCAAAAGGAGTATAGTCAAAAGCAGAAGAGGAATTTAGAGAGAGAGAGAGAGAGAGAGAGCAATACCACTATCCACATCTGGTGTAAGAATCCCTAAGTAGCACTGCAGTAATTTGTGGTACTTAAATTTTTACAGGCCTAAGATTGAATTAGATACTCAAATCCACCTTTGTCATAAAGACCAAAGATCTAGTCAATTTTATACCATTGCAGTCATAGATTTTTCAGGGATCAAAGAGATTAGAATTAGAGATTGAGAATCTTCCTGCACAACTAAGTAGATATTTGATATTTATGACAATAGATGAGAAGGATATATCATCCCATGGTAGACAAAATGGAAGATGGCTCATTAATTTTTTTTATTAAGGAGATTAGAAGTGCAATGCTATCATCAAAAGTAACTTCGATCCTGCCTTTGATGTGTATGACTATAAAACTATAACCAACTTAATGCACTTATATTGACACCTTCCATATAATTACTTAGCACCCTCTATCCACCATTTCAATGAATCATGATTTTAATTTTTAAATAATGCCACTGACACAACCTCCTCTGCTCTCATCATATACCATCACTACCACAAGTGCTGACGCCCTATTACACCAAGACTGGATTTCTTGTTTTTCCTCAAAAAAATTCAAACAAAGCTGCATTCAATCTCTTTCATGAGATAACTTTGTGCAGCAAATCACATTATTTATTTTCTCTCAGTGCTTTGGTGCAAAGTTTCTTAGAGAAACACTTTGTGAGTTTTTCAGTTAAACCAAAAAAACTGAGATTATATGTAAAATATTGTGTCTTAGTGACTACCGCCACCAAGGTTCGTAGGTTTAATGAATACTTTAAATTTCTGCTAACTATCTGCAACAATTAGTTGTGGATAGAACATAGTTAAGTTGCCAAAATAGAGGCAAGGATGTAACTAAATGTGGGTTTAAGTATCCGCAAGTAAGAGTTGTCGTATCCACAACAATTACTGGTGGATACTTAAGGTACCTATTCAATCGCAGCCGCTCATTTCATAGATAGACGGTAGAAGATGGGCTGGCCAAAATAGGGCCACAGCCAGCAGTGGCTGTGGACCACTCCTAAAAAAATAATATATACACACACACATAAATAAGAAGAACAAAGATGAAAAATCAACCTTTACAATCATGATGGCTATAACACCGATCACAATGAGGAAGAGCATAGCCATAATACACCGATCAGTTGCAACCTAATAAAGGATTAAAGTAAGAAACATGGAAATCAAGAACTATCATATGTATATCAGAAAGGAGTGGTGAGAATAATTTAGAGATTGACCTGCCTACCAAATTCCTTGACCAGTTGGGAAGCCTTCTTGATGGAAAAATTGATAGAATCCAGTTCATTAACAATCCTACTCATTTGATCAGTCTGAACATTACGGAAAAGACAAAAACAAAGTTTTAGTTGCAAATCCTTGGATGTAGAAATCACCATGATATTTGATTTCCTTTTTACATAAGTAAAATGACCTACTTGTGCCTTGAGAGCTGCTGCAGTCTCTGTTCCAACATTTACAGTGTCATGAACAACCTATTATAAAGAAAAGAAGCCATAGTCACATGATCAAACTTTGAAAAAACAAAGTCCAAACCTAACAAATGGCATTACAGTCATCCTTTTGCAATATAATTTATTTTCCTTCTCTCCTAATATTGTGTACGCCAAGAAATTGTCATGTAAGCTTGATGAAAAGATGCACTTTTACTGGTGCTACTTTTCATCAGTAATATTAAAAGAAGTCCTCTCAATATAAGAAAGATCACCATATATTGATCTTTTTTATCTTCTTTCAGTTCTTTGAGAATCGCTTCCACAAATAAAAACAACAGTTCCTGGATGATGTGCCAAACAGACTAACTAGCCAGAATGTTACAATTTGTGCAGTTGACGGTCATGAATTAATGTCATACTTGAGTCGGTCTACACTTTGATAAGTCAGGTTCATCTATGAGATTCAAGTTATAGTCAAGATTAAATAGGTAGCGCGTTTAAAACTATTAGAGCGTCTTTGGTTGGGGACTGGGGTATTAGATGGTGGAACTGGATTCACAGTACCCTTTAAAAAAAATAAGACACTCGCTTGTAAAAAAGAGGGAAATAAAAGAGGGCTACCGCTTATCTACCTAGGTTCATAAGAACCCAAGAGTGCTACCACTAAGAACCCAAAAGTGGGGTTACTATGAAACCACAGACGGAGGTGGTACCACTTATCTGCCTAGGTCTCATGATTTCAATTGAGATAATGGATTGCAAGCACACATTCAAATTTATGAAATCTCTCAATATCAACAATAATCATCTGTTTAACCTTTGGTGTCACCCCATATTTAAAGAGTAAAGACAAAACAAGACCCTAACCTTGACTTAAAAGATCAAATTACCCTAAGGATTTAAAGAAAATAACTAAATATATTAATATAAATAAAATCCCTAAGCTACCACATGACACAAGCATGAGGGGGTCAGAATTTTATGACGATCTTTCGACTCAAGCTCCAGATGTTCAATAAATGATCATAGTGATTGGACTGAAATCAACTCAAGGATGCTTGCATTGGAGTCCAAGTTCATAAACGTAGTTCAAGTTAGTGTGCCAAGTCAAGTGGACCAAGCCGAGCGAAGCATGCTGAGCCAAGGAGCAGAAAAAGGCAGAATTCAAAAACTGCTGACCGGCGCGGCTGCACCGTGAGGCAGTTCATTTCCAGCGTTGTCACGCTCTCTGGAAACGAAAAAATGGCTCTTGCCATTCCATTCAGGCAGCAGCGCCAGTCCCATTCAAATCCAACACGGCACACGCCGCAACACGGAAAATCAGTTGACGCGTTTTTGGTAGATTTGGACGCGGATTTACTTCATAAATTAGTATATTTTAATATTCCTATTGTAATTAGGTTACATTTGGATAGGATTTGATTTTCTTGTGAGTTGTTAGCAAGGGTTTCTATTTTCATTCAAATTCTTATTCCTTATAGAATTAAGGTTTTATTCTATTAGTATAAATAGAACACATAGCTGATGTATTAAGAGAACAACTTTGGATAAATAAAATTTTGGTGAGATTATTCTCCTTTGGTTCTTTGAGAACTCTCGAACTGTTCATGGGTTTTCTGTGAGGTTCAATATTAACTTATCATACATCAATACATAGTTGTGTGTGGCGTCTTCTGCCGCATCAATCGTCGATTGTACCAAGATTACCGCTTCCATATAAGTGAGGGGTCAAGGTGTCGTTGGTGTCCATTCAACGCAAAATTCCTAATGCGAGTAATTGTACAGAGATTACCGTTTACATATAGGCGAGGGGTTAAGGTGTTGTGAGTAATTCATCCTACAACTTTGCTAGAAACGATACGGGCGACGACCACCTCACGCAAGTGTGCCGTGGAGTCTATCACCACAAATCCTCAAGTATAAAAGTGAACTCTATTTACATCCATTTCTAGCCAACAACATAATTAAAGTCACCAAATAATAAACAAAAATAATTCTTCATTACTTGTGGTCCCCTTCAAATACAAGAACATTTACTTCTTGTCATGATATGTACTACTAACCTTCTTTGACCTTTCAATGGCTTCATCAGTCTAAATCCATCATTTGATTTCCATGGTCCACTAGTTGTTGATTAAATCATAGCTACAAGTACACACTTTCACTTAGATTTTAAAATTATAAAAAACATAAAATAAATAACGTCTAAAAATGAAATTTATATCAAGTATTGTCAAGGCTACAATTATGTATACAAGTCTAAAAAGAGTCGTTTCACTTGGCAATAAATGATAACAAAATAAACTCCTTTTTTATTATAATAAGCAGAAAGAGTGATGACTGTGGAATACACTCCCAGATTCAATTTTATTATGGTTTGCTTCTTCACCAGACTTGCTTCAGTATAAAAGAGAATTGCTTAGCCATTTTTACAAGCATCGAGAACTATCAAAATACAACCAAAACTTCAGCATCCAAGTAAAAAGAGGGAAACTAGAGACTCAACTTAATTCGTTGCTAAAGAAGATGCAATGTTAAGTCTTACAAAAAATTTATGTGTATGCTCGAGGATTGCCACTGTGTTCTTTTTGTTCAGAAGCCTCTAAGATTTGTGGTCAATGTCTAAAATACCACGATCACACTTGAAGTAACACAAGTCACGGTTGTCTACGTGATTAAGAGACATTACAAAATCAGTAGGCGATGGTTTGACAAACAATAACATTAAAATAAAACAATCATGCATATCAAGCAGATAGTAATGCTGACACTTCAAATAACTGCTCATTTACAGTTAAAACTATACTCCAATTTATAACAGAAAAACTTTTACAATGGCACCAAACCTAATGAAAACTGCACCATATGCTTACATGAAGCTAGTAGGCCATTATCTTCTCCAGGACCATCATCAGGCCTCTCAAAGAGATCAGCTTGCTTGTTTTCAAGATTGGTGGCATATCTAGATCATTATCCACAAAACGTGATTCATAATGAGGAGTTATAAAACATAAAATAGAATAACAACACAAAGGGTCCGCACTATAGAAATGAATATGCAAGTGTCTATCAGATCTTCTACCCACAGAAAGAAAACATATTCGTGGATGCAACAATGGTGAAGTGAAAAATAGCTCTGGGTTTAAAGAATCCCATTATCTTCACAAATTAGATGAACCAACAAATGAAAGTTACATAAAAATATGCAACTTTGATTGACACAGTATGTTATTTGTAATTGCAATCAAATATTTCGTTATATCACTGAACAAATATCCATTAAAGAAACATAAATTTAGATAATAATTTGATGGTAACTGGTAATTAAGTTTTGAGGTAACTTTGTAATATGAAGCTAATATAAATACTTATAAGGAGAATGAATTAAAGATAATATATTTTGAGCATTGAAATAAGTTACTAACTGGATTGTAGAATGGTAACTGTAATAAGGCTTACTGCTTTTTAAGGGCAACATATGAATTTAACTCCTTCACCTGCAAACAAACAGCAGAATATTCAGTACTAAGTAGTGATGCAATGATTTACAGCATAACTATACATTTGGAATGAAGTTGCACCATTGATTGCTTTTTTTCATTTAGCATCTTGTTGGTGCCCGAGTCATTCCTATGCTCCATATCCTTCACTTCTCTATCGAATTCTTTGATAAGGCTGACAACAATGAAAAATGAATTACATTTCAAGTTTTATGAAAAACAAAGAAATAGAAGAATAAAATTCACACAAGACAAATATTTGTGTTGGATGGTCTATTATGTTTACTTGTATTACACCTCCCTAAATTTTTTTATTTACTCTTTTAGGAGAATTTAGTATTGAACAGTGAAAATCACAACAAAAACACCAAGATAAAGAATATTCACCTTGAACATTATGTTGAGCTGTATAGCAGACTGCAGATAGTTCATGTTAAATTTTCAAAGGACTGCCTGAACAAATATCTGTACACAGTTTGATAGAGAAAACAATGATTCAATACCTCTTACACTCACGCATTTTATCTGTGAGCTCCTCCAACTGCCTACTCTGCCTATTTGAATCTTTCATCTTCTCCAACTTTTGAAATCCATTTCTGCAAGATAATACATAGAATAATCAACAATTAACTGTAGAATTCATACATAAACTAAGAAACACATTCTTGCACCACCATTCTCAACAATTATCTCAATTAGAATTATATATATAATCTATATCAAACAACTAAGATAACACATTTTTCTTGCACCACCATGCTGAGGAGTGATAGATATTTAATAAACTTGCAAAGGGGCATAATTTGATAAAAGAAATTTCAATTATCAATTCAGAAGATATATATATATATATATATATATATATATATATATATATATCATGCCTACTGATACAAATTTATATTGAATTACATAGTTGAAAATGCTTACGATAAAGATCGGAAAATATCAACAACTTGTCCATCGAGCTCCGCGAGGTCCTCGCTGATTGCAGATAAGGAAGCCATCTCCGGAATCAAACGAGCCTCGAATAATCACTAGTTTTTTTTTTCTAAAATGTGTAATATATTAAAAACTTCAAAATGTTGTAATCAATGACCGGAAATGGCAACATTTCGATATCGGAAACACCGAGAACTCTCCATTCAAATCACAAAAATCGAACTTTTTGCCAATCCGATCCAAATAAATGCCTCTCCAGGTTCCAGAATTTGAAACTCGAGCAAAGTCGACCTGAATTGCCGTATTTTTATGATTTGTTAAGAATTTTCCGATCAGATCCGAACAATGTATGACGAATCTGACGTATATGGATCTGATCGAAACCGTTTGCGTACGGATGATATCAGCTGGTGTTATGGGATTATATTGATGAAGTATTGAGTAGAATGAATTTTTTTGTTTTTTTTTTGATTTATCTCTAAATTTTAAAACACAAGATAACTATATATATATATATATATTTTGAATTTATCTCTAAATTTTTAAACACAAGAGAAAAAATTCTTTTTCCCATAATATATAAGCTAATTTTATTTTTTCAAATTATTTAACATTTTATATAATTTAGCCATAATATTGAAAATTATTTCTTTAAATTATTTTTATAAAAAAATATTATAGATAAGAGTATAGAATAAGTATATGATAAAGGGTATTATAGATAATTAATATTATATTTAATGATATATAATTATTTAAATATTTTAAAATTAGATGGACCCAATTAGAAATGGGTTATCCGGGTCCGTTCCCTCTCAAAATAAAGCCCGTTATCTTACGAACAAACCTAGGGTTTTCCCAATCGTTTATGTTTAGCAGCTGTATCTATTTTCATTTGCAGCGGTCTTTTCTGGGAAATCAACTAAAATGGTACTCTCTCTTTCTAATTGGTATATATCTGTGAAGTATTATATCGATATTGTTTTATTAATCATTTTAAATGATATTGTCCAAAAAATGGAAGCTTATTGATATTTTCTTGCGCTGCTAATTTTCCCTAATTTTTTAAAATATTTGATCTTTGATCTCAAGAACAATGTGTTTGAAATCTGTGTATTTATCTTTTTGTTTAAAAACGACTGACTGCATTTTGATTTACTTGTTGAATGCGTTTTTATGATGTATTCATGATTAGGTGGTTATACTGCTTAAGATTTTTCAGAGAATTACAAAAATATATGTATATATTGTTGAGGTTTCATATATTTATTTTTCATTCGTCTTAATATGTAAAAGATTTTGTTCTTTACATTATGGAGCTTAATTTTTGCTGAAGTAGGTAAATGTATGACAAAAGGATACTCCTTTTTAACTAAGTAAAATAATCATGCTCTGATTAGTGCTGGCCAACATCAAGTTCCTCCCCCTTGACAGTCATTAGATTAAATTAAAGTTTTTAAAGAAAAAGAAGGAAACAAGTTGAAGGGAATAGCTTGTGATAGAATTACTCAACCACCTTATGTAATAAATGTTGATCACCCCTAGCATAAATGGTAGTGATCTTGGCAACTTTATTTGACTCAATAATGTAGAGAAATCCATCTCTTGGGGGCATGTGGAATCCAAAATTAGTTATTTCCAGTCCTTCTGGTAAGCAAACACAAATTGTATATATGGTTCTGAAGGTGGAAGGTTGCCGTGAAATGAATGAAACAAGCTATATGTAATCTTCATTTATTTATATTATCATTGTTCTTCTAAGTTTCTAATTGTTAGTTGTTATTACTACAAAATAACCTTTTAAAATGTCGGCTGGCATCACGAATTAGTTCATATTTTTTTTATATAATTATTTTGTATAGGAACTTGTTTAGGATAATTTCTTTCTTCTTAGATCTGTCATCCTTTTATTGGGTTAAATGGAACAATGAGGTTATCTTGCATATTATGAGTATTTGTTCAACTGCGTGAAGTTTTCTACCTATGTTCTCATTTCACACTTCTTTTGATTTTGTTTTCTCCAAAAGTTTTTGCAGATTTAGTAGTTTTAATGTGCCTAATGCACAATAATTCGTGTATATAAATATATTATTACTAATGGGCTTTTTTTTTTCCTTTCTTTCAGACTAAGAGGACAAAGAAGGCTGGTATTGTTGGCAAGTATGGTAAGTGCCAAGTGTCTTTTATTTCTATTTTGTTTGCTTGCGCATAGTTTGCGTATTAATCCCGCTTCTAGAATGTTGTTACTGAATCTGATAAATTAGTCCAAGTTTTTAACTTCCAGGTCTTTCTTTATATCTGCTGACTTGAAGTTTAGAATGAATCAAGGATAGTAGTGGGTAATACTTGTCTTAGTTTGGTTGAAATTCGAGGACATGAAGTTCATATACAGTATCCTATTTATATACTTTGTGTGTTCGAGCTTGTGTATTTTAAAATGCGGCACTTATACATGTCTGCGCAGCTACATCAAAATGAAACCAAAAGCTAAGCTTGAAAGCTCAATTCCTAGCTACTAGAGCTAAATCTAAGGCTACTACCTTAGCTGTTCTAGTAGCTCCAGCGTAGGGAGGCAATTTTATTTTATTAATAAATCCCATAAAGTCTTCTAGTATTTCAAAAAGTGAGTGTGACATAGAATTATCTATTTACATCGTTTTCTTCTCAAGACAGTACTTCTAATTAATATCGGGTCTCCTGTGTCGGTTAGCATTTTGAATTCAAGAGGAAAAGGGATATACATTTCAACTCAAATTGTTTGATTACATCTCCATGTTCAAATTTTTCTTAGCTGGGAGAAGATTCTAATTTCATTTACTGCCATTGATTTTAGGTACCCGTTATGGGGCAAGTCTGCGAAAGCAGATTAAAAAGATGGAAGTATCTCAGCACAGCAGATACTTCTGTGAATTTTGTGGAAAGGTATGGCATTTCATTGTCTGTCGTTTGTTTTTAAAATCATTAAAAGAGGTTAGACCAGAGTTGCATATTCTTACAATATTTTTGGTTGCACCCTCGTGCTTGAGACTTTATCGCAATAAGAAAGCTGCGTGCAGTCCAAGGGCTGCAAAAATTGCATTTGCTTCGTCGTTAATATTGATATCTTATTTTCTTGATTGTTATTCATAATGTCTAATAAGAAGTTACGCATATCCTGTTAATATCAACTTTCAGGTTTTAGTTTAATGACGTACTTGACCAAATGCAGTATGCAGTGAAGAGAAAGGCAGTAGGGATATGGGGCTGCAAGGATTGTGGCAAAGTCAAAGCGGGCGATGCATACACATTAAAGTAATGATCCTCTAATAGTTTTTGTCTATCTACCACTTCTATCTTACATATTACCAGTCACTAATCCAATTTCTGGATCAATTTTTTCAATGCAACAGCACTGCTGCTGCTGTGACAGTTCGGAGCACAATTAGGAGGCTGAGGGAGCAAACAGAGAGTTGAGCTAAGCATAATGTTTAGTTTGATAGTTTCAACAGTCTTGTATGCAGACATGGTTATTTTCATTAGCATTCCATTTCAGAGATATTATTGTTTACTTGTTAAGCAATGGGTATGATCGGATGATATTAATTTCAAATTTGTTAAGACATTTGTGCTGTTCAGTCTTTATGGCAATTAAATGTTTTATATCAGATCTACATTTCTCCAAATTCCTCTCTATGTTAAGGCGAGTACATTATCACCTGCGGGGTGCCACCAGATCACAAAGGGAATGGTTGATTTTGAAGGTTGCAGTTCTTAGAACCGGAAGCATTTCCGGCAATTAGATGTCTGCAAAGCAGAAGGTTTTTAGAAGGTTTGGTGCAGCAAAAGATGCACAAATTTACTTTAGCGGAGAAAATGAACAGTTTTAATTAAAAATATATAAATATTTAAAGTAAATATTTGAATGGATCATATCAAATGTGCTTGTAGCGTTATTGCAAACCTATGGAAATTCCTTTATTTTTTTGCAGTGTAGTTGTTTTTTGTAAGAACTAATATGAAGCAATATATACCGTAGAGGGAACCAACGAATGCAAATATATAGAATGGATGGATATTGGTTTAGTGAAAATTCGATAAATAAATCATCAGCTACTTGCTTAGAAATGAGTTAATTAATGGCTTGTTATGTACCAAAAAGTACTAGAGAACGAAAAGGTATATATGATTGATTGGAGAAAGCTAGGAGAATTCAAAAAAAAAAACACTCACTGTGGCATTCGAGAGAGCATTCGGATATAACATTCTCTGTGGCACAAGTCATGCAAATACAAATATTTACATGTACATTATACAGGAGGAATAGATAAAAAAATATAAGCTATTCTCAAGCACTTGCTATTCTTCACTCATTGACCTTGATCCTCATTGGGATTGATCCATATATATATATATATATATATATATATATATATATATATATATATATATATATATATGCCAGAAAAGGAGGGGCATCATCTTGCTCCTCAATCAGCCCTTCAACTGATTGTGGTTCCAAGTTGGTACCTCCCATCAGCAGCAACTCTTGGAAATTTTAAAGTTTTGAAACGTAAAAAAGGGCAACCTGAAAATTTCTCGGAATTGCACAAAAAGAAGAATGGAAAGTGAATTACCGATTTTTAGTATTATTATTCATCATTTATCCCCAATATCAGATGATTGATAGTACTGGTAGATTTCCATGACTGTTTTGATGCATTTGGTTTTGTACTGCTTTTACAGCTGCTACTCTTGCTGCATTGGCGGCCCTGTTAGCTGCTGCAACAGCTTTGTTCACCCTCTCCTCAACCTTCACCACAGTAACTGCTTTCTCAGCAGCAACCCTTGCTTCCTGATGGTAAAGCAAATAGTAAGAAACCTATTAGCTAGCAGGTTTCATGAATGAAGATAGTATGTCGTGCTAGAATATTTTCATGTTGAATTCAACTTCGGAGAGGTGAATAATCGCTAAAGGTAATAGGTGCAAATATGATAATGAGTAATTATTCAAACAAGACGATTACGTCTTCATACCTATCTTTCGTAAGATGTTTTGCAAAATGTGGTCGATTGGCATACAAGCTGTGAAATCGGTTCACAATTTTCAAATGAAGTAGGTATGCAGTTGCTGTACAACCCACAAAATGCCTATTAAAGGTTATAATAACCTAATCCAGTCACAAGCCATGCGGGACATCAGGCACCAAATAACCCCAGCTTTTTCCTTTTTTTTTGTATGTGTGTGTGTCTTGGATAGTAAGTGCGAGTTTTCCAGCCAATTGGACTATTTCTTATTTTTATTATCACTTGTCAATTGGATAAGGGGAAAGAGTGAAGGAACTAGAACATCAATAGCCGATAATAATTCAATTACCTGTACTGCATTAAGAACTCTGGAGTTAATAACGGTTAAGGGAGATCCAGGAGGGGTTTCTGTAGTGCTGGAAACATTGAGAACTCCATTTTCCCAATGGCCTGACTGAGTCTCCCCGTTTCTGAAAGTATACAAACCAAGCCCTTGCCTTCTTCCCTCATGCCAGGCACCCTCATATCGATGTCCGTGTGAAAACCTGTAAACCCCAAAACCATGCATCTTGTCTGCAAAATATTCTCCAGCATATGTGTCCCCATTCCTGCATAATCATACAGCAGAAAGCTCAGGGCAAATGAAAAAACAAGGCTGAGAAGGAAAAAAAAATACTTCGGCCTCCATAACTACCGATTCGTCAATGTATTCTTATTAGACTGATGCTGAATACAAGTGGATTTACGTAATACTAGCTACTGGTAACAATTAATTTACAGAGCTTCTCCCATACTAATCTTTCAACTAAATCTCTCTTGTTACTTTTATTTCTTTTGCTTTGTTTAAAGTTGCTATTACACATGGACTTTCCTATTGTCATCCAATTTCATGCCACGTGACATAAATTAAAGCAAGATAATTCATTTTCTCTAGTAATGTCTTAGAACGACAGTAATCCATAAATATTTTAAATTGTTTAGTAGAAGGTAATATAAGATAACTACCCTTTGTAAGGCTTATATTGTCTAATCGTTTATGTCTTAGTAGCTTTTCTAATTTATATTGCTCAGTACAATAACTATATAATTTGAAGACATTTTGTCGATTTCCTCAGTTCTCCAAAAAATACAGATATTATGATTAATGACAAGTAGTCGAGAGGCGATCGACTTTAGACTGAATAGTTACAACATAAGTTTTAACTAGTTCTCAAACGACCCAACGGATGCACTGTCCTAGTTCTGACCCTTCGCATGCCCTATAGCTAAAACTCTCTTCGCAGAGGGTTGGGCTTATTGTCCATAACCTTTAACCTGACCAACTAGGCAACTAACACCCTGATAAATGTAGGCAATACTTCGGAAGTCCTAATAAGATATCTCCTAGCATTAGTTTATACGTGAAGCAAAGATCATGTCTTTTCACAACATTAAAAAAAATCTTAACATACCAAAACCATTATAGTGAAATCTTTTCTACTGTAGAAAGAATCCAAAGTATAGGGAAGCATTTTCATAGCCAATTACTATAACATATTAGTAGATACAGGCTGAATAAAATAAAACACACTCAGTGGGTTCCATAATTCAATTATGAAGCCTTTTCACAACCGAAAAACATAATAATTTTAATAAAGGCTCAACAGAAAAATAGAGGCAAAGAAGGATATTTTGTTTAGTTCTCCTACTATAATTCAAATTTTCTGGATTAGGTGTGAATCTATGGGCAGCAGGGAAACCTCTAAACTAAACAAATTTTCATTTAAGATACGATGTAGATTCTCTACTCTTCATTAACTACAAGCAAGCGTGCATAAAGTAGTGATTCAAGAACTTGCTTCTCCGTAAGCCAAGAATTAAAAACTCAAAAGATTTCTCGCATAGACGTTCAACAAAGAGCGTTCTCATTGAAAAGCCATAACAACTATGTGAAGCTCAAAAACACTTGGGGGTACTCTTAAAATATAAGATTAGACAAGCCACCAAGGATAACCAGTTCCACAAGCCTTAATAACCACAAATCTTAATAGTTAATAATAACATCTATGAACCCAGACAATCATAGATACTCACCAATATAGACATTCGAAACATTCAGAAAGAAAATTCTCTTTACCTAAAATGGTAATTGCCAAGGCCATGCTTGACACCCCATTTAAATTTGCCAACATAACGGCTCCCATCATCACATGTATGAGTTCCACACCCATGACTCTGCCCATTACACCACTCCCCAGCATACACATCCCCAGTGTAAAATCTATACACCCCAAATCCATGCCTCAAGCCCTGTCTATACTGTCCCCTGTACCGGCTCCCTTTTGCCCAAGTCTCAACACCATAACCATCATACTTCTCATCAATCCAATCACCTTCATATCTTCCACTCATGTAATAGTAATAAACCCCACTTCCAGAACACTTCCCTCTATAAAATTCGCCCTCATAAACATCCCCATTTTTATGAACTTGCACCCAAGACCCAGTATTCGGCCTTTTCTCTGATTTGGGTTTTGACCCAATTGACCAAACAACTGGCGGATGAAGCTCTGAGGGGGTATTTGATGATAAAGAGGAGAGTTTTACTGGAAAAGAACGGGCAAGAAATAATCGAATTGAGGATAGGCGAGGGGCAGAAAGATTGAGGGAAATCACAAGAACAGCTAAGAAAATAATCACAGATAGAAAATGAAGTAAGAAAGCACGGTGATGATTTGAGGAGAAGAAGTAAAGGGAAGGGAAGAAAAGAAGAAGGGATATTCGTAAAGGGACTTTAAGAAGGCACTGAGCCCGGCAGGAGTGCCGAATGAGTTTTAAAGCTACAGTCTTTGTGGCTAAAAAAGGTTCAATAAATGAGAAAGAAGAAAAAAAAGATGAAAGAGAAGATTTTGTAGCAATAATACTAGTGGGAAAGTGGTTATGGCCAAGAGAGGAAATAGAACGGGACAGGGAAAGAGATGAAGGATTATGAGACATTAGAATAGGCCTTTTGTGAGGTGTAGAAAGAATAGTTTTTTTGCTTGTTGATGGGTTCTTGGAATTGGGTTCATTTTGAAATTGAGTTTGATGGGATGGGATTTGAATTTGGAGATGTTTTTTGGGGTGGAAGAAAGGTGGAGGAGGGCTTTGGTTGAAATTGTTTTCCTTCCAGAAATGAATCTCAGATTTCTTCTGATGCATTTACAGATTTGAAAAATGTTTTTCCCCTTTTTTCTCACCTATAACTCCTTTCAAGCTTCACACTCTGTGTGTTTAATTTTCTCTTTCTGGGCTTTTCTCCATACACATTTGTAGATGTAGTTTCTACTTTTTTCTTTTGGAATTTTCTGAGTTATTCTGAGCAATTATCAAATCTTGATCTCTGTGTGTTGTTTCTTTGTCAGAGTTTGCTGCTGGTTCTGGTTTTGGTTTTGGTTTGGGGATTGTGATGATTTCTTTTCTTTTCTTTTCTGGTTTAATTTTCGCAGAGGGGAAAAAAGGATGGTGGGTGTGGTGGGGGTGGAATATTATGTGTTATTTTTAAGTTGAATAATGAGATAATATGGCCGGCCCGCATAGGAAATGAATTTACTGACTTCTATATTTAGTTTTTCTTTTTGAAAATTATGATACATTTAAATTTTAACTTTTTTTCAATTACTTATATTCATCATATTACTTTACAAAATGAACCTCTATCACAAAATAATAATAATAATAATTTATTTTAAAAACTATTCGCTCTCTAGCAATATCTATAAGGATAATAAATAACATAGAGACATGTTATCTAATTATAGTACAACTAAGATTATATATGTAATTAGCCATAAATATCTAATATCTTATGATTTGACAATAATAAATTGATTAATTTATAATTTACTATTTCTGTAAATTAGTGAAATATTCATCATAATTATACAATGATATATTACAATATTCAAAGTCTAGTTATTTATGTTATAAATTAATCACATATCTAATTAGCAGATCCAATATTAATATACATTGCAAGCACAACATCTCTAAACAATAATGTCTACTAATCTAAGATTATTCTATGCATTAGATAACATAAATAAAATAATTGGTAAAACATAGCACCTCAGCTCCTGAGCTTATAATTAGCAACTATTTCCTCTTTTCTGTATTATTATTATTATTATTATAAATAAATAAATAAATAAAGCAACTTACAAATGTTATTCTGGTAAATATTGTGAATGTTGAAGGGTCAGGTAGGGCCAAGAAATAGAGTATTGTTTTCCTCTCCGTCAATTGTCGCTTCTCGTCATCTCAAAACTTCACTTGCGGAAAAAGACAAAAGGAACCGTTCAAAAACGGAAGCGCTGGCTTATTAACGGTCAACCATCAATAAATCCACGTGGCACTATCCATTTCCCAGGTGAGGCAGTTCTATCTCATTACTACCAGTAGTATATTGGATTTTTTATTTTTTATTTTTTTAATTTTATTATTTCAATTCAAACTTAACATTAAACATTTAAGTGGTGGCCTGGCCTTTACATAGTAGATAGTAGAGATGGTAGCAGCTTTAAATCCCTTATGTAACGTAAGCTTAATGCATGATATTTATTTATATAGATAACAAAAATCTATCTTAAAGGTTCTCTCTTTACACATTTTACGTTTTTTAGTGACGAATAAAAAGGAAGAATAAACAAAGATAATACCTAAACCATAAGTGGAAAGTAGAAGAGGGATCGAGAAAACAAGAAACAAAGCGACATACATAATCTATGAATCAACAAATTGATTTATCTACATATTTAATCACACAAGTTTGAATTAATAAATGGAATATATTTGAAATAAATAATAAACAGGTCCATGTTGTCATTTATACAACTAATTATTATTATTATTATTATTATTATTATTATTATTATTATCACTTGAGATAAGATAACTCCATATATTATCAAGCATAACTGTTTATAGTATGATTATTTAATGTTACCACTATTACAATTTGTATTGAGCGATGATGAATAAGGCACGCACTAATGAGAGAAGATATTGGGAAAGGTAGTTTCGAGTAAATATCAAGCTTTTCTTTTTGAGAAAGGCCCCACTAGAATTATTGGTTAGTGTCGCACATGCCAAAATAAAAATAAATTTCGCCTTGCATTGCAGTTGCAGCATGAAAAAGAAAATGGTCAGTGTCTTGCTCATTACAAATGGTGGCGTGGAACTCCAGTTTTCTTCTTATAATTAGCCAAGCATGGGCCACCCTTTGACACGAACAATACCAATGAAGAGTAGTACTATCAAACTCTTCCTTCTTCTACCTCTTTTATTTATTTATTTATTTATTTATATAACTAATATTATATGGATAGATAGAAGGATACACTATCAAGTAAAGACCTTATCTTTACTAAGACATGAGGAATTTGGGGCCCAATTTTCATTCCTAGAAAATATATTTATATATATTCTTGTAAATCATACTATTTCCCTTGCAAAATGGAATTATGCTGTTGTAAAGTTCATCACTTTTGAATGCTGAATATCCAAATATAATTATGGAGGGAGGGAGGGAGGGAGGGATTATAAGAATCAAGAATTTAAGCTGAATAATCAAATAGAAATATTCAAAAAAAAATTGTATAATAATCTAACTCAAGTGGGGTTGGAGGTCTATATGATTTATCTTTTTCTTTCCCATCTCTGTTATTATAATAAGATACAATTAACGGGCTTGAGTGAAAAATACAGAATTTAAAAATAATAATATATAAAGATAAAGCTTAGACATGCATGTGCATATGGACCTGGACCTGGACCTGGACCTGGACCTGGACCTGGTGGGTGTGTCATCTTCTTTGTTCTTATCCAGCTTTGCCTCTCCTTTTCACAGCCTTCCATAACCCACACCCTTGTCCTCATCGGCAGCATAATCTCAATCTCATGTCCCTCGAGCAACATTCCGGATTTAGCATCAACACCTTTCAAGACAGATCTAGAGTATATAAGAAGATAATATACAGTACAAATTGAATAGGCTTTGTACATATCATCATGTATGATGAAATGCATATGATAAAGGTAAAAAACAAAAAACAAGAGGATGAGAAAGAGATTGAAATGGAACCATGTCAAATTAGAAATAAATCTCTTTCATTTTATTAGGAAACTTGAATTCATAGGATGAAGACGTTGAAATGGCCTGGCCTGGCCTGGCCTCTCTTTCTCTCTTTCTACCTTTTCAAGCTTTCTCGTCTTCTTTCTTTAACATGTCAATGTCTTAAAATTCGAGTGTGCACTGCAGTGCCCAATTTTGACGCATCATAACTTTTCACCATTTTTCAATGGTATGTTTACAACTTGTAAAATGCAAAAGGAAAAGAAAAACCAGAGTAATTATATAAGAAAAGTGAAAAACTATAGTAATAAACAGAATCTTTGTGAACGTACATTTCTTTGAGAATATATAAAGTCAAATTCTATGTATAGCTTGAAAATGTTTCTGCTATCCAAAACTATACTTTAGATATTAAAAATACAAATATCCAAAAAAAATAACATCATTTCCAGCAATCCGCCATTGTAAAAACCACAAGAACCAAGTACCATAACATCAATGTTCATATCAATGGAAATTAATATTAATAATCATAAATGCATGCATGAGTAACGCTTCCGCAACAAAATAAAGATCAGTCTCTAAACATTATGTTATGGGTGAAAACTTCCATCAGAATACTCAAAGTGCACATCACACGCTCATGCAAGATATTAAGTGCAACATTTCATGAATTTAAGAGCTAGCTAAATCGTACATAGTTATATATAGATTGATTACAACTAGCTTATTATATATATAATCACAGCAATCACTGTGAGGGTAAATGACAAATAGAAAAACAAGCTGATCAACCTATAGAGCGTGCAAGAATTTTGGACTTGGCTTGATTTATAAGATAATGTTGCAACTATAATAAATTATAATTGTGATAACAAATAATATATTGATACATTCTTGAGAGCGGGGTGGGGGGATGTTCAAGGAAGCTAATCTAAAATATGCAGCTGAACTGAACCGACAAAATCAATATTTAAGAAAAGCTAAAATTGGGAAAAGTAGCTGGACATGTAGGACAAATTTCTTTCTTCAAACATTTTCCAAGTCGTATATGAAAAATGAACCTAGTTTGTGATCTGGAATTCTAAGAGACCTCTTAACACTAGCTGCATTATAAAGCATTACTTCATAGAAGTGAGAAAGTTTTCAGTACTACAGACTTGTATCATAGAAGGAGCTCCCACTTTGAGCAGCAGCCCGAAAATCCCACCCATCCTAAAGGAGTTTGTAATTCCAGCATCATGGCTTGTGGACCTTGAAACCAAATACTCTAGGAACATAGCTATGTGATGTCTTTTGTGGCTTGAGGTGCCCATAAGTCATCAGAAAGAGGTGAGGAAATGTGGTTCCAAAATATGCTCCATCAAGGTCTAGCTACAATTAAAGAAACTTTGAGGGAAAAGATAATGCATGGTCGTAAAATAAAATATCTACATCATTTGCTACTAGCAATTGAAATATTCTTGTAAAGTAGAACTAACAAACAATGCATGAGCAGAATAATTTAGGGAAGCTCACGTTGAGCTACTGCCAGATGCAAATATTAAGTCTCAAAGATTTGAAATAAAGGATACTATCTTGAAACCTGGATCGAGGGGTATATATATCTTCACACTTAGGACAGCAAATTTTTACGGTGCTTTGTCGAGGAACATCTGACTGGCCAACAGGTAGGCAGGGTTGTCCACAGCAATAAACTCTTGGGCATCTACCAAACTCGGCATTCTTGTACTTCTCCAGCTGTAAAGGGTCAGGCACTGCTCCATATTAATAGCTACAGAAGTATAAAACAGCCAATTTAAGATTAAAGACCAAATGCTCACCATAGCAGCCTGTCCTTTAGTTGTCAGTACATATCGGACATGGATCAATCCATAAAGCATCTCTGCCGCCGATTCAACTAACTCATTTTGTTCCTCTGTAAACATATCGCCTACACATTACATCCGCTACACATTACAGCTGTCATAATTTACACATTGCAGATATCCTAAACCAGAAACTGGCAATCAGATTATGTAAATATTAAAAATACTTTATACTTCAATTGCAAACAGAATTGTCAAGGGAATTAGATGCAGAAATTTTAATTTTGTGATTTAGCTATTGAAAGTAGAAACAAAACTATCTTTATTTATTTTTGACAGGTAATCAAAAGGATACTAAAAGCTTCACTAGAGAAGTCAATGTACATATGATGATGTATACATCATAATATCAGATGGAATGGGAATGATAAAGAGAATATGCACAGCGCTATACAAGTGCCCCAACAAAAACAATGCTCACTATCTCCTCAAAAAGCATATACATCGCTAACAAAACCCAGCTTCTCGTACGAACAGGCAACAAAACACACACACACACAACACCCACGCACCCTAAAAGAAACATACATCAGCCCCAAGATCAAACAAACTCATCTACAAATGCCACCTTCAAATATAAGACTCATGCACCCAAAATGAATTGAACATAATATCAAATGTTGCACATTAATCATGCTACTTCTCGCCATCAAAATTCCTATTGTTTATTTCTATTTTAAAAGCAACTGGATACGAGATCCTACTTCTTCCTCATACTCTTCCTAATAGTGGCCCCTCTCGAAGCACCCAAAAGGAATGAAAAAGACTCCAGTATCACGCACTGCATTCTCAATTGAACAACAGGGAGCTCCAAAGTTCCCAGACCACCCTCAATGTATGATAAGGTGACCAACCTTTCCCTCTGCATGTTTACACATACAACAACAGTTCACCAACTCTTACCCCGTCCATTTAAGATAATCCCAAGTGAGAATGCACTCCCATTTGTACTTGTATAACAAATTTGGAAGGGTAACATCAAGACAAATCATATTAATTAGGAAAAAAGAGTTACCATGAGAGGACTCAACATCCAGAATCAAATCAAGCGCATAATCGTAGTACGGAACTTGGCTACTCAACCCACAGAGATTAAAATCATCTTGAATGTAATCATCATCAACTTCACAGAAGAACTCATTTCCCCGCAAATTGCAAAACCAAGAGATCCAAGGTGTGTCATCACCATCAGAACCGCTAACATCTGATTCCTCGCTGTCTGTTTCAGATACCTCTACTATACATGCAAAAAAAAACAAAAAAAAATCATTGAATATGTGAATGACTCGTATTCAATAATAATGAGGAAAAATCCAAAGAGATAGAGATGAGAGGGAACCAAACTATACATCACAAAACAACAAAGAAAATACTGTGCTTATGAGAAGAGTTCTAATATCTGAGAGATGAAAACCCACAGAGAAAACATCAGCCAGAAGGCCCAGAACACTATACTCAGAACCTTGATCACAATGCCATAACTAAAATGGATCTTGTGCAGAAAACTAAGACTTCCACTGTCAAATACACATTAAGAAACAAAAAAAAATTTACCGCGCTTATGAAAAGAACCCAATTCTCATCTTCAGAAAGATGAGAAGCCACAGAGAAATATGAGCCACAATGTTGCACTAAACAATCCACTATGGTGTAAATGTGTTTCCAAGACACTTCCATTGCAGAAAACTAAAACTTGCACTCAAATAGTAGAGGGTATTTTTAGTGTAGAAGTGAACAAAACAAAGACTAATGTGCAGTACTGCATTAAAACACTTGTAAAACTGCTCTTATGACAAAATATAACTATAGAAATAACCAATTAAGTATGTGAAGCAAGCACTTTGAGAGACCCATTTAGTGTTATTCAAGTAAGATCCATTCGGTAATATTCAAGGGATTAGCGCAAAGTGAACTATATATAAAGTGAACTCTTAAATAGCATTCCTCCTTATATATATATATATATATATATATATATATATATATATATATATATATAGAGAGAGAGAGAGAGAGAGAGAATTATGTGGGAGTTAAATTTAACCTCATGCAGAGATGTCAACATAAATGGGATCTTAGCTGGTTCAGCGCTTCAATAATAGGAAAAGTACTATGAGAGCGATTGAAGTCATTGTATTACGAAGGAATACTATGCAACAACAAGACTTCTAATTAGGATGGTCAAAACTAAAATAAGGAACTACTGTCTCACGAGTTGGAAGAGCTTCCAGGATGCCCACCTTTATGACATGTCTATATTATCTAACTTTTGGAATATAAGTAACCAGAAAAAGGTTGAAACCCAGATATAAAAGTGGAAATGAAAAAAGGGTATTATGCTCATTTAGTGAAGGAGAGGAGAGGAGAAGAGAAGAGAAGAGAAGCTCGAGTTGGGGAAGGGAAGAAACCTCGTCCATCTGGTCCTACAAAGCTATGTCTCTCAAAACGCAGTGAATAGATGGAATGACAACCATTTTAAACTAGCATCTTATAGTGTTTGAAATCCTAGATACTTGCAATAGGTTACTAGTGAAATTACAAAACAATTGCTTCATCTCCCTCCTTGTACTTCATAATCATGCGATGTAAAGTGGCTCCTCCCTCTTTCATTCACTATGTTTTTACCCCTACTGGATAAAACCAAGCAAAGAAGGTACCCTCTTCCCTAGAGATATCTCTTTCTCTCTTCCCCCTCCCATTCTTAGTTACCAAATTGAACGTTAGCAACCTTAGATGTCAACTCATGAGGGAGCATGATTCTTTGATATTTATATGTATGTTTATGTTATTGGTCAAAATGAAATAAAAATAAAAGGGAAAATGTCTACTACTTTTGTTATTTGGCATCCAATGTTCAAGAAAACAGGCACAACAAACAGACAATAGCTTCGTGCATCTCCTTACATGTTGAAGTGTTGGTTCTCTTAAAAGTTAAATCAACATGCATGAATTAAGGTATAGAAAAGGGCAACTTCATTTTATTACTCAATTGTCCATTCAGTTGGTGTTATAAGACCTCAAAAAGTTCCACTCCAGCTTATTTGAGTAGATCTTGAATCAACAATACTTTTGGAGGATAAGTAAGTGATGTATTATGTATGATCATGGTTCAAAATATCGGCTATTACGCCGAAATATCGGTGTATTGGTTAGGCATCAGTTGGTGCCATAGTTGTCAAGTCGTGAATTGTATCGTGTTTCATGTATCGTATCGTAAATCATATCGTATGATACAAAAACAAAAGGAAAAATGTGTGGTAATATATATTTAAACATATAAAACACACAATTTATTGGACAATCAAACATATTAGCTTGATTATGTATTAAAATAGTCAAGTAAATATTATTATAGACTAAATTAATTTTAAAGTTAAATAGTAGCCAAAATACTCTAAATTGATTTGTTAGATATTATTTTAGTAGTCTTTATTGAGTAACAAGAGAAAACAAAAATGCAGATCTACCTTTAAAATACAAAGCAAAGAGAATAATTCAAATTAACCAGTGGAGATTTATGTTTCTACTTGTGGAAAGTGGTGTGAGAAAATAAATCAACATTTTGTGGAAGAAGATATGAAACTCTAAAAAGCAATTAAAGGCTCATCAAGCGATATAGAATACGTTAATGCTAAAAAACCTCTTCATTTGAAATAAAAGGCACAAAAGTTTTGCTTTTACTCTTTTAGATGTACATAAAAACTTTTTCAAGTTGTTACGGACTTAGATTTAAAAAGCATCGTGCTTTGTATCGTATCTAATGTTCGAAAAAGCTAAAATCGGTACGAGGCGTTTTTCTCTGGGCTATGCGAGGCGTAAGCCTCAAGGCGGAGCGAGGCGGAAGTTTTGATTTAAAGACCTAAAAGTCCCCAAAACAATTTATATATGCGATAATAGGAATTATAAACAATTTACATAAATATGTAAACAATTTAATTAAATTGTTTATATAAATATGTATAAATATATAAATAATTTAATTTATATAAACAATTTAAATATGTAAACAATTTAATATATATAAATATTTACATATTTATATAAACAATTTAAATATGTAAACAATTTACATATTTAATTTAATTTACATAAATATTTAAACAATTTAATTTATATAAACAATTTACATATTAAATTAAATTGTAAATTATTAATATGTATAAATATTTACATATTTATATAAACAATTTACATATTTAATTTAATTTACATAAATATGTAAATAATTTAATTTATATAAACAATTTACATATTAAATAACAATTCACTTTGTAGTAAAAAAAATTGCCTAAGATCATTAATTGAAATTTAAAACATATTCACAAAGAATGTTATTACTTACTAGTTATTACTGATTTACGGTATATACATTAATACATATGATTGTTATATATATATAATTAATAATTGTAATAAAAAAAATTGTTATTACCAGCAGAAGACTAAGGAGACAATAAAAAAAAAACCGTGACAGAGAAGTCGAGAGAGAACGAGAGGGAGAGAGGGAGAGAAGAAGAAGAAGCAAGAAGACGTGAACTGAAGAAGAAAGACGAGGCAGCCAATAGGCCAGTGAAGAAGGAGGCGACGAAGAAAAACAAACCCGATCATTAGTCGATCGGATATTGGATGTTGGATGTCGAAGTCGCGATTCTCAAGAAGAGGAAGTCGAAGTTGCAAGTCGCGTTGTCAAAGAACAAGTTTTAGGGCTTTTTAAAATCAAATCAAGTATGACCTTGACCCGCTTCTCGGTATGAACGACCGAGGCGTAAGCCTCGGACGAATAAATATGGCTTACGCTTTTGTATCTGATGCGGTAGCCTCGCCACAGCTTCCTCCCACCTCGCTACGAGGCGCGCCTCAAGGCGTACGCCTCAAACGCCTTTTCGAACATTAATCGTATCTGAATTGTATGAGACGGTGTCATTTTCGATTCACCCTGCGATACGTATCAAATTGTCTTTATATCGCGATTGCATCGATCGTAAGATTTGATAACTATGGTTGGTGCCAAATAAGCAACCTTGAGACGAATCATAAAATTAGAAATTATTCATGTAAAGGGAAGTTTTGGGGTAAATTTTGGCAATTCAAAGGTAACGAAAGCGCTTTGAACCAAATAAAGGAGAAATCACGGCATATAAAAGGAGAAATCACGACATATAAAAGAAGAAATCACGACATAAAGGTTAGAAACGCTGCTAAAAAGAAAAATTAAATTTGCTAAAAGATATAAAAAGGAGACGACAAAGTAAAATAAACCTTTTTTTTTAAATTGTACCTATGTAGTACTTAGTCGAGTACAACTTGAAAAAAAAATGCACTTAAAATATACTTAATTAAGCTAAATTGTACTCAAATTATATAGATCATATATACTCGGCCATTTGAACTAAGACAACATCAATATCAACTTTGCTTAAATGAAAAAATAAATTAAACATATTTGCAATGTTTGTTTTATCATTTGAACAATGTTATGTGCACTAGATAGTGTTTTTGTGAACTTAATTGATTCATCATGTAACTCTTATTATTTATAATTTTTTCATAGTTAGTTTAATTTTTTTTCAATCTACTAACTAGCAAACAATGCGTATCGCCCAAAACCAATACCAAGTCAAAAATGACCTTCCAAAACATAGGTCGAATGCTAAAAAAGGGGGAAACCGGTGTATAAATGGTGTACACAAAAAACATAGGAACCTCAAAAGGGCACCTCTGTGAATCTGTCCAAACAGGCAAACACTCAAAAAACCCACCCATATGGCACTAGTTAATAGTTTATACTTTATACAATACAAGAGAAGCTGGGCTTCAGTACAGTTCAATGACAATTATAATTACTACTTATTTATTGATTCCTAAGTGTTCGATGATAAATTATGAAATTTATCTCAAGAGGCCAATAAGTAACACTAATTGATAACTCAAATATTTTGTGATAGAACTTTAAGCTTTAGAGTACTGTCTTGAGGAATATATGGCAGATCAGATTGCTGTCTACAATCCAAAGTGTATTCTTTTTGCAATTTTTTTTATCTTTGTTCACACCAGACATAAATGATCAATATAGACCAAAATCACAACAGAACCTAAAAACCCCAAATCAGAACTACAAAAAGAAACCAACTTTTTAATGTTCACGGCAGCTCAAAATCGTACATGACAGTTACTAAAACAAATATACATGTGTATACATTTATGAGTAGAAACTATAAAGAAAGGTAAAGAGGGAAAACCAGTTGGACTCTGTTCAGGAGGTGGCTTGCCGTTCCCAGTCAGCACGGAGAATCGATCCTTATCCTTGCCGTTCAATCCTCGGGATGTGGAGGGTGAGGATCGTTCCAAATGCTTGTCTAGGGCATCATTTATTCGCTTCCGATCAACGTGGCCCATCTCCGCCTTAGATCCTCCTCCTCTTTTGCCGTACATTTTCCCTCTCTTCAGCAGCTAGAAGATAAATAGCTCCGTATCACGGTATCAGCAAAATTTGCAGCACATACGAAGAAATTAGGGCTTGAAGATGATTAGAACTAGTGCTTAAGGTGAGAGATTAGGCCTATGAAATGAAAGGGAGGAGGAGAAAAATTAGGGTTCGGGTCAGAATGAAGATGATAGAGAGCTAGACAATCAATTCTCTCTCTTCTCTCTTGGATTGGGTAGCGTTTGAGTGAAGTGAAGTGAAGTGAAGAGTAATAAATATATGGTAATGGGAGAGAGACCGTCGGTACCGGTGAAATTACCGGCGGGAACAAGAGAGTGGGATATACTATGCCGTATTAGCTTAAATAACTAGTACCTATCAGCTATCACCCACCATTACTTTACTATTGTTATGATTTATTTTATTTTTCTTCTTAACTTAACCGACCACCATTCTCTTGACGATTCGATCATACAACCATCATCATATTTTTTATGATTTATATGTTATCTGTTAAAAGTTCTTAAACCGTCAATTCGGGAGGGTGCTATAAGAAATTTAAGATAATTTGATAATAATTATCAAGACATGAATTTTAATATAGAAATGAGAAGGGTGGTGAACCTCAACTTTAAAAAAAATGAAAAAAAAAAAGTTGAGAATTATTTTACCATTGTAAATTATAATAAGGAAAAATGTATCTGCACAGCGACGGAATTTTGGGTTGTAGCAACGGTTTTTCGTCGTCATAGTCCGATTATGTAATACACAACTGTGTATATATATAGCCGATTATAATAACACATTTTAATTTAAAAATATGATTAGAACTAGTGCTCATACATAATTTTTAGTAGTGGCATATGATTTATTCGAAAATATATGTGATTTTAAATTATTTTGATACACTTAGACAAGCAGTTATAATAAGCTGAGAAATTAATAATAATAATAATAATAATAATAATAATAATAAAAGAAAAAGAAAAAGAAGAAGGCAATTCATGATGTTTTTTAATCCAATAAACAAGGTAGGTTTCTCAGATTAAAGAGGTTTCATAAACATGATAATCTAGTTCAAAATTAAACAAGTGCAGTACTTTTGATCAATTTGTTTGTCCAATATTCCCGAATAGTATATTTTGCATAAGAAGATTCTCCAAAAAAGTTGAATAGGGAATTAATTATATCAATAAGTTTATTTTAGTGCCTAGGCAGTTTCCAATTGCATGATTAAGTGAGATCTAGTTCAACTAACAAACTGTAAGAAAAATACTCTCATGTAATCCATGTCAAACACAGTAACTAATAAGAAGTTGAAAATTCTCAATTTAATTAATAGAATCATTTAAAAACTTGCCATATGCAACAAAGCTTGCTTCTAAATTTTCCAATTAATAAATACATGAATATCCCCAGAAAAGGCATCTTTGATTTTACATGCACAGTGTCCATGGTGGAACAAACGTTCTCATTTTCAATCCATCAGCTCAGGGTTTTCCGAGTGGTTATAATTGCTCAACATGGTTACTAATTGCATCTGGGCAAGATTGCGCTTGTAGAAGCTCCAAACGGGTGAAAGGCGGAGCAAACTGCAATGTGTAGTCTTCATCTGATGTTAAATAATAAAGAATGCGTTAATAAATTAGATAAATAAAAGTAAGAGAACGATAGAAAACAAAAATCTCTTGTTTAATTATCAAAGGTAAAAGTGTATGAATGAAGGTCTAAATCTTACTCTCTTTGACTGTTCCGTAAAGCCAGCACAACACTTCATCTGCAAATGCAAGGCACACTCCTCCCTGCCAAGTGCCAACCCGTTACCACCAGAAAAAAAAAAAAAAATTGTATGTAAAAGAAAACTTTCCGAGTTGCCATGAACTTGATAATCTGGCACGGTCTAATTTCTAAACAGTATCGTGTCTGAATGGCAAATTAATATAATTTGTTCTCAACACTAATAGAAAATACTCCCTCAAATGTGATGTATAGTTCCAAATTACCCTTTAATGGAACCCACCACAAAAAATCTCCTTCAAAGTCTGGGAAAAATGGAAATAGTAGAGTGATTTAATAACTAAGGCGACAACATGGTGTGCCATCCAAAAAGGGACAGGGATACAACTAGTTTGGAAAAAGAGAACCAAGAGTTGGTGCTGAGGCCTGAGGGAACCATGTATGTATAATACATGTACTGACCAAGTATGACAAAGGCAGGGTAAAGCCTTGGGCGAAAGAATAAAACAACAGCACCCATTCATTTTTCAGTTAAAACTGAGTTACCTGCCAATAACTCTTCATTTTTACTCTCTGTGTTACATCTTTGGTTCTTAATCTCTCCGTTCGAACAAGTCGACCACCATCGTCTCTGCCAATAAAAGATAAACAAACAAGTGAATCAATTTGGAACTGTACCATGACAACTTACCAAAACCAAGAACCAGCACATAATATGCATGAGAGCAAGACCAATTTGAAATACATTCGAAGCGCAGAGTAAATGTCTAACTATTTCTACGAGACCTCCTTTTTGCTTAGTTAGAGATAACACATCAGCGAAGGACAACTTTATGACAGGCTACAACAGGCATGAATATTTTTTCTTTCCTTTAGTTAAATAACGGTACACAGTAGGCTGGGGTTTAAGGGTGTTATGGTCTCTCATGGTTAAATTAGAAGTCATCCACTAAGGAAGAAAAAGAAAACAGAAGTAAAAGCAAATTGAAGAGCAAACAAAATTTACCTAAATCCAATGACAATGTAAGGGACACCAGCTAGGAATGACTGGATCTGCAATCAGTAGATCACCAATGTCATTTCCAATATACAGATTAAAGAATGTCAAAGGAATCCCATGGCAAATTAATTTACAACATATATTTCTGTTTCAATACTTGGGAGAACTGCAAATTATCATAAACCTATAATTCTTAATAACTTAAAATTTTCAGGCATACAAATTGGAAGGGAAAGACATAAAGATCTCCATCCTTGCCGCTCGCTTGGTTCTTTAATGTGTGTGTGTGTGTGTGCGTGTGTGTGTATCATCTAAATTAAATACCCAAGTTGCAATTATAGATTTTATTTTTAATTGTGAAAAAAAATGTCATATATAATCAAAACTTACATAATTTTGATTGTGTCCATCGCGACATTTGATATATTGAATATGAATATGGATTACCACAAAACTTTTCATGTAAGAAAGTTCGCATTTCACCATTAATTACGTGCCCTTTCAATTTTCAGTGGCAAAATGGTTCATTTACTACCAAGAATGTGCATATACCATAAATGTAAGATATTAACTCACGAAGTCAGTCCAAAAATTTAACATAGTATATCTATTGTCTATACAAGGGGGGGAAATATTATGGCAAAATGCTATTATCATGACACACGACTATATCTAAAAATGTCAAAAAACAGCACGATCAATAAGACAAATTAATATATTCATAGCAATGTAGAAGGCATGTGTACCCAGAACTTCAGCAATTTCTCCCTCTCAAATCTTTCCTCGGTGTGATAATTTAACTGTGCATAATGGAAATAAGGATGAGATCGAAAATTACAAACTACAGAAAAGAAACAAAAAGCAAGCCAAAATGTGAGTCAACCTCCCTACTAGTCTTTAGTTCCACATAAAACCTCCTTCCTTCATCAGTTGAATCACAGCAATCCATTTCAGCACCCATCAGAATACGATGGGCTCCCAATTTGGTTTTAATTACTGAACAATATTCAGCATTGGCATCAACATGATGTATCCCATCTCCAGCAGCTCTTCTTGGATCTTCTGTAGCGAGACTCTCAAAACAATATCCCCAATAACATCTAATTCAATAAGATAAGAAGTCAAAGAATGGATATGACAAAAGTTACATAATTCAACAAAAATCAAACAAATTGATCAAGGAATTTATATATATATGAAACATTCCCACATCACATGTATCTGGATATCTGCTACTGTTGGATGCTTAGGAATTCCAAACCATTGCCTCATGATTACAAATATATTTCACAAAAGCACTATGACTAGAGTTGGCCAATATATGGGTATTCTTCATCCATTATGTGGTGTAATGGGTGATGTTATACTTCTATAGCTAATCAGTAACGCAAAAATTCGACCACTCTTCTTGTGTAATCCTCGTCACAGAACTCTTTCACTATACCTAGTCTGATTATTATTACTAGGATGGAGATATTAAATAAATACATGATAGAAGATTATAAAGTCCCATACAGCAAACTACTAAATCTCTAGCCATAATAACAAATTTTTGTTTTCCTGTCAATCAGTATCCTCTCGTATAAATCCCAAACATATTTTCTTTCAAGACCAGCTTAACATGTAGTTTGGGGAACTCAGAGGTATAAATAGTATACTTCTTTAGCTTATTTTATTTAATTTCCCAGGAGAAAAATAAATTTTAACAGATCCAGGAAGATTCTTTGAGAGAAGCCTGATTAAACACAGGCTTGAACAGAATAACGTAAACAAGAAGCTGTGAGAACCAATGATAAATAGTCATGTACCTTTGGCGGTCCAGCTCACTTTTTGGCCTTTCCGGGAGTTTATGTACATCTAGATAGACAACACCATTCCTTTTGTGCACCCCCATTTCCCAAGGCTCATTCCTGATATAAGCAGTGGCCAGTATCTACAGATACACAAAGATGAGCTTGTTTTTTTTAAAATAATAATTTAAACAGCCACTTGAAGCTCAAAAGCTACCATAGTTCATTAAAAGCACTCTAAAACTTGTATTCGACTATCCACAATCCATATGTGAGAAATATTTCTACAAGATTCTAATGTAGCTAAAGAATATAAGCAATACAACTTGTATGCAGGTCCAAAAACGATGTTTGAAACCCAAAACTAAACCAGTTTACTATTGAATCTGTCATGAACAAATCATGATCTTGAAATTATAAAATAAGAAACTGAAAAGCCTATAAAATCATGTTCAGTGAAAAAGATAAGCTAACATCGTTAGATGAAAAAATGATTATATGTAGCACAGAAGAAGGGGTCAGAACTTACCTTATTAAGGTTGTTGCGATATGTCTGCCAGGGTTAGAAAATGAGGAAGAAAAAACTGTAAGTTAACAGAACTATAGTAAAAGACACATAAGCTAGATTTCATCAAACAAATCTTACCACAAAGTGCATATTTTGAAGTGGAACATTTTTGTTTCTTATGCATGTAAGAAGATCGCCAAATCCTTCAGAGCCCAAATCTGGTTTTGAGACGGAGATCGGAGGAGGATTGGGTACATACGTCAGTAGTCATATACAAAAGCCCAATGAACAGACACTCTGATCGAGTATTATTGATATGTAACAGATATCTCATTTTCTGCATATTCATTCGTACTGCATACCTTTCTTCTCAATGTAAGTATCAAAACCTTCATTAAGATCAGCCCCAATGTCTTCTGTAATAAGACGCTTGAAAAGCCTCTGATAAAAATGAAGAGTGATATAATGAGCAAAGCATAGAGGTATCCAAAATTAATAAACTTTTTGGTGGAATTCAAAAGGGGAAAAGGGAGACAAGGATCCGAAAGGCTCACCAAGCTGCGGTCATCAAAATAGACCTCACCACCTTCTACACGACTATAACAACCAAGCTCACATGGCTAATTCACACAATTAACCAATATAATGAATTAGTAAACACGGCAGAAAGAAGTTCTACAGCAAAAAGTCAAAAACATTTTCAAAGAGCAATCTAGCAGTTGCATTAATCAAAAGGAATGCTCGATAAGTACAATTAGAAGTCATTAAAGCAGTGATCTATAAAAAGAATGCTTGCTCAAAAACACTAATCAAAAGGAATGCTCGATAAGTACAATTTAGCACACACTAATGTATTTGTAGATTGTTTGAGTGATTTTTTATAGAGGGGGAAACTAAGACCATGCAAATCCATTTGAATTACCAATTACTGGTTTAATGTTGAGAAGACTTGGTAGATGAAACGGGATTAACAATTAAAAAGATAAAAAGGGATACATAAATTTACCTCCTGAAATGCTATACATTTCCTTGCTAATGTCTCTTCGCTTTTAGTAAACTTCAATTCAGAAACAAAGCGTTCATCATTGCGGACATTAGGAAACCTGGAATTATAACCATAGTTTTGCCTTTGAGGATAAGGTCCAGGTCGGGAAAGGAGGCCAGCTCCTCGATCATTTTGCCAACGACCGCGCCCAAAACCCCCTCTAGTATGGTTAGTAGTATTACGTATGGGGGCAAAACTGTAAATCAAAGACAAAAAGAGTGAGGCGATAGATAAGAATATAACCGGAAGGTGGAGAGAGAAATAGAGACCACCACCAAAAAAAAAAATCGCATGTGATTAAAAAGACTAGAAAGAACAGTGAATCTATATAAAATTAGAAGCAAGAGCAGTTAAGTGCAAGCTTCCCTCTTAGCAAATTCCTTAATGCTTCACAATAAAACAAAACAAAAAAGAAAAGAAAAACTGAGATTTAACAAATAAATGAGGAATACAATCAACTTTGTTTACCACTATCATGTCCAATCCTCTCAAGTATGTAGATGGGAAACCCCAAATCACATAGTTATAAGATTTTCTAAAGTTCATTTTAACAACCGTGGTATATAACTCCATATTTTGTATGCATAATTCCTTCAATCAAGAACAAACGAGTTGCAAGAGCTAGTTATTACCTCAGCTACCTATCTAAACAAGATGTTGAGAACTTGGGAATGATCTTATAGGTGCTGGCGACCAACTTAAAGCCCAAATTCTTCAAATCAGAATATATCCTCTTCAAAAGAACAACATGTAAGAAACACCTACACTTATTTCTTTCCTTGTTTTGATAAGTAAATCTTATTTCAAATCCCCATATCATTAAACAGCTGAAAAAATCTGATCACATCAAGACTAACAACAGGCAACAGCCAACCAACGATGATAATTCCCCAACACAGCTGAAATGCTCTCTACCTCTCTCTTCTCTTCACTCTCACCTCTCATATCTCTTTTGATAATTCCCCAACATCATTCTTACCATCCTTGATTTAACTCCCTGATCTTCCCATATATCCAAGCTTTCCTCCATTCAACATTGTTGAAAACCTCCATGACCTGCATAAAACTCAATATAACTCAAAGCTTAGTCTTAACTCTCTCCACAAAACATTCCCCCTCAACCTATATACTCTCATATTAATCGGTGATATTAATCACCAAGTAAAATTAAATGGACATATGATTTGCAGCACTTTTTAGCAAGATAACGGAGCCACACCGGAGAGGAACTCCTCCCAGAATCTAAGTTAGTTTCTTTTCATTTGATCAATATCATTATTTTCTTTAGTTTTCGTACGTGTTTAACAGCATTGGAATTTTGCAGATAACCACATATAAGGTATGGCCTATGTTTATGAATTAGAATGATAGATTTAATCCATGTAACATTGTTAAAATTCACATATCATTAAATTTTCCTGACTTTTTTTCTCTCTTTATTCTTCCTTTTCTTTGTTTATCCTTTTCCTAGTACAATAATGGATTCCAGAACTCATACTGTTATCCTTTCACTAGTCCTAAATTTAGGATAGCTAAACCAATCAATGCACACACTTGAATAAAACATAATCACCACAAATCAGTTCTTCCTAAAAATTCATCAAAAACCAATTAGCATTAGCATGTAGAACTCAGCAGTCCACACCAATTGGCAATAATTCTTCACACTAAATATAATTTGCTAATGAAAGTCATTTAATCATTCCCAAAATACAAATTTGTATAGAACATGAGCAAGTTGATTATGCTTCAAAGCCCAAAATACAAATTCACCAAAAAAACAGATACCCAATAACAAAATCCCTAAAGCCCAACAACCCGACACATAAAAACTTAAACTTTTTTTAATAGAAAAAAGAAATTCAAAACTTTTAGTAATACCCATAAAGAAAAATGAATCACCTGGCACTGGAAAAGGACTAGAGACAAGGGTTTTACTATAATCTTCATTATCAGAGGCAAACAGATCTTTACCATCATCCTCATGATGATAACTATTATTATTAGACCTCACTTCCCCATTATCTTCATCTTCGCTACCACTGCCACTTCCACTTCCACTGCCGCTCCGGCTACCACTTACGCCGCTGCTAGTCTCTCCTCCGCCGCTCCGATTGGAAGATGAGGATGAGGAGGAAGAAGAAGATGATGCGGAGGAGGACGATGGGTGGCTCTCTTCTTTAATGTTGTTGTCTTCGTCATCTTCTTCTTCTTCTCCGAATAAGTCTAATTCTTGTTCCGAGTCCATTTTGATATTTCTCTCTCTATATGTATAGGAGATATATGTTATATTTGTGCAAACATACATAAGAAAGTAGTATTATGTATACGTGTATATGCTTGTAAAGCTTTGATTTTTGATTTTGACCTCTGAGCTTTATTATGTGCACAGTGGGTAAATTGGGTAAGGTGAAGAGACGAATCGGGAAATGACTCGTATTTTTTCATATTTTATCCGACTTAGGACGAGTTGAGTAGGGTCGTGCTTTATCACGTGACGTACAATAAGTTTTGTCAAAAAACAAAGAATTTTAGGTGTGCTAAATTCGATTTCATTTAGTTCTTAACTATTCACATCAATATCATCCTTCCGTTACTTCAACCCACTGTAACATACTCCAGCAGCATTTTTAATCGTAATCTATTATTTAAATTCAAAAAAGAGAATTATTACACTAATTATAATTTATAAATCTTCAGAAAGAAATTGTAACAAAAAGTCGATATTCAAGGTAAAGCAGATGTAACAAAAAATTATATCGTATCCGAGCATGGAGAAATACAAATAAAGATAATTAGGTAAGTATACCAAAACAACCATGGTTGGAAGAAAAATGCTCTGCTGCGCGCTAACAATGTAACAACTAGCTAGCTAGTATTCCTGAGAATCTAAAGTCCCCAAAATGGAAGTTATTATTGTGAGGTAGTTTAATGGATACAACAAACAAGTGGAGAGAGAGAGAGAGAACAAGAATTATCAATGTTATCTTCCATATAAATTGGTGGAACTCCAAATCTTAATTAAATCTATGGTGTAAATATATGTTTGTGTAAATTGATATTTCGAAAATATTTTTTAATATTTTCACATAAAATGTACATTAATTGTTGCTTTTTATGTAGAAATATTGTTGCGGATTTATCAGTTTCCTACGAATATTAGTATTTCAACTATAACTATTGACAGGCCAGAAATGGCTACCAAATTCCACATAGAAAGCAATCCTTTACAATTGAAGGAGGGCTGCCAAAAAACAATCAGCCACAATTTTGTCAATCAATGTTGATGCCTTCCATCTTTAGTATCAGCAGAGCATACTTTTCTCCTCTTCGATACAAGCATTTAGTTTCAGTGGGAAAAAATCAACCAATACTAGTTTAACAAATGGCATAAAAATCGATCTTCCAATTATGCAGCAATCTCATCGACCTCGGAATTAAAGACAAAACTTGGAAAAGTAGTGGTAATGTCCCTGCATTTTTACGAGAATAAAATATCCAAGTGTCAGCTTACTTAAGTGATCCACAATTTACATGACGGACATTATAATAAAAAATACCTTAAATATGGAAGGGTCATTATTTTCAGTAATGAAGGATTTTTTGTCACAAAATTGAGCCATTCTGATCTATCAATCTTTCCGTCCCGATTTACATCAGCTTCTAAAAACGTCTGTTCACAAAATCAAACAAACAAGTATTAAACTGGCACCTTCCTGAAAAACAGGAACTAGAATACCAGTACAAAAGAAACCAACAGAACAGAAATCTTGAGATATTACAAAATGACAACTAGGATACAAATGACGTTCACGGAAATGAACCACTTAATGTGCAAAACTGCAAAAGTATAATCGTGAGCTTTTAGACAACTATGAATTTAGGCCAACACCTCTAGACAAATAAATCATTAACGAGCATCAAGAAGTAATGGGAAAATTTTAGGAAAATATATAAAAGTAAGACAACTCATCTTGTGTCTCACAACATGGAGAAGACAGAGATTCAAAGCCAGACATACAGGTTCAGTTGGATAAACCTTTGAATGTCCGCTAAACCCAAACATATAATGCATAGAAGCTTTTGCGTAAAAAGTATATTAAGTGTCCTCTTGAATGATAAGCAGTTTGAGGTTTCAAAATTGTAAGATTTACTAAAAGTGAAGATATGAGACCAAGTAATCAATCAACCATATATTCATCCCTCACCTTATCCAGTATTATCTCAATGGTCTCATCAGCCAGCTTCATTTCAGACTCGCATAAAAGTGCAATTAACATTTGCTTAACCTGCAAAAAATCACTGATAATGAAAATGCCTGCAAGTAGGTAACAATTAAAACTAAGAAGTTAAAGGCAAATCTACGGAGTTTGCTGCAATATTTCCATTCTAATTTTCATCTACTATATCATTTTTGTTTAATAAGCAAACAATGAAGAACAACTAGTCAAGTTTTTTCTGAATTCACAATGAAGATTGCTAGTAGCAATATGTCTAATTAACAGCCTAAAAAGGAGAAGCACAAAAAATTTATGCAAATGATAGTTCAAATATAAAAAAGTTCTTGATACTAGAAACAGAGATACTATTAGGCTTTCTCATGCTAAAGTTGATTATCTGCACTCATAGATGGTGAAAATGATAACAAAGAACCATAAAAAATGTTACATGTCTCAAATTCTTTCCACAGCCAAACATACAAAAAGTCTATGTAACTTGGCTAACACAGAGATACATCTAACCTAAACTCGATTGAGGATATAACTACTCTCCCTTTCATGTTAGAATGCCCCACAAGAGGAAGGATGTAAATGCTTCATTTCCCTTCCCCTTCCCATTCCCAGCAGATATTTTAAAACTAACATAAAAGATATAGCCATTCCTGTCCAAGGAGTTGGAAGAGGTGGAAAGCAATATCAAATGGTAAAAACAAGCTCATGGGAGCATCATGAAAGCAGAAGTAATTGATTTTTTTTAGATAATTACACAATATACAACTCAGCTTGTGCACAGTACTAATGACTTCCAGTCTAGAGAGTAAAAGGTAGAATTACCAACTCTATAGGACATATTTTGTCTGGCGGAATGACAGGTGACATTTGACTACAACCACTTTGGTACATTCTGGTTGTCATAACATCTTACCTAGTCAGGTTCACTTTTTTTAAAGGCAGACATAAGGTCCTAATAATTGCTATCTTGGATCATAAAAACAATTTCAAAAAATAATGCTAGTATCAACATACCTCTTGCCGCTCAATAAACCCCGTGCCATCCAAATCATAGAGAGTAAATGAAACTGCAACATCATACATTCATACTAAATCACTAAGACTGATGAAACTGAGTAGCACTCCCAACTTTGGGATGGGATGCATTAAGACTCACAACTTATACAACCTAAAGATTGATGAAACATAATTTTTCAACTTACAATTAATCTTGTCTTCTTGTGAGGCATTCGGATGGAAAACATTGAGAGATCTAACAAAGTCACCAAAATCAATCACCCCCTTATGTTTAACATCAAAAAGATCAAAGATCTGCAATCAAAACTTATAATAATTAGAAAAACACTAGCGTACACAAAGGCATTACTATTGTGAAAATAGTTGTTGTCTGGAACAGAATCTTTCAAGTGTTGTAAAAATTTACGAAGATACATGCATGAGCATAGTACATTTATATATGGAGACGTAAAGAAACCCGTACCAGTTTTACTGATTTTAAGCTTCAGGATACTCGCATAGTAGTTCCCCATATACATATGTAATATTTGAGCAAGTGCAAGCAGGCATGCATAAAAAATTTAACTGACATGAAGATATGCAAAAGCTTTCACTCGGCCTCAGTATATTGAGCTAGAAAAGAGCTCATTGATCCAGATGGGAATGCAACTTTATCCATTTATTTGACAATTAACACTGAAATACTTGTAGATTCTACTGATACCTCCGCATTGGTATATCCTCAATATAAAGTTCAACCAATGCCTACCATTGATACACCAACAAATGGCACAGAAGCGTTATATGAAAACACTAAAAATGTAAGATGTGTTGCTCACAAATACTCCAGCATGTTTTCCCATAGAAGGTGATTGGCAATTCACATTAATAGTTCAGAATGTAAAGTACAACCGTGAAGTGGCATCGACATCATCTCAACTAAACTATGTTACATGGACAGAGATCTATGTCAGCGGGGAAGTGTCCGAAACTCTCCTATTTTTTAGAGCATTTTTACTATGTACACTATATTTTGGAGTGTCCAATAACCAAATTGATGAGTTCATATTATTCATTTATTTTGATTCCTTTATATTTAGTTTTATTGCATGTTTTATGCTTGGTGTTCTAAAATCCCGCCTAGGCCCCCCCTTGGCGTCCGCCTAGGCACTAGGCCCCCCTTGGTGTCCCGCCTAGGCGCTAGGCCCCTGACGCCTCACCTAGGCCCAAGGCGGAAAAAATCCCTTGAAAACTAGGTGGAGCCTGAGCAGAAAGTTTTTTTTTTATTTTAATAACTACCCAAACAGGATCTTGATATATTTATTTTTCTAATGATTTACCATATTCATAATACAAGTTGTAGTATATCAAATCACAACAAGAAGTGAACAATATCAAGTCAAAATGGATAATTTTATTATAGTTGTAATTTTTTGAATTTATGTCAACTTCAAATTATACAAATGATGATACATTTGTAATATTTAGTTTAATTTAATATAATTCTTAAATTTATGTTTCGTTTCTTAAGTTTTAATATTGAATTAAATTCTTGAAATTTTAAATTTTATTATTTAATAGCAATCCTGTTTATTAATAAAACTAATACGTTAAAAATATGTTTGACCTTTGAACAATTGCATGTTTATGTTTGACTTTTGACATTAGCAATATGGATATGTGTTTGAACTTTAAGCAAAAGTAGTTATTATCTTTATTATAGATTGTTTTGCTTTATATTATTGTTTTGTTTGGATAAATGTGAGATAAAATATTAAAATTGGCTTAAAATAAAAAATCTCGCTTAGGCCTCTCTAGGCTTTAGTTTCACTGACGGCCGCCGCTAGCTTTTTAGAACATTGGTTTTATGTGTATATGAGCTTATTAAGGTGTTTAATGATTTCAAGAAGAATTGGAGTGAAAACGAGGAAAAAGGGAAGAACGCAGGGTTTCGAATGTAAGATGGATGCATGGTCTTGACTTGGGACTTGGATTTTATTGTAGAGTTATTCCTTAGCTTTCCTGAACATCTTGAATCGTCTCAAACAAAGTTCATATGAAAAAGTTACGATCTTTTTACCAGACGAAAGTTGAATCTCAAAGTTTGAAAGTTGCAATTTATATAGCAGTCACTTGGAGCCCGATTTCGACCTTGATGCAGCCAGAATATGTCAATTCTCAAAGAATGAAAGTTGTAGATCTCGTTGATATCTTCGATTTGATAGGTAGCAGACCCTGTAAGTCCTCCCGAATCAAAAGTTATGACCATTCTACCAAATGATGACGCAGCAGGAAATGGGACAGCGAATTAGGCGGGAAATCTTGGAAATCTTTGATTTTTGGAAAGTTTCTAAAAGCATATTTTGGCAGCTTTCTACATGGAATTGGATTGATATTTTTATCAGATTTACGATATCTTTAGACTGAGATTTATTTTCAAATTGGATTTTATATCTTTATGGAAACTAGAGTTTTGTAATTCCTTTTAGGATTTGGATTTCTAATTCTCATAGGATTTAGGTCTTTGTCTAGCACTATAAATAGAGGGTAATAGTCAGGGTATAATTCATTCAATTATCTACTACATTATATCATCTACTCCATTGGAGTGCAGACGTGGAAGCAGGTCAGGCTAGTTTTCTTTATTCAGTTCTGAAGGGATGTTGAACCTTATTCATAATTAACGGTTTGATCAAGTTTAATTTATTTATTAGTTCGTGCATGAGATTTATTCTGATTATCTGCATAAACTTCTTGTATCTTATTCAATCTACTAAATCTAGGATTAATTTGGTTTATGCTAGATTAAGATATTAAATTAGTGAATTGATATAATCTTTTTACTAATTTTGCTAAAATATAGGTGAAGAGATTATAGATTAAGATTTTTATAATTTTAGAATATGTAATATTATTTGACTTAAAAAGTCAAGACGGATGATTATTAAGCAAAGCGATGTATATCGATCATAAGTAGCAATTAGTGATACTTGATTGTGGACAAGCTTTTGAGTATTATTAAGGTTTTTAGAAGAGAAGTTAAATAATTCCTGATTGTGTAATTATTGCTTGGAATAACTTGATTCTCATTCTTCATGCTACTGTTATATTAAATCTAGACTGATAGTTCTAGGTTATATGATAGTTAGGGTTTATTGGGACGATTGTCACTCTAAATTTACAACAAAAGGAGAATTGCGGATAATTAGCGATCGCGATTATCTAGGGTTATTAATCTCATTGAAGGGTAAATATTGTGAAAACTTGATTACTCCATAATTTGTGAAAAGGCGATATTGAATTGAAGACCTGATGTTTGTTTTTAATTATTGTTTATCATTGTTAATTTAGTTAATCAAATCCAAAACCCCCTTTCCATTAGCAATCATAGGATAAATATAAAACAAAACACTCTCCGTGGGATCGATCATTGCTTGTTTCTATACTAATTAATGAGTTAGTAGAATAGGAGTAAAGTTTAATTTTGGAGTGCTAAACGACAACTCCCACAAACCCACATACAAGTCTACTAGTGTCGACACAAGTACTTCACACTCAACTGAAGGGTCCAATGTAACATAGCAACTAAATACAAGAGAGTAAAGTATCATACCCGATTTGCAAAAAGGTTCTCTCTCTTTCTGTTCTTAAATAAAGCCAATTGAAATTCCTCCTGCAAATATATCCAATATCCTCAAGTCATCTTCATGTGTAATGGTAAATCAAAAACAACTTAATATATTCTTATAATGCAAAAATCAGTTATCTTTATCAGAAAGAATAAATAAAAGCAATCTTATCTAAGATAATCTATAAAACATTGAAATAGCATGATATCAGTATATATATATATATATATATATATATATATATATAGATACATATAGATAAATTGACTATGAGATTACAAACCAAGGTTATAGATAAATTGATTTCAAATGATTTGAAAGAACAATGATTTGAAAGCAATATTATTCTTGACCAACAACACTGTTCAAAGATACACATTAAACAACGTCATCGCTTACCCTAATCATCATGTTATACTAATTACAATTAAAGAGTCTCTACATACCATAGTTATTGATTAATTCTCAATATAAACCTGAGAATAACTAGTGTTCTAAAAATCGACCTAGGCGCTTAGGCGCCCCCAAGCGCCTTTCCTGGGCCCAAGGCGGTGAAAAAAGTGCTCAGGAAATTAGGAAGCGTGTCTAGGCGAAGAGTTTTTTTTTAATAACTACCCAAACCAGATCTTGATATATTTATTTTCTAATGATTTACCATATTCATAATGCAAAAAGTTGTAGCATATCAAAACAAAACAAGAAATGAACAAAATCAAGTCAAAATGTATAATTTTATTATAGTTGTAATTTTTTGAACTTGTACCAACTTCAAATTATATAAATGATAATACATTTGTAATATTTAGAGATATAAAGGGATATGGAGATGAAGACTATTAGTTTGTATTTTTGATTATTTGTTTGTGTTTGAACTTTTAACAATTGCATGTTTGTGTTTGAACTTTGACATTGACAATATGGATATGTGTTTGAACTTTAAGCAAATACCTTTATTATCTTTATTATAGATTGTTTTACTTTATATTATTGTTTTATTTGGATAAATGTAAGATAAAATATTAAAATTGACTTAAAATAAAAAATCCCACCTACGCCTAGCACCTTTTAGAACATTGAGAATAACCAAATGTTAAAAAACTTAGCTTTCTCAATGAACTCTTCAATGACTGATCTCATTCTCTTACTTATATTAACTTCAACAAAGTTTTGCCTTGATTTGATATTCATACCGAGTACTAGCAACCCGATTTGCTTCAAAGTATATGTTCAAATATTAATATTATTCCCTCCTTATAGAATTATGTCCAACACTGCCAGAAGGCAAGGTGTGAATAGGTATTGCAACATAGACAGTAGTACGCATAACAATGCCTTGAGACAGGAATTGACAAAAAGTACCTTGCTTATTAGACCATCATCAATCACAGAACTGCTGATGCTCTTATATAGCTCAAATAGTGCTTCAACTTCACTAACACTAACTGTAGAAACAAAAAAATGGCAGATCAAATTAGTTTGTAATTACGCATGAGCAAAATAGAAAGGAAATAAAAAAGACAGACATATAAAATCATAAGTGAAGAAAATCTGCCAACAAAGTAAAGCAGTTAGTAACTTACAAGCTGTTTGAGAAGCAAGGACTATGGGGTCCTCATGTCCAGGAAACTGCTTTCTTGCCACCGACTGAAAACAGCCCATTTACTTGAGGGAGGAGACCCTGCTAGACTAGCGCCTGTGCTTCACTACAACATCATCAAAACCATCTTAACCTTGCAAATTACAAATCCAAATCCCAACACCGACATGCAACAAAATCAGTTGAAATATAGAAAGAAAATAACCATAGATTTACCAACTTCACAAACTGTAGGATAGCTCAAAACAAAATAAAAGAATACATGTTTCCAACATCTTTTTGAAATTCATAATACAAAAGAAGTCAACAGAATTTATATTCTATAAGATATTACAAATCTGATCTCCACACTCACACCCACCCACCACATACACACCCACCCCACTCCCAAACACACACACCCACACCCACAAAAAAGGGCATAAATTGAGGAGCAAGCAAAATAGCCACACATTTAAAGTGAATCAAGGGTAGAGAAGAGCCTGAATCTTCCGGATATAGTTCTCTTCTTTCCCCTTTGTCATTGGATAGTGTTTTTTTTGTGTTTTCCATTGGGACTCAGCCATGGTAGCTTTTAGGGGGTAGCTATTTCAGATTTGCAAAAGGATTAGTAGACAGCCCTTTCTTGAGGACTTTGTATTTTACCAAGTTTGCTTTCTGTCTGGTGAATTCGTGATCCGCCCTTTCTGTATTTTCTCTTCTTCCTAACAAAATTCCTTTATTTGTCAGGAAGTGTAGATGAGTAATAGAAGTAAAACCAAAAGATATTTCCATTTCCCCTTCTGGATGCTTAGTTTGTGGAAGCAAAAGTCCTTGCAATTTCATTATTCCATACAGAAAAACATTTGAAAAGAATAACAAGTATAAACCTTTACCCCAAATTATAAAGTTAAAGTTCTCCAATTTTTGGGAATTAAAACCCAATCCTATTTTCCCCTCAAACTTTCCGAGTAAACGAAAAAGCCTTCTGTATAAAGAAACCAACAAAATCTCGAATTTCTGAGATTTTAACAGAAATAAAAAATCTTCTTCCTTCTTCTCAATTTCTCAGCTACAAAAGCTGAATAAAAAGATAAATTAAAAACAACCATATGAACAATGCAAGTTGATCCGAGCATCATAACCCTAAATACGCGATTAGTCAATTGAATTATATCAACGGTAAGATCAAACCTACCAATTTAGATCCAAAAACAAAACAATATATAACTTACCGACAATATGCCGCCGGAAAGTGCCGCCTTTTAGAGAGGAAGAGGGACAAGAAGAGCTGGAAAGAGGTTTATGGAGCTCTTCGCCAAAAGAAACAGTTATGTATACATATGTATATATAATATAATATATGTATATATACCATCGAACAAATGTGATTGGTTCCCGAGATATTCACGCTGGTTTGGAGAGATAGAGAGAGGCAAAGTCTGAAACGCTGAAGCCAAAACGAGAAGGTGCCAACTAATAGGAAAAATGAGGAAGTGGCAAAACTAATGAGTTTTACTGATAAATTTTTTTAATTGATTAATAGATTATTTAAATTATATATTTTATTTTTAAATTATGGAATTTAATAAAAAATTAAATATATCTTTAATTTTTATCTATATAAATTTAGTGATAGAAAAATTAAAATAAAATTATTATTTTAAAAAAACTAATATTAATAAAATTAAACAGATGATTTTAATATTTTAATTAGTTTAATGTGATAATTTAAAAAATTAAAAATTTGATGATGATGTAATTAGTTTTGCCAAAAATAAAGGCCAGTTGTAGCATAGCACGAGGCGTTCAAGCGCGTGGGAAATAAAGAGAATAATTAAGTGTATCATATGGAATATTCCTTGTTAAATGTGGAAATTAAAGTTGATTGGAAATTGATTGCGAAGTTAGTAGTACTATCATTCTTCCTTCCGTATGTATAACCAGCAATCATAAATGAGTTGGATGAGTTAATTTGGCTTTGGCTAAGGTATTGTTTGATAAATTTGGGAATTAAGATCTGAATGATTGTGATGTCTTAATAAATTAGATCATATATTTTTAGTTATGAAATGGCTAATTTAAAAAATTGTTTAAAATAAAAAAAAAAATAAAATGTCTCTTAATAATATTATTTTACTATTATAAAGTAATATTAAATAAATTTTATTAATAATTTTAAATATTCAATTTAATGAAATAGTAAAATTTTATTATTGAATATTTTTATATAAAAAATTATCAAAATTTTTTCATTTAACTTCATATTAATTATTAAGATTTTCATTTTTATCAAACTACCTATTAAAAGGCATTAGGATGTAACAAAAAACAATCATAAATTCATCCATAAATGAGTTGGATAAGTTATTTAAGAAAGCGATTGATGTAAGCAAATCCTAATAAAAGTTAAAAAATAAATTAAAATAAATTAAATTAGATCTGACTATACGTTTTAATTTTGTTTATAATTTCTAATTTAAATTATAAAACAGAAAACATTATTAAAACTAGTATAGATGATACTAATGAATTGAAATAATTAGTCCATATATGATGAGATTAGAATAATACTCCTATTAACCAACTGACCGACCGACCAACCACATGCCCTTCAATTCCTTTGGTACTCCACATGGAATGTCTGTCTGTCTGTAATTACATGAAATTAATTAAGGGAGAATATACTCCCTACTACACTGGAGTGGAGTATTATATTCTAGGTATTCTATTAAACAAGAATTATAAGAAAATGACTAGTATGTCTTTTACCGGTTATGCCTGTGCATGCTGTTTTTAGTTTCTTATTACTACGTATATATACATTAAATACATACCCCGCCTAAATAGAATAAAATATTCTGCCATCGGCCCCTCCTTCCTTCCTTCCTTCCACATTAACTCTTTTTTTTTTTTTTATATAATTATAATCTCAATCATCATTATTATAATATTATTTGATTAAACACTCAATTGGTAAATAAATATGAAAAAAGATATATACTTCTTTTTATGAAATGAATATATAAATAGTTAGGTGAATATAGGCCAATCCATATGAAACCAAAAATAGTAGCCAGAAATAAAACTACCAAATTAGTAGATGGCATCTAACAGTTTTATATTTTATTTTTTCAAAGCAATAACTGCATGGATTGCAATCTTCGTCTAAAAAAAGTCAGATTGTTCTTGACCAAAAGCAAAGCGAATAGTATATATAAAAGTACTTCATCCGATAAATAGTATATATATATATATATATATATATAGGTCATATATATATACAAGATTTTTAGACTACTCTACTATCTATGATCGTAGAATAAAATTTTCTCTATCGTTAACTTTAAAAAAATTTACATTATAATATTTCAATTATATATATATATATATTATATATATATATTAATTTTTAAGTGGTGATAAAATGGCACCACTGACAAATCATTTTAGGTCGGTGGTTGGAATGACAATGACTGCAAGGGTTAAGCATTAATACGCGAAGAAGTTGACACCTTTAGACAAAGGAATACTACTTGTATTTATTTAATACTACTCCTACTCCTACTCCTACTCCTACTCGGCTACTCCTACTAAGAGAATGTTTATTTAAACCGAATAAATTTGAATCTGAACCATTAAATCGATCAAGGTGTATTTGTTAAAATAAAGCAATTTGAATAATTTAAGTCGAAATTTTTTAATTTGAATGAGCAATTTGAATGAAGTAAAAAAATTTAAAAATTTTTTAAAAAAATATTAACTATTATATTAAATAAATTTACAACAATTTTGAATTTTTTTAGAGGGGTAAAATAATAAAATTTTGTCTTTCAGACATGTCAATTATTAAACAACTTTTTTTATTCAAATTCAACTCATTCAGATTCAGATTTAGATTTATTCAATTTTTATCAAACACCCTAAACAAATGTTCACACCTTCTGACTTTCTTGTATTAGTTGTATACTTGTTTGGCAGCCACAAACAAAGGATGGAACACATCTGCTGCTAATTTTTTTATTTATTATTAGACCATTCTTATTACACTTTTTCATATTAAATTGACCATTAATTTATTTGAAAAAGACTTTTTCTAGATTAAACTATAAAAAGTATTTTGGATTATTACAAGTAGCAGATTTTTACTCTCAAAAAATATGCTTTCAAATATGTTTATTATTTTATAAATTAATGCAGCTGCCTTGTGTCATAAGTCTTATATATATTTTGAGACTTGAGAGTTGAGATAGCAATATCGGATGCTGAACCACACCAGTTCTTAATTATAAACTGCATGATTTAAGCATGATAATGTAGTTCTGATATTATCCACACAAAAAAAAAAAAAGTTTAACTTACCATGAGCTGATTTATCTATGCTCCACTAGCTGGAAAAGGATAAGTACAGAATAGATAACGAGAAGCTTAGCAAATTCATTACTCTCGACCACATTCAAAGTTGTACGTCAATGCTGCTCAGGCTGCCACCCCGAGCCTTGTGCATCGTGACTCGTACCACCAGAGAAAAAATTGCCTTGATTGAGCTGCAACGAATGCGAAGGAGGCGATGGTGCCAATATGCCAATACCATCCCTGGACTCCATAGCATTTTGACCCAACACTTGTTCCATCTCTTTATTGGATGTAGGAAGGGGAGCCAGGCTTAAAGGCAGAACTCCTGGATTCTGTTCAAAATTCCCTTGAAAAAATGCAACTCTTCCTCGAGTATCTGACAATGACATGTTCTTGAAACCATCCATATTCCCCTGACCTGTGGGAGAAGGATCGAAAGGGGCACCAGTCGGTCCTACACTCCATGGCTGTGGGTAACTTCCAGAGAAGTTCACAGCACCAACTGCTGGACCTGGTGGAAAACCTAACACTGACCCTTGTTGTGGTTCAGCTTCTGGTGCCGAATCTTTTCTCATCTGAAAAGGAGAACCATAAAATGGAACTCCATCAGGTGCAAATTGAGGATAGCTGAATTGAGAGGGATTCAGAACTAGATTTGGATTCATTGGCGCTGCAATATTAGGAGGCTGATGGAATTGCATAACATAATCTGCAATAGGAGTCTCTGGTAAAACTACGTGCTGCTTGTCCTGAAACTGCCCAGATTCTTGCTGCCACCTACCCTGTGGATCAACATTCGGTTGTGGAAACTGATCACAGGAATCATGCCTATCAAAGCCTTGGGGTCTGTTGTTGTCAGGAAATGTCTCTGATGAATAATTTGGGGTTTGGCTTAAAAATGGTGGTTCAAGCTTTGTCTGCATACCTGCCCTGGGAGGTGGTTGATCTTTAGGTTGTTGATGACGAGCTCTGTCTTCACGCTCATAATTCTGAGAGATTGAGCTAGGAGAGAAGCCTGACCTTGGTGGTGCTTGAACAGTAGAATCTGAAGTTGTGAGTTTTCTAGCACTGGCAGCCTCTGACTCATTTCCTTCTTCTTTCCTTGTATTTGGACGAAGAAGGTCACCATGGGTTGTATGAATATGAGTTTCAAATTCATCTTTCTTTAGGAAAGACTTGAGACAATGTGGGGCAGCACAGATGAGGATCCCTTCAGTCATTTTAGTTGTTTGAATCTTCTGAATACGTTCATCACAACTGCCAACAAACACGAGAATTCCTCAACTCATTAAGTAATCATTTTATACAAATAACTCTAAATTATGGAAAAGATGTGGCTAACAATTTTAAGGGAATGCTTCAAGTTTTTTTTCATATATAGGAAAATATTAGGGTACCTCCCCCCACCCCCAAACAAGGAAAAGAAAAAGAAAAACCTCCTGTCTCTTCACCGACAATAAGAATCTACGTGCAAAATATATAGAGAACAAAGGAAAATGGAGCGCTCGTGCTGTAGCTTACTCAACAACCTTATAAGATACTTCTAAAGGTACAAACATTCTTAGAAATTCTCTGATATGATAAACGTCAACTAACATTTCAAATAATGTTGAATGAAATATAACAAAATTACTCCAAATCTACTTTGTGACACAAGCTCCACATTACTGATTAATGCTTACTCTAAGATGTTTATGGGCATGGCAAAAGATCAGCCAAAGAGCACAAACCAGATTCTAGCACGGAATCCTAAGAGAGTGCTGGGATCAAAAGTTACCTGATGGATGTGTGACAAATACACCTAAATCGGTAAATCCTATAACAAGATCTAAAACCAAGAATGCTATAGAATATAGACATCCTGGTGTATTACAGGAATTAGGAGAGAAAGAGACATCACAAAATGTAGTAATTAGGCTTGCATACGTATTGTAGGGAATGCTAAAAGAGGATGAGACTGTGTTGACTGCCATTGGCCTACAGTGTAACCAGATGAGTCCATCCCACAGTTTTAACTCTGAATATGGCAATACAATTGAATGGTAAAGAGCAGATTCACAATAGGTAAAAATTGAAGGGAAAAAATAAGTAAAAGAAAAATTCTGATCTATACAGTGGTACATTATACCACCGTAAAACCTTGTTCAAAGTCAAATACAACTGAGTCCAGTCAAAGGCTTCTGAAATTAGTAGTACAATATTTCAATTCCTAATTCTTCCCACACCTCAGAGGAGAAATGCTAGAAAATTTAAATTCCTAAATCTGCTCAAATCTTAGAGGATTGAGAATCCATAAAATTCAGAAGGAAAAATAAAATTGATTTCATTTTTTTATAGTGAAAAAAATGTTTCATATCCTCACAACTCTCCAATACTAGCTTCAGAGATTCCAAGAGTATTTCTCACTTGCAAATACAATTCAATGTCAAAATTAAGTCAAAATAGAGGAAATGTCAAAAGGAAAAACATGCATTTGAATATAGGCTTACAGATAGCATAATGAATCACTCCTTGCGCAATCCAGACAGAAAGCATGCTCACAAGGGCTCTGCAAGAACATAAACTTAATAAGATACAGAAAACCAAAATATTCCATGGAAGTGTGCACATAATCTCTTTGATAAGAAGTATTCAAACTTTTACATATATGCAGCAAGTAGCTAAAATCATAATAGCACCGAGGCAAGAGAATCACATTATCTAACTGAGGGCACTTTAAAGTTTGGCCAATATTCTTAAAGTTTGGCCCATAAACAGCATGAAACAAAGCATGATTAATAGTGGAGAAAATACCAGTAGGCGTAAACCCTTTATAAGTACAAGTACAGGAAATATCAATTGGAATTTAGAATAAGCTTAATTAAAAGAGCACTAAACAAATCATAAAGCACTTTGAAGATGAGCTAATAACAAAAAACTTGTGCGGAAAAAACCTATGAAGCACAGACACAATGTCATGGCCACATACATTGATGGGAAGTTTTGAAAACAGAAACAAAAGGAAATGTCCCCAAAATAAAAGGCTTTGGGGAATGAAAAAGATGGGGTCCGTTGCGAGTACAATTGGAAAATGATAGGGGTATAAAATATGTGTTTCAATAATAAAAGGGGAATATAAAAATCAAAATAATTTCTAAGCAAGAAGAAAAACCTTGTTTCTGCAAAGTACACCCTTAACCTGATGTCCAAAAAGAAAACCTCTCTATCCCTTTCCATAGGTTTTATTTTGTAGAGTGCTGGATGCTGACCATTTAATAAGCTTAAAGAGGCTTTAGTTATAGCACAAACACAATAAAGCAACAAAGAATTACGATACTGGTAATCAAACTTAAATCCATCAGACTGTTAAGGTGCAATAATCCTCTACTTTACTTCTGAATAACAATCTCCTTAAATTGCGACTGTTAGAAGATTACATCACTTAAATTTATATTACGCCATAGAATACTAGGTTTTGGTTTTAATGGAAACAAGAAGACAACCAATGATAGAAGTTAAACATGAACCTAATCAGGAAATAATTACACATGAAAACCGTTGACATAAGGAGAAGAAAAAAACAAATATATACCAAAACTAGTTATTTATTCCCTTGCAGATGTATTTATAAGCATGCTTCTAGCTTTTTAACAAATAATAGCAAGTGTGCAATTATGCATCAAAAAAATGAGCTAGGGGGACAATGAGAACAGCCAGTTGAAGTAATAGTTATCTTTTGACGTACCAGACGTCCATAGATAGCAATGGGGAAATCACAACGCACACAAAAATGAACCCGCTCTCCAAGTTGGCGGCGTGATTTCGACCCACAGTTTTAACAACAGAAGAAACAGTTACTGAGCCGAGGCTTTTAGCCACAGGAAGGTCAGCGATTACAAGGTGGTCGGGGCATGCCACTGTGACTGTCTCACCTGGAGATGACTTTGCCCCTCCACCAACTTTTGCGGACGGACCACCTGTGCTTCTCAATTTGATCTGAAGCATAGCTCTTCTTACCAGTATACTCAAAAAGATCCAGGAAAACGACTCTTTCACCTTCTGCAGAAGTTGTGTAAGCCATTTATAAAATGAGTGAAAGGTAAAGGATACAAAAATGAATAGAGAGAGAAAATATATATACACACACTACTAGATGGAAATCAACTGTATTTCAAACTAAAACACGCTTAACTTGCAAATTGAGATAACATTTTGCCTTGTATGAAACAGATTATGTAATAACCCGAATTTTTGTTAAAAAATAAATATTGATTTTATTTTTCCTAAAAGCATAAATGAATTAAAAAGGTAAGTTACTAATTTTTCTTTTGTTTCTTCCTTGTTTCGTTTGGAAAGTTAAATTATTTTAATAGATAATTAAATAATTGAATTAATTAAAATTGAGGAGTCCATTAAGGTTTTGTTAGCTCCTATATTGTTTCTTATTTATATTTAAAGAATGGAGATGTAATCCTAATCTTATTCTAATTTGGTTAATTAATCAGAATTAATTAATCCGATGTCGAAATTGAGTGAATCCAAGCCTATTTCTTCAGTTTTTTGTTCTCTACGATTATGAAGAGGAAGAGAAGTTATTTGGCGTCATCTTCATGCCTTAAATTGCTGAAAACTGCAACCTACCCTAATTCCTGTCACTATTTTCAGCCCTAATTTTGAAAATTCGTAACTCAGTCATATCAACTCCGAATCAAGTGATTCTTGAGCCTATTTCGTGTATTTTTTCGAGAGCTACAATTTACGTGAAGACATGAAGAGATTATGAAAACTCTAGAAGCCCCGAAATTCAGATTTTTTTAGTGATGCGTATTTCTATATTGTTATTCCCGAAAATTGTGCTCATGACATTAAAACATTGGATGTGAATGTTTTGTTGGAAGACATCTCTCGGACCGTGGTTTATTATTCTACGATATTTCAAAACTCGAGGACGAGTTTTTTTCAAAAGCGACGAGAATGATACAGGACGGAAGAAGAAATTAAATACGTTTATTATTAATTTTGTATTGTTATTTAGAGATAAATGTTGAGTTATTAATAAAATTATTTAGTAAGATATTATAGTAGTAACTTTTCATTAGGAGAGTTTTAATTATAGTAGTAGATTTCAATTAGGAGAGTTTATTATAATAGTAGATTTTAGTTAGGAGATTGTTTCCTTTCTAAGTTAGGGTATTTACTTAATTCCCAAGTATTGGATTTTCTATTTAAATATTGTAATACTTCATTATTTTTGGAGATTATTGAATATATTAATTTGAGATTAAAGTTGTGTGTTTTTTTGTGTGTTTCTTTACCGATTCTTTGCGGGGATAGGTACTCTTATTTCTTCTACTCACCTAGTTCTACATTATAATGGACTAATGGTATCAGAGCCTGATTTCACCAAATTCCTTCCTACCCTATTTTTTTGGCCTCTATCAAATTGTCGAAATTATTTAGAGAATAAATGATAATTTTTCGAGACGAAACCTTACGATCTGCGGCGAGGAATCGTCATAGTCGTAGTCTCAATCTATTCAAAAAAAAAATTTAGTATTCTTTGTTCATCGCTACCATGTCGATTGTCGATATCTCGATTGTTTCATCAAATTTCTAGTATTCTGCCAAATTATAGTTTAGTACCCCATAAGTTTATGAAATTTTCAATTTTTCCCCCAAAGTTTCTAAAACTTTCAATTCAGCCCCTAAAGTTTCTGAAATATTCAATTTAGCCCCCAAAATTTTTGAGTTTTCTATTTAACTCTCAAAATTTTTGAAAAATTCAATTCAACCCCTCTATATGTATACAATGTCTTTCAGATTTAACAATCCAGACTTTTGGCCTAAGATAAAACAACTTGAATATCGAACTTTGATCATATGCGAGCAACTTAAAAGGCCTTGTGACCCGTATAGTGCCGAGTATTAGAAATTATACGATGAGTTTGCACTTTCTGAAACAAGTCTTGCAAATTTAAAGGCACATTACGAGTACATAACCACATGTTTTGTTCGTCCATATTTTGTTCAAGCACAAAAAAATGTTCATCCTAATCGTGTTTGTGATCAAGTGTTTGTTCAATTAAAGTGACGTGTTCACAAACGAATACCTGCAAAGTAAATTCTTACAAGACAATTGATGAATGTCTCACAATACTTAAACTTATCAATAACTTGATATGAAATTGGTGATTATAAAGAAGAAAGCGAAGTACTCTCACATATTGATGCTAGTGAGAAACATGAAGCGGAAGTTAAGTGTGTTGAACAACTTTTAGAGATGGTTTGCACTGGGGAAATTGAAGATAAGTTTGACCCCCAATGCGAAAACATCAAGAAAGATAAAGTTGAGGTTAGCCATATGGTTTTCTCTCTCCAGTTGATACATTTGAGTCTCAAGCTACTTCAAATTTCTATATTATGTCATTGTTATTCCCGAAAATTGTGCTCATGATATTAAAACATCGGATGCGAATGTTTTGTTAAAAGACATCTCTCGGACCGTGGTTTATTATTGTACAATATTTCAAAACTCAAGGACGAGTTTATTTCAAAGGCGAGGAGAATGATATGATACGGAAGAAGAAGTTCAATAAGTTTATTATTAATTTTGTGTTGTTATTTAAAGATAAATGTTGAGTTATTAATGAAATTATTTAGTAGGATATTATAATAATAGCTTTTCATTAGAAGAGTTTTAATTGTAGTAGTAGATTTCAATTAGGAGAGTTTATTATAGTAGTAGACTTTAGTTAGGAGATTGTTTCATTTCTAAGTTAGGGTTTTTGCTTAATTTCCAAGTATTGAGTATTCTATTTAAACATTGTAATACTTCATTATTTTTGGAGATTATTGAATATATTGATTTGAGATTAAAGTTGTGTGTTTTTTTGTGTTTCTTTACCGATTCTCTACAGAGATATGTACTCTTATTCCTTCTTCCCACCTTGTTCTACATCACTCAGTTTGACTATGTATAGAACCCGCTATTGATTACGTTTAATTCCGGAGCTAATTTAGAAACTACTAAGGCGCACACCTTTTAGATGTCCTTCAGGAAGCGTGCATATTAGATACCTTAGTAAGGTACGTGATCATTGACATTATCGAACTTTTGAGTCATGTTACAAGGTTATTGTAACGTTAGTCGGCAGTCGCTAGTGATGTGGATTAAATGATATATTGTATATTGGAATTATTTTTTGAATGTGAATTTGATTTGTTATAATGTGTTTTAGTTTTAAAAGTATATTTACTATTGAAAATTGTCGAAATAAATATTTCTCTCGATTGAAAAGTATTTTTGCAAATTATGCTTAATTCAGCTGGATAGGAAGGATTGCTAATTGTTGGGCTTCATCGCTCACCCCTTATAATATTACATGTTACCTTGTTTCAAGACCTGGGACGACATGGATAAACATGAGATGATTAATTTAAGTTTCAGTATAGTATTATGGTATAATTTTGTTAGAATTTGATTTAGAGGAGTTGCAGTACCTCCATTGGTATTGTTTAAGGCTCAATACTTTTGTTTATTCGATGAAAATTATATTGAGGTTTTATGATAATTACATTATTTATTTGACTTTGTAATTGTTTTGAGCTGCGCAATTGGATTTTAGTCGCCTTGCGGACCTTTGGGCTTGCGACGTGTAGCACTTCCGGCTTGTAGCGGGTTCGAGGTGTTACAGAGATGTTATCAAAGAAGTGACCCCTCGCAGTGTCAGGATAGGAAACCCACATATTCCCTGGGGAGTGATTTTGAGATTTAACTGTGGGTTGTGATTCGACTAGACTTCAAAAATAGAGTGTGATAGATTTAAGGTTTGGACATCTTTATTGTAGAAATTGGGTTTAATATATAAGATCAATTTTGATTAGTTTTATTGATTGCAGAATGGTTGAGAACCGTATTTGGAGACTACTTTGATATTGTGGAAAACCTTAAATTTTTTAGTACTTTTTAGATAACATGCAAGTTAGAAAAATGAAAGTTGTATTGGTTACGCTATCGTGAATCTAATATTTTGGTAATCATTCTATGATGCGAGATTGAAAAGGTTTCTTAATTTGATGTTCAGATGGATATAAAATAAGAAAGTGTCAAACGAATTTCTTTTATTTTACCTTGAGGACAAGGATTGGGTGATGTACTAGGTAGTTTATATGAAGATTTGGGCTTTTGGAGTATTATTTAGATATGGACCGAGTGTTAGAACTTGTTTGTAATTAACCTTAAGAACTGTCAATTTGGAGGACCAAATTTTTTTTTAAGAGGGGAAGAATGAAATAACTAAAAAAAATTAAAATTTAAATATTGATTTTATTTTTTCTAAAAGCATAAATGAATTAAGAAGGTAAGTTACTAAAAAAAAAAATTCTTCCTTGTTTCGTTTGGAAAGATAAATTCTTTTAATAGATAATTAAATAATTGAATTAATTAAAATTGAGGAGTCCATTAAGGTTTTGATATCTCCTAAAATTGATGAGTCCATTAAGGTTTTGGTAACTCGGTAGCATCACATACCCATCAACACAACAATAGTTTATCAACACTCATCAACACTAAATGTGACTGGGTGTACTTGCATATTTGCACAATAGCAGATGAAAAATAAGATAGAGTAGTTGGATTTTCAAAAAAAAATTGATTACATGAGCAATTTCAATAGGGAGAATAATAAGGAACACATAATACATCCGTCAAATAGATATAGAGGTTCCAATACAGTTATTCTAAAACCAAGCTCAAGTAAATTTTACCCCTTTATAGGCCTTAATTATTCTTCAATTGCATAAACATAGAGGACTTGAATTATCGTATAAACATTGAAGTATGAACCCTAGTTTCATATCTCAGTTAATTACAAATATACACCCAATGTGAACATCCATGACTGAACAACACAAATGATATAGCTAATGATAATTCAATAAAGAATCTTAAAAGAAGTAACCAATCTATAAAATCAAAACAAACGCATATTTATGAAAAAATAGACTGATCAAAAACTAATTAATGAAACAACGATTCATTTTCTGAGGACCGCACTATATACCTCGGACTGTAGGAGGTGAAAAGTGTCTGACGAGGCCGGCAATCGCTGTCTACCTGATGGTGATATCTCTCTACTCCTATTTATCCCGGGGAAATATGGCCGACGCGAAGCTATTTTTAAAAATATAATATTCTATATTTTCACAAAATGGATATAAAGGTGTTGGAGACCAATTTTATTTACCGATGGGATGGCCACTTACGTATTGGGGTATGACTTGAGGTTGACTGTTCAAATTTTATTGGTCTTTACGGTTGAAAATGTAAAATTGGAATCGAAATCATATTTAAAAAAATTAATCAAGCACCAATTAAAATCGCGCGGCAATTGTTTCCGGCGTATGTGACGATTTTAGATGGGTTGAATAACCAAATTCTGATTCGGTTTGGTTCTTAGCCAAAACCAAACCGCATAAAATTGAAACTGCACCATGTGTGTGTATGTATGTATTATCTCTAGTAAATTCTAAAGTTATTTTTCACTTGAACACGCTCAGAGAAAATATCAGTCTTGCATTGTCATTTTTTCACCAATTGAAAGAAGATGTTAGAGGTTATAAAGTCAAAAATTAAGCAATTGAGTTTTGGAATTTTGAATTTGTTTGATGCGTTATTGGAGGGGCTTATAGTTGAGGGGCTCGAGCACTTGATGCATTGGTTAAATGTCAATGCTATAATTGTAATAGTCTAATAGATTATTTTTAGTCCTCCCTGTAATATATTTTATTCTATCTTCAGTATATACTTTTAATTTTTGGGGAACTAGATAAACATTCTTCTTTGTTATCGAATAGTCTCTGTTGTTTTATATAGCGCATATTTTAGTTTTAAAGCATGCTTGATATAATTCTCATTGTCGACTTTGTCACTAAGTTAATTGTTCGATGTAAGTTTTATGTTAAATTTTATTGAAGACTTAAACTTTTTTGTTGTTTCAATTGGTTTTGGAATCGAAATCGCACCAATTAAAATCGTATCGCACATTTTAAATCGCACTAGCACCAATCCTGGCGATTTAAAGATGCGGTTTGAATTTTCAAAAAGCGCGCTAAGCGGTTGGTCTTGCAGTTTAGACTTCAAACCGCACTAAAATGCTTATCTCCTTTCTAGGTGGTTATGAAAATAAATTTAGAACACAAAAAGCAGAGACCCATTTTTATTTTTATTTTGAAACACTGATTCCATCAGCATTTCCTATTTGAATTAAATTCGAAAATAATTTATAAGTTGTTCAAATTAATTTATAATTTTATTCTTATTATTAAGATGTTTAACAATCATTTATTTTTTAATTTATAAGTTGAGCTTTAAGTCAAAACATAAGTAACTATTTGTGACTTATTTAAAAATGACTTATAATTAGTTTGACTAAATGCAATGTCTATTTTGTCCCTCTTCGTAACTTGTTTTAACTTAATTTATGACTTATAAATCAAATGATGCTGACACTTTTACTTATAAGTCAACTTTTATTTTAACTTATAAATCATTTTAAAATAAGTTGTAAGACCCCGAATTTTTTATAAATAAAATGGAATTTCTTTTATTTATTATTTTGAAATAGTAAGGGTTGATTTGATTAATGTGGTTAGTTATGGGTAAAATGCGCAAATTTTACAAAATAAGCAAAGTGATTATAAAATATTCATTGTTGTCGGGGAATATTAGTTTGGTGCGTGGAATATTAAATGTCTTATCGGGGAATATTAAATGCGGCGGTATGACCATGTGTGGGCCCCATAATGTGAGGAAGCGATTGGAGGAAGAAAGCGACAAATATAAGTTGTTTAAAAATAACGGCGTAGTTATTACAATTTCTACTTTGTTGGAATGCAGATGGTTAAAAATCTGATGTCTGGCGTTGTTCTTGCGAAGACCGCGGTATTGCACCAATTATTGACTCTTACGTAAGAAGGCCTTTACTCAATAATTATTACGATAAATCTTTATTGATATTTTATTTTATTGATTCAATAATTGCTACATTGATAATTTATATTAATGTTGTTTTGATAAATTGTCATTCTGCGTATTTTTCATTATCGGAGAAATAATTCATATTACCTAAATAATATTATTGGATAACATTATTGGCAATGTCTAGAAAGTTACATACATGGAGATGTTTGGTCACCTAATTGCGGCATAATAAGGAGAAATCTTTATTGGAAAGCCCATTATTTTTTACGAGAGCGGCACGATTGCCGATCTTGTGATTACGTAATATTATTTGTGAATAATTAATTATTGATTTATATGATAAGAAAAATATTGATTTTATGTGGATATAGATGGAAAAAAATTTTTATGTGACAATTGTTGAAAATTAATATTTTATCTTTTTTTGATAAAATAATTCATTTAAATATATTATTTTAATAATATATTAACGGTGAAATTTTTATAATGAATGTGAGATATATGAGTATATGAGGATGATGAGTATTTTTGTTGCAAAAATTGTTTAACACATGTTTTGTGTGTCGGTGGACCCCATTTCTTGACTTAAATTTGATTATAGCCTGTAAAATCGCCCGTTTATGGATTTCGGTCAATTTCTGTTTGGAATTTGGAAAAACTTCCTTCTGTAAAGTTGTAGAGAATTGAATTTTCTATAAAAACTCGCGAGATTTGAATTTTCTGACAAAAGGACTATTTATTGTGAATTATTGAAGTTCCGAAGCTCCGAAATAATTAATTTTTGGAAGTTTAAAATAATTTAAATAAGAAAAACGTTTTTGGCATTAATGGTGGGTCTTGCATGTGATGTTAATGACTAATTTCAGTTCTTCAAATGTTGGCGTAGGAATATTAATTGATATATTATTAATTTATTAAATTTTACGCTTTGGTGTTTCTAGCGATTTCTATAAATAGGGTCTTGGGTTAGAATTGAAAATCACACGAAATTGAAGTTTTCTCTCTTTATATTGTCGGCGTATTCTTGTGAGTATTTTGAGTATACTTTGAGTATTGCTATACGGTGAAAGTTCGAGTTATAGCTTTATATCCGATTATTCAGGTTAAATCTTTGTCTTTTACGAGGTAAAAAATATTTCTTTTTTTCGTAATGATATTATTTCTTCAATATCATTATCTTTGAAATATTGATCTGAAGTTTTTATCAAATTTGAAACTTTTGGTGTCTGAGATTCTTATTCACGTATACAGTCTTATTCACGAATCACAAGACTATTCATCGAAAAATGAAATTTTTTCTTTTAAGTCAAAAATATCTATTGTGGATAGTAGCTTTGATTGTATCCATGTTTTGATCATTCTTGAATTTTACACCACTATGATTATTTTTGAGGTATTTTTGGGCGTGGATAAAAGCAAAGTAAGAATCCTTAATCCTTGTCATTTTGATTCACTTTGGATTCGTTTTTTAAAAATATTTTCATCATCCTCGGTCTTAAATGATGATATTATGGAATATCTTTGCTTTGTAGTGCAAAGATGAATGATTTTTGATGAATATCTTTGGCTTTGTAGTGCAAAGATGAATGATTTCGATGAATATCTTTGGCCGTAGTGCAAAGAAGATGAGCAGTGTTTAGATGAACATGACCGGTGATGAATATCCTTCGTTTGTAGTGCGAGGATGAATATATGATTGAGAGGTGTATTGATTGATGTTACGAGGATAAAAATATTGATGATGAATTTATTAAATTCATAGATATTAGTAGATTTCATCATCTACGTAACTCTTCATGAATTAATATTTTCCATTGCAGTATTGATTTAAAACTTGTTATCTATTGTATTATATTAGATTTTTCCTGTTGAAGACTAACGATAATTTGTTACGTATTATCTTAGTCATAATATTCTTTCTTGGGCTAGTTGAGCTCACCCTTTTCCTTGTTGTTCCATTTTTATTCTCGGGAGGCGAGAATGTAGCGAAGTCTTAGTCGGAGTATGGAATGAAGGTTACTAGAGAGTTGTTTAATAGTCCTCACCATTTTATAAAATAATATATCAATAATTATGATGTGAATTTATTTGCGTGTGGATATTGTCTAGATGGCAATATCTGTATTTAAACTCACAGTTTATATGTTGTAATAATAAAGTTGTAGTTATTTCTATACCATGTATTTGACGACTCAGAATGAGTTGAATGGAATGGACCTATTTTGGGGGCGTCACATAAGTCATTTCCAAAAAAGCCATTAATCTTCTCTATCCCTCACACAATTTGACAAAATAACAATCTATATTAAATTAGTGATAATTAGGAATGAAATTTGAGATTGTACTATTATCCCTAACTCATTTATTTGTTTTAAAAATTGAACTTGGAACTTTAGGGATAACAAGATAATCTGGAATGGATAACTATTTAATATTATATTCAACAAGATATTATAATCTCTGTTAATTACTCTCTCCATCCCAAAATATATGCAATTTTGACCATTTTCATACTTATTAAGAAATGCAATTATTATGTCAAATTTATTACTAAATATACAATTATAATCATATATAATTATGCAATTCGTGAATTATACACTTATGAGGATAAAGAACAAATGAATAGGATAAACTTTTAATATAACCACTTTAATTGTCTTGGAAAAGAGTAATCTTAAGTTATCTTAGTACAACAAAAATTATTTAAAACAACCGATAATCTGGAATGGAGGAAGTATAATTAAAAATTAGTGAACAAAATTAACTTTTACCATTTTATAAAATAATTGATTTATCATATTCTATAAATTTATACTCACACTACTAAAAATATAATCTCCTTGTTATTATTTGTATTAATAGTTTAAATGACAAGTTTTATTTAATTTTTAAATAATACTTAGACAAAATAAATACAAAATGAGATCATTTTAAGTTATCTCGTGAATAATCTCATTCTAAATAAATGTGTTATTACAATTATTTAATTTTAAAATTAGTAATCTTAAAATTATAATCCACTAAAATATAATGTCCGGATTAGAATAATTACAAACCAACATGGCTTTCTTACAAACAAACATGATTTTAATAGTTATATGGGGGATTGAGTCACGTACACGTCCCGAATAATTATCTACTAACTACTTACTCCCTCGGTCTCATAAATGACATTTTAGAGTTATGAAGAAGATAATTGTATATCATTAAATATAATATTAATTTTATTATAATAATTTTTGTTATATATTTATTTTATATTCTCTCTTACTACTATTTGTAATATTTTTTAATGAGATATAATTTTAAAAAGATTGTTGTTAATTTTTATAAATTATATAAAACGTCAAATAATTTGAAAAAAAATAAAATCATCTAAAATAACAAAAACAAACTTGCTATAGCGACGATTTTTTTCTCGCTATTAAATAGAAAACCGTCACTATAGTCGAATATATCTCTAAGGCAGACAGTTGAGACTCAAATCATTGTATCTCAAAAACCGTCATTAAAAGCTTGGTTAGTCTTTGATTCATTATATATATATATATATATATATATATATATATATATATATATATATATAATAAAATACAAATGATTTTGAATTTTCCGCTCACTCAATAAATTATCCTGGTAGTCAAAATTTTGGATAAATCCCATCGTCCATACATCTATCTAATAAAATACATCTATCTATCTATCTAATAAAATACAAATAATTTTGAATTTCCCGTTCACTCAATAAATCATCTGAGTCGTTCAAAATTTGAGATAAATACTCATTTACATACATATAATCTTAGGAGACACGGGACCAACTAGTATATATATATATATATATATATATATATATATATATATATATATATATATGAGCACGTATAAATGAAAAGTGGTTTTTTTATTCTTTTCACCTAACAAAGACGTACGCCTAATCTAAAATATTTAGGGTGTTGCCATCAACCATGCCATTTATTAGTTTTTTTTAAGATTTATATAAAATTTATAAACATTATTATAATACTTGGTAAACTAATCAAATCTTGATGAATTTTATATTATTAAATTATTGTATTTGTTTAGTAATAACAACTAACAAAGTTGTTTTCCGTTGCTATATACTCCATTATTTTATCATGTATACTTTAACAAAGATGTATTTTTACAACATAAATGTTCATTTTCATTTTGACAAAACTGATAAATTTAAGAGGATTTAATTTTTCATATAAATATGAATGATTCATGCATGTTAAGTGTTAATCTCATAAAAAATTAAGTATAAATATTTATTTATACATGAGACCGAATTAATTCAGCTAGCCCCACTGCCATTAATTACCATTCATTTGCGCTTAAAATATGTTTTTTCCCTAAATTAAATAATATATGCTATAATATCTAAAATAAAAAATAAGTATCATTCAATTCATTCTATATTCCATATATATATATTTACCAAAAGTTCCCATAACATAAGTTTTCAACTCTCACGTACGTATAATATATGAATCTCTTCACTTGATCTCGTATAAATTTATATATAGCTAGGATCTCCCTCCCTCAACCTCAAGTAAGAAACCCTAAACTCTCATCTTTCTCTTAGCATCTCTCTGATCAAGACTTGTGCTGCTTTTCAGGTTTTCTTTTCTTATCATATTTTATTTTTCAGCAGCTTTATGTGTCCCTTTGATCAGTTGATGTCTTAGTTTTTGCTTATCGGAGATGATTTGTGTGCCTTTAATTTGCTCTGGGGTATATTTTAATTGTTATGATAGATGTATAATATATATTGTGATCGAGTTAATAGTGTCATCAAGGATCCTGTTAGTCAGTTATGATGACGTTGTTATAGTTTTTGACAGTAAATATTTATTAATTAATATAATAAAAAATTATAGCACTTAACATTTACTGTAATTAATGTAATAAGAAGTTATAAAACTGGTCCAACCAACTAACCAATATCATAAAAAAAGAAAAAAAAAAGAAAAAAAAGTTTGAACCTTTACGCTCTGTTTATGAGTTTTGAACAGAAAAGAAAAGAATAGAAAACTTAAATTAGAACAGAAAAGAAAAGAATAGAAAACTTAAAGTTTTTCTTTGTGTTGTTTCTGAGTTTTTAATGGAAAATGATAGAAAATTTAAAATTGAGCACATGAGTTGTAATTTAAAATTTATTATATTAAAAGTTGAGGATAATATGAAAATTATAAAAATATTACTTATTCTAATTTTTTTTTCCGTCCAAATCATGCCAATTTTGAACGAAAAATTTTGGCAGAAAAAGTGACCAAGTTTTCTATCCATTTTTTTTTTTCGTTTATTAAAAAACTCAGAAACATAAAAATTAAAAAAAAAATTTAAATTTTTTATCTATTTTTTTTTTCTATCCATTTTAAAATTCAGAAACAGAGTCGTAATCTGTTTTATTTCTTTATCTTGGAGGTAAAATAAAATTAAGTGGACATATTGAAATAGTCGTAAGATTAAAATAAATAAAGTGATGCTACTGCAGTACTCCGTTTGGAAGCGGCTAATGATTGGGTTTTATTCTCTACTTTACGACCACGGGGGCCACACCCAACGTGGGTTTATTAATATTTTCTCTCTCCTCACAGTGAAAAGAAAAGTAAAAAAGGGTATGAGAAAGACATGAATTTATTAACCCCTCGAGCGTCAGCTTCAGTCACAAATTCAAAGGTCGAAACTTTGAAGTCACCCTTGGGTACAAGAGTGCCCTTTAATTTAAATTAACTATTCTTGTTGTTGTGAAATATCTGCTGTTCATCCTTAGATTCCCACAACTCACATATAAAACTCCCACAGTAATTGTTTGGTGAGTGGTCTTTTTCTTGAAATAGTCATCTTTTTCTGTTCTCTTTATCTGCTTCCGGTTCTCCATCTGGTTTGAAATTTTGTTCGTTTTTCTGGATTCGGGTCTGTAAGTTGCAATGGAGGAAAAATATGAGCTACTGAAAGAACTTGGGTCTGGGAATTTTGGAGTGGCAAAGCTGGTTAAAGACAAGAAGACAAAGGAGCTTTTTGCTGTCAAATATATTGAAAGAGGGAAGAAGGTGATTTCTGGTCAAATTAGACCTTTTTGTTTTACATGTATTGCTACTTTTCTTAAGTTGTTCTGATTGGATGAGTTTGATTCTGAATTGGGTTTTGTTTATCTGTTGATTTTGTGAAATGGGTTATTCTACTCTTATCTTTGTTTGATATTCCAAAGTCTTTGATTTTCTTGTTTGAAGTTTGTTGTGATTTGATTTTTTAATTTTTTATTTTATTGCTCATGGATGTGTATGCCATACTGGTGAATGGTCTAATACAGTATTGGACCATTGGTAAGTTTATGGAGTGGGTTACATATTTGGAAATTCCTTTTAGGTGCTCAAGGCATAGTTGTAACGTTTTTTTATGGGAGTGATGAGTAGTCCAAGTCAATTTTCATAGTATATACCTAGAACATTGACAGTTCTATGGTCACATTGCCTCAGTTTTTGCAGCACCATTATATTCCAAGTACTTAATGTACTCAATTTGTCTAGTTTAATTATGTTTTTTTCTTTTCTAGCTGTTTTATTTCATACTTATTAGTCATTGCATATTTGTGGAAAAGTTCATTGGATGATTTGAATAGATATATAGATCAAGAAACTAGCTGATTTCTGGTGTTTATATCTATATATCTGTATACTTAAGCTTAAAGTAGCAGTTCTTGGTATTGACAAATGATATCAGGGTTGGTGTTGTTAATATATTAGAACTAAGATTAGTGGAAAAACTGATAAACATGGTGAATGTCAATTACTTGAACAGTAATAGTACACCCTTTATGTAATAGGGGGAATGAAGGAACCTGAAAGGAATAAGAGTGAGAAAGAAGCTTCAGAATGCTAATTAAATCTCTTAGAAGGCAAACGACAGTTCCTACTCTTGTCTTTCTCTAGCGCTGGATGTAGATAAACAACGTAGTATATAGAAGAAGGCCCTTACTTATACTCTCATTTGAATCTTTAAGGTGGTATTTTTTTTTTTGCTAAATTAAGGTGGTATTTTAGTTGCTTAACTTTTGTGTCTGCGCATTGAAATGATTTTATCTTCTTATTGGATATTTAGAATGCTTTTTTATTTTTGTTTGTCCTTTTCCATATCAAGCGATATTCATTAATTTTATCTGTTTCTTGTATCAGATTGACGAGAATGTTCAAAGGGAAATTATTAATCACAGATCATTAACGCATCCAAACATTGTCAGGTTCAAGGAAGTAAGTGTCTGAATATTAATCTATGAATCCCACAGAAGTTGGATTCTGTATGTCAATGATTGTACTAGATGGAATGATTAAGTTTTCTATTAAAAGAAATTTCCCTCTCCTCTATGTGCCATGGGGGTTGGGGAGAGGGAAGCGTTTCCATGTCATTCAGTTTGTATGTGCTTGCCCCAACTTGGAGCTATAAGCAAGCAAACATCTTTTTCTTGTCCAACAAATTTTTTTTGGTGCTGAAACCAATATTAATAAGTCTTTGGTTCCAAGTATCCAATTAAAGTTCATTTAAAATTGATTACTGAATTTTGATAGATGCAAGGATTAACTTTGGGCTGTAAGTTCATCGTGGTCCTTCATCCTCCCAATATACACCTTTTCCTGAACTTTTTGGGGGGTAATTTGCATCAGAAAATGATCAAAATATAATTGTCTCTTGAAGACCATATTGTGTGGGCATGGAGAAGGAACATATACACTATAAAAAATCTATAATATGAGCCATTAAGGTGACCATTTGTAAACTTTAGGCTACTATCAATTTAATAATGTGCACTTGAGTCGCCTTGACCCATCTAGAAAAGAATATCTTCCAAGTGTTTCAATATTAAAAAAATCAGGATTCTTTGAGGAAATATACACACAAATAAATATGTCAAAGCATGCATTGAGAGTCTGATCCAACACCTTTGCTTGCAGGTCTTGTTGACCCCAACACATTTAGCTATAGTCATGGAATACGCAGCTGGTGGCGAGCTCTTTGCTAGGATATGTAGCGCTGGTAGATTTAGTGAAGACGAGGTAGACATTCATGACTTGAATTTTGTTTTTTTGACTTCGGATGAAAATCTATATTAACATATTTTGGATGATCCATTCAACAACAGGCACGCTTCTTCTTTCAGCAGCTTATATCTGGAGTCAGCTATTGCCACTCCATGGTATGCTGTTTTGAATCTTTTGACGAACCTTTCATGGCATTTACAATGTTCTGACTCTTAAACTATCTATTTCTTTCACCGTAGGAAATTTGTCACAGAGACCTGAAACTCGAAAACACTCTCTTGGATGGAAGTCCAGCTCCACGCCTTAAAATATGTGATTTTGGTTATTCAAAGGTATTAGTGTTTCATGGAATATGGTTTGATTAGGTTAATTGTAAATATTGTGCGCCTTTGGTAAATATTAAAGGATTCCCACTTTTCACATATTTTGCTTCTTACTTCACTATATGAATTGGTTATGTAGTCTGCTTTATTGCACTCCATACCCAAATCTACTGTAGGAACTCCAGCGTACATTCCCCCAGAAGTTCTGTCACGGAAGGAATATGATGGAAAGGTACTTAAGTAACCATATCTTTATTTTATTCTATTTTATTACTTTCTCCCATTAGTAGTCAAGGAGAAATCATAACAAGGAAGCAGCAGTCCATGAATGACCATATTGTCCCTCCATTATGAAGTTTTGACATATCGAATTGCAGCATGAACAAGGAGCGTAAAACTTATCAGGGAAAAAAAAAGTGAAAGGCAAGATGATTGGTAGTTTAAAGTTAGTGAAATGTATCTAGCTGAAGATGAAGGAACCTGATCAGGTTTACTATAACACCTAAATGATTACTAACCACATTTGTGCCCTCCCAACCCAAGAAACCTGCTGATCAACTGTCTATCTTATATAAAAAGTGATTCTTTCGTGACATTTATAGGTGAAGAAAAATTTGTTGCTGAATTGGAGAATTGCTGATATTCTGAGAAAAAACAAACAATGCTTTATCTTGATGGTTCTTTCCTATGAGCTAACTTGATACAATTTAATGAAACATAAATACACAATTATAATATGGCATACATATTTCTTATGAAGCACTTGTTGGCCTCGATGCATTTTAGGTGATCATCTGCTTATATCTATTTTCATCTGTCTAGAGTCCAATCCAATTTTTGATCTAGTTTTCTCTCTTCTGCAATTTACATGGTTATCTGATAGTTCACTACTTTATCTTTTAGATTGCAGATGTGTGGTCCAGTGGTGTGACACTATATGTGATGTTGGTGGGAGCTTACCCTTTTGAGGATCCTGAAGATCCTAGAAATTTCCGTAAAACCATTGGCGTGAGTTCATATACAAAATCAAAACTTTGCAGTCAGATTAACAATCTTCTTTCTTATTCAATAGATTTATTTTCATTATACGAGCAAACATTGATCAATCTCAATCTTAACAGAGAATAATGAGTGTTCAGTACTCCATACCCGACTATGTGCGTGTATCTGCTGATTGTAGACACCTTCTCTCCCAGATTTTTGTTGCAAACCCCTCAAAGGTAAACTACCTCTGACATCTTTTTCTACCCTCCCTCCCCCAAACATTATGAATGCATTACACTACATGGAAGTGAATCATTTTATCGAAAAAAACATTCAATTGATTTTACCTTTTCTTCTCAGTATTGAAAATAGTCTATGGTTAGTATTTTTCTTGCTTTCTTTAAATTTTATTGTTCCAATATATAGGATTGTTTCTTCAAATATGTAATCATGTTCTTCCATGATACCCTATCTTGGCCTTAACTTTGTTAACTAATTCCATTTCAATTCTCCTTACAGAGGATCACCATTCCTGAGATAAAGAAGCATCCTTGGTTTTTAAAGAATATGCCAAAAGAAATGGTTGAGGGCGAGAAAACGAACTATAGGGAAGCAAACCGTGACAAACAACTTCAGAGCGTTGAAGAAATAATGCAGATCATACAAGAGGCAAAGATCCCAGGAGAAGGAGTCAAAGCTGACGGGCTACTTGGTACCGGTTCACTTGATGCTGATGATGCAGATGTTGACTTGGAGTCTGAAATTGATTATAGTGGTGAATTTATATCTCCAGTTTAAGCATCATCTCGAAGACAAGAAATACTTATGTTTTGAGCTTTTTTATTTTTCTTATGCAAAATTTCAAGAATATATTGCTACTATAAGTATTTAGATGCAAATGTATAGTAGTGAATACATGCCATGATTACATTATGAAAAATGTAAGTTTGGAACAGAGTTTGAACTAAGCATTTGGTGGGTAATGTGGAAGTCATGTTATCTATATGTAACATTCTAATCACTAGCAAGTTTTTCATACCTGTGACAGGTTGCTTCTTACAGAAATGGTTGAATCAATGGAGGCCTGATGAAAGATAAGTTTAAGGTAACATGTGAATTTGAAGTTGGAAGTCTTCTCTCTTTTTTCCCCCTTATTTGAACGCGGTAAAGTTGAAACTTTAATCGAAGACTTGTAAGTTTTTGAGTCAGTTGTGCTCAGTAATTATATTAAGGTTTTGGTTACAGACTCCCTTGGCTCCTTAGCAGTGAGTGATATTCTTGAATAAATGCACTAATATATATCATTTTTATCACGTTTGAAACAAATCATTATATTGTGATTTTTAGGGAAATATAAACGAGTTGAGAGTTGTGAGGTGAGGGTTAGTTATATTTTCATGAATAACTAACCTAATTTTGGACAAATTTAGATCTCTCTAAATGTGTTTGTTTCATTTCACCAAACATGAAATAAAGATCGTTTGTCTTTTAAACCCTTTTTTTTTAGGATTCACTTTGTTTCAAAAAGTTGGATATATCAAGCAAAGAATGTAATTAACCCCAATCAATGGGTCAAAATATTGAAAATTTGGGACTCCAATTTTCTTGTTTCATAATTGCTAGTGTTAACAAGTCATTGCATACATCATCAAAAAATCATCATCTTGATATATATATATATATATATATATATATATATATATATACATGTATTTGCTAGATCTTTATATGACATATATCATCTATATTATTAAAAACAAAAAAGAACGGTCAAGATTATAAATTGAAAATCGACGTCCACTGCTATTAGTAGCGGACAATAAAAAAATACATATCATCCGTCACCCTCGTTCTAATTAGCGTCCTCTACAAACTAATAGTAGCATACGCTAAGAACATCTGATACTAATTATAGCGGACTAGATGATGGAGTACATATTATAGAGCATTTCCATATATATACCCTGTTGAATGAATGAGTAAAGTAGAAAGTCCAACCCACCAAAATTTCATTTACGTGCCTAATATGCCAAGACTTGCAAGTCTCAGTCTTGGTGTATAGTAGTGATACTAGTTGCTTAATTAGCTGTAAGAAACTAAGAATGATATGGAGTTGAAACTAGGTAGCTAGGCAGCTACTACTACTATTTGAGATTCACTTACTCCCATACCTCTTTAATATCTTAATTACTTTCTCTACTTATTTCTACAAATCAATTTAATATATATTAATTCAATTCTATCCCAATAATTTAATTACTCTTAAACTTGTTGCTAATTAATACATTGTCAACCACCCTCCATTGTGTCACGACCAATCCATGAACCAAGTAATTAAGTAAGAGTTGCATTTGCATGGAAATTAATTGAGAGTATATTAGTAGAATATTAATTGGAGTAGCAAAAAATGAAAGAAGACCAAGGATCAATGGGGCATAATATAGTTTTTTAATTGGTTTATTTTTTCAATATACAACTAAACATAAAAGTTTAAAATATTAAAAATTGATGACTGATAAAAAATGATAATCAAGTGTTTAGTTTGAAAAATCATAATATGCTTTAAAAAATGTCAAATTTCCTGTGCATGAAAAAAAATGAGGCAAGGTCATAAAGTCAAAGAAAAGATAGAAAAAGGACAGAAGTAATGCCCAAGTCCCCAAGGCATTAATCATTTTATTTTATTTTTTGTCTACCATCCATTATCCAAGCAAGCCATTTTAGTAGTATAAATATATAATGCCCGGCATGCAGTTGCATTTATATATATACATATGTATATATATATATATATCCAGAGAGAGAGAGAGAGAGAGAGAGAAATGCCAATGGGATGTATAATTATTAGGTTATGGGTTTTGATGGTATTGGTGGTGGGATTGGGTAGTTGGGAAGTGAAAATGGTTAGTGGTGGGGTGAGTGCGGCCCAATGCAAGGAGGAGAGAAGGGTTGGGGTAAATGCATGCAAGGCCGTACTGAATGGGAAGCTACCGTCAGCTGGGTGTTGCCAACAGGTGAGGGTGAGCCATGTAGAGTGCGTGTGCTCCGTGGTTACACCAAAGTTGGCTGCACTCATAGACGTCAACCAAGCCATACGCCTCATTCAAGGTTGTGGACGGAGGGTCCCTCGTCACTTCAAGTGTGGGAGTAAGTCTATTTGCCTAATTTAAATGAGTCCAAATTAATATTAGTTAATAAGCATTTGTTGACTTGACACTAAATTTTTATTTGCAGGTATCACTACTCCATAAAATATGAACCAACGTGGTTGCTTCTGTTTTAAGTATTATTTTTAATTATCAAAGTAATAATGTAATACAAGTGGATCAATTAATTGCTCCTATTATTTTAGCCTATGAATTAAGTCTTAATTTGGCCTGTCCTTGACTCCTGTGTGTTAAAGGCTATATATATAGTTGTATGTGTCATGAGATGCAATGAATAAATTTACGTCAATTTTCTTCCATCAACCTTTTCTTTTCATATTCTAGAAAAATAATTATATGTGGATATATTTGAAACTAATTGTATATAATTGAAAATATTTAAAAAATATGACTCATATATAATAACAACATGATGCAAGTACGTACATTATCCGTGGACATGTTTGCAAAATTGTTAGTGAAAGGATATGAATTCATTTATCAAATACTTTATATATATATATATATACACACACATAATCATGATCTAGATCATTCGGTGAAAGATGCACAAATTAAAGGAACACTCAAATAAAAATATATGCAAAAAAAATCTATTGGTAGGAAGTTGAAGTCACTCCATGTTGGAGTTTGGGCTTCAAGCTCTCTGAATGAATAAATAGGTCTGGATTAATTTCCCACACATTATATATATACTGCTTTGATACTATGCCTCCATCCATACAAGAATCCTATATCCAATTGAAATGAATTTGAATGCAATCTGTAAAATCTTGAATATCTGAATAATACAATCTGTAAGACCAAGTCCAACCCAACATGGAGTGACCTTTCCGTACCAATAGAATTTTTTTGCATATATTTTTATTTGAGTGTTCCTTTTATTTGTGCTATGCTACACCGAATATAAAAAAAAAAAACTAGTAATGCAGCGCATCACTTTCGTCATTCCTCCAAGCTACTGTTATTTCTGAGACCGTATATATATATATATATATATATATATATATAAAAACAAAGTTGTTTGGCATTGTATGCCCTGGTTGTTTAGCACTATACTATGTTTTGTATATATATTTAAATTACACCTAAAATAAAAGTTGAAATTATTATATATTTTTTGAAAATCACATGCAAAAAAACAATTTCGGCCAATACTTATTATTCTTATATTGATATATATATGAAATATTTAGCCAAGAAAACTGGATTAGTGGCATAATTTTTTATTATTTGAGTTTAAAAAAAAAATTTTAAAATTGAAGTATTAAGCTAACAAATCACAATATTTAATTATTTATTCATATTACTTATTATTAATATTGGGACTAGAGAGTAGTTTTTACTACTACTCTTTAATAATCTAGAATTTTTGTAAAATTGAAAAGTAGGGTAGACTGGTAGTTATGCCATATTTTCCAGATGTACAAAACTATGACGAATGCATATGGCATTTATTTAATGTTTGGAATTGAAAATGTGGGAGGGAAAAGGATTTTTTTTCCTTCATAAAAACATTTTATTGACACAAAAGACAAAATAATAATATAAAATAAATATATTAAATAACTTTTAAAAGCCAATAATAATTAAAACGAATGAAGTATATATTTAAGATATATGCTAACATTATTAGCCCCACGATATTTAAATATTTATTTATATTATTTTTAGTTAGGACTATATGTATATAAAGTGTGTAGAAGATACATTTCGTCTTATAATGACGATTTTTTTGGAACCATCGCTTATAAATAAAAAAAATCGTCATTATAAGACGATTGTATACTATATTTTTTCTTTTATATAAATTTTTCAATCGAAATATAACTTAATATTGTAAGAACTAGTCATTTTGAAAGGGAAAAAAAATAGTACTACTCTTTAATTAATATAGAATTTTTGTAAAATTGAAAAGGAGGGTAGTTCTGCCGTATTTTTCAGATGTACAAAACTATGATAAATGCATATGACATTTATTTAATAGTTGGAATTAAAAATGTGGGAGGGAAAAGGAATTTTTTTTCCTTCATAAAAACACTTTAAACAAAACTGTGGACAAAAAAAATGTAACCGAACAAATAGGGTACATACTTTTGTTCACAACTTTATTGCACTCTAATATATTTGATGTTAACATTTTCTTTATCGTTTTAGTACACTTATGTTTTTCAAGATAATATTCTTTTTCCCCCCACCTTGTTTTCTAAACTATATAGATTAATAGATAGTTAAAAATTTGTTTTGTAGATTTTTTTTGGGAATAAATTATTTAGTAGCAAGAGACATAAAAGATATTCGCACGCGCTGTGTGTGTGTGTAAATTATATAAGGATAAAATAAAAATTTTATAAAATTTAGAGAATTAAATAGAAATAAAATAGTAATATATCTAAAGTTGTAGGGGAAAAAGTGAAAAAAAAAACAAGTGTGACCCAAACCTCTTAAGATGTTTTATAATATAGATAAATACTATAAATACAGATAATTATCTTTTATTATAAAGTCTCTGCCTTTAAAAAGAGTTAAAAAAAACTCCAAAACCAAAAAATAACTACTCACTTCACACCGACTCATCTTTTTTTATTTTTATCCAAATCAATTTTCATTTATTCATAATTATTTTTCTCTTTTATTACCAAAAAGGAGATCACAAACTTTTATCGGATGTTCCATAGGACTCTTCTTATACCATGTTCATCAAGTAAGCAATTGCCTCTTTTTTATTGTGAGCCATTTTTTTCATGAAGACTATTGTTTTATGTTTAATATTTTTCCTATTCTAAAATATAAGATTATTATTAATTTTTTAAAATTAACTTAAAGTATTTTAAAACTTATTATTGATTTTTTAAAATTAATTTAAGACATTTTCAAATTTAAAATTAATATTTTTTCTTAAATTTTAGTTAAAACTCAATTTTGTTTCACACGCATCGCCGTTGTATTAGCAATTAGTATTAGATAAACTAAACAAAGTAAAACAAAACAAAAAAGTATAAGAAAAATAAAATGATGGTGAAAATCATGTTACCGATGGTGCCCTCCTTTGCACTCTGTTTCTGAGTTTTGAACATAATAAAAAATTTAAATTAAAATAAATAAAAAAAAAAAATTTAAAGTTTTCTTTTGTGTTGTTTTTGAGTTTTTAATAAAAAAAATTAAAAAATTTAAAATTGAGGACATTAGTTGTAATTTAAAATTTATTATATTAAAAGTTGAGGATAATATGGGAATTATAAAAATATTACTTATTCCAATTTCTTTTATGTCCAAATCAGGCCAATTTTGAACGAAAAACTTTGACAGAAAAATTGACCAAGTTTTTTATCCATTTATTTTCTTTTTCGTTTATTAAAAAATTCAAAAACATAATAATTTATTATGAAAAGAAAACTTAAGTTCATTTCTTTTTTTTTGTTGTCAATTTTAAAACTCAAAAACAGAGGATGTTAACTCGTGATTCCTGGTCCATTCGTACTGTCAAGAAAATAAACCAGAAAATACAAGACTTCTTGGATTAGGTTTTACTAACTTTAATGGCTGTCTCAAACACTTAATATATTGAACTACGGTTTTATAATACTACCATAAAAGACTTGTTTCAAATTCAGAGTTGGTATTTTCTCAGGTCATCTTTAGATTTGCAATTTAGTCGGTCAACTAGCCCCTTATTGCTTCATCAGAATCATCACCATAACTCAAAAACCAACCAATTAATATATTTTAAAAAGAAACAAATAATTTATTTATTATTATTATTTTTTTTATTTATATATATATATATATATATATATATATAACCCAACTCAAAAACCAACCAAAAGAACCCAATTTTTTATCTGGGTTTTGGTCTTCATCCCTCAATCTCAAATGGGTCGGAGGCCAAACGACTCCGAACCCACTCGATGCGTCTCTCTCATCCTCCTCTTGATGGGTCTGGTTTCTTGTTCTTTTGTCTACATGTTCATGTCAGTTGCCCTGAGGCCCACCACTAATTCTTCAATTTTAAAGTCAGAGTCTTTGGCAGTGGATGAGGGTGATTATGGTGGCGGTGGTTGTTGTAGAGGGATCGAGAATTTGGAGTTATGGGGGGCTGCTGTTAAATGGGGTACATATTTTAAATTCAATTCTTCTGAGGAGTGTTGTCAAGCTTGCAAGAATTTATGTACTGGGAATGATGGGCCTTGCTTGTGTGATTCTTGGGTGTTTTGTGGGAATCCAGATGCTTGTGGGCCGAAATTTGGTGAGGTGAGCTGCGATTTAAAATATATATTTTTCGCCCTGTTGATTTTGATCATTTGGTTTATGATTTTACTATTGCTGTTATTGGGTTTGTTTGATGAGAATTTTTTTGGATTGTGTTATCATTTGATACAAAAGCTGGTATCTTCATGTTATTTTATGAGTTGGTTGGTAAACTTGTAAAGAAGAAAGAATATCCGTTTTGCAGCAATTAAACTAGGGTTTATTGGTTCGGTAACTTTGGTTTTTCAAAATGGGTTCTAAAGTTCACACACTGGAATTAATTTAGATGGTGAAATTTAAAGGACATTTGTCAACAATTGAAAGCTTAATCAATCCAATTAGTTCTGACAGAATCATACTCCACAAGTTGTTGCTTGTGTTTAAGTTTTAGTCTATCCAATTAGTTCTGACAGAATCATACTCCACTAGCATTTTGGTGCAGAGTTGTTGCTTGTGTTTAAGTTTTAAAGTTTCCGATTGCAAGTGGTGTGGTGGGTCAGATTTTTGTTAATGCTTAGGAAAATAATTCACTAATTCATAAAATGGGGGCACCTTAAAAAGATACTCCATATCCTTACATGATGCTTTGTGTTGACAGGTGATTCTTTTAACTCTTTATTTGAACGTTTTTTTGGGTACAGTGTTGGTTGAAGAAACAAAAGGATACCTTGGCCCCTGAGCGGCAGGAATCAGGAAACTCAGTCAGTTGGATGTCTGGCCTTGTATTTGGAAAAGGAGAGGTATATAAGTTGGCTGCTTTCTTTTTATTTCTAAAAGATGATGAATTTTTTGTGTGTCCATTACACATTGATTAAATGATGATGCAATATCTTGTTTTTGCATTGTTGCTAAATTTATTTGTTCAGCAATTCAGTTACCTTATCACACATATTTTAGTTTGAAAAATTTAGACTTGCGTAGTTGCGTCAAAATGTTTGACTTTCTTTCCTTTTTCCTTTCTATTATTTCCATTTGGACTTATAATGGTGACTTCTAGCATCCCTTATTGGCTTGACATGGTTTAGATCCGAAACATCTAAGCAGACCTCATCACATACAATCCTATAGAATTGAACCATGAAGCCCAGTAAACATAGTATAATGATCCGAAACATCTAAGCAGACCTCTATCCTTTTAGATGATGAACTTTTATTGTTAACAGATTTTACCTGCACTAATCAGTTTGCTTCTTTTTACTTTCTTGCAGGGGATTGTTGGGTTGGAAACAGAATATGGAATGCTTCATATGAAAGTATGTGCTGTCTTCCTTCTTCTTTTTACTCAAATATTTTCCGATGACAAACTGACAGTATAGGATTTTTTATTCAGCTTCTGCCTGACTGTGCACCACATTCAGTTAATTACATTCTTCAGCTATTGGAGTTGCGCCATTGTGCGGGTTGCCATTTTTATCGAGCAGAAAGTCGGGGACAGTCTTGGGATACAGAAGGGAATCACATTAAAGATGTAAGAGTTCACCTTTATTTTTCTCAGTGAATCACCTATTGTTGCCAGTGACTTTTCATGTCAAACTCCCGTATCCTTTGACATCTCTGGTGTTTCATATTTCCAGCTAACTTCATTCATTTTTTCTGCAGGCTTCTTTAGGCCCTCCATTTGCTCTTGTTCAAGGAATGCTCGAAGCTCAAGGAACCATATTTAACAAAATTCCCAAGGAAGATTGTCCGACCATAAGAAGAGGTTCAGTTGCCTTGGTTGGTTCAGGTCCAGAGTTTTTTATAAGCCTAGCCAACCATGAAGAATGGAGAAAGGCATATACCGTGTTTGGTTCTGTTCTTCCTGAAGATATGGTAATCGTGGAGAAAATAGCTGCGCTTCCTACAAAATCAGACATTTGGAACAACATTAATGTGTCGGTCTTGGAAAAGCCTGTACCCTTTTGGTTTCAAAGAATTTAGACGAGTAACGGAGATGTCAATGACAATTCAGTAGCTAGTTGAATTGGTTTCTGGCTCCTGCTCTGTTCTGTATCTGGGGTTTATAGTTTTGTGCCGTTTCTCTCACATTTTTGTCTTGCATATCTCAAACCAAAACCCTTTCATTCAGAACTCAGAAAAAAAGAGAGTGGGTCAATTTTTTACACTGTTTTTTCAATTCAAAAAATAACACAAGCTAAACAAGTTTTATAATTGTAATTGTGGTATCAAATCCTTGCAAATATTTGGAGTAAGAATTTTTTGTCAACTGTGGAACCATGGAATGTCAATTCTTGAAGTGCAGCAGATAGCCAGACATAATTAATCATACGACATGTAATTTGTTATTTTTTTTTGAAAAAGAACAAAGGAATAAATTTTAAACGGTGCATTTATCTATCTTGGTATGAGAAATGTTTGACATATGGCCGAGTAACACATAATATAACTAATTATTATGGTTATATTATTATTATTATTATTATTATTATTATTATTATTATTATTATATTGTTTGAAGGAAGAAAATTCCTAAACATTTGCATCTATTTAAGAATTATTTATTCATATTAAAATGTTGCATTGATTTATATTATAAGAGTTTGATTTATCAATCATCTAATAACATTATATAGAATTGATATTTCTACAAACAAATTTGATAGTCATAAATAATAAGTGAGATTCACCTCATGTAAAAGAGAAATTATTAAGTTTGTTATTAAGAGAAATATTGTGAAATTATTAAATTTACTTGTAAAAATATCAATTTTTTATATAAATTATTAAGTTTGTTATTAAAATGTATTATTATGTTAGTGCGATAAAATTGACAATTTATTGAATACTGAAAATGACTAAAAACAAACTTGTGAGTATTGATATTTTTAAAAGTAAATTTAATTTTTTTTACACTAGATGAACCTCACTTACTATTTATGTGAAGAAAAATTTGTATAATTATCAGATTTAAATATGTTAAAATATCAATTCTCAAACTTTTTTATTTTTAGAAGATAATATAATTTGTAATTTGCTCATCCATAGGAGAAAGTATTTTTCCCCTGATAAAGCAGAAGGGAGGGAAAAAAACTGGTTAAGATAATCCATCCCCAAGTGTCCAACAGTCACCGCCTGGTGGTGCGTGGATGAAGACCGAAGAATCAGTCAATGGATCCCATTCCCATATATCCATCACTCACCATACCTAACCCCACAACAATCCACAGAAAGTCAGACAGACAGACAGAAATCATCAACCATGTAGATTGTAGAGAGAGAAAGAGTGGTGGATATGCGTTATGGTGGTGGTAGTAGTAGAGTAGACTGCACTGGTGGATTAGTAGTTGTGAGTGGGGCGCAGCACCCCACCTCACCCCACTCCACTCCACTCCACTCTACCCTCCTCACACCTTATCTGCCGCACACACACATGTACTTACCAATACCATCCATCATCTTCGTCATCAATCACTCATCCCACCCCAAATCCCAATCCCAACCCCAACCCCAACCCCAACCCCAACCCCAACCGAACCGCTGCCCCCACTATCTCTATTTTCTCATTTTTTTCATTTTTTTTCCCCACTATTTACAGACTACAATCAATGCCGCCCATTACATTACAACCATCTTATCAATACCAACAACAATAACACCTCACCCTCCCTCCACCTCATCCCCACCACTTCCTTCCTTACTATCTTGCGCCTCCCCCTCGAATTCTCAACCCAACCAACCCAACCCAACCCAACCCCCACTCTTAACCTACTCCCCATACGCCTCCTTCACCACTCATATATCTCCAACCCAATCCCACCATCATCAATTATCATAAACACCTTCCACCAGCATTTACCCACTACCGTTTTTTTAATTCTCCATACTCAGTTCGGATCAAGACCGGTTATTTCTCTCTATCTTTGTAAAATCCATAATTCCCTTTCGATTCTTCTTCCCCAGCTACCACCATGACCACCACCACCACTGCCGTTAAGACACCCCGGAAATTCCCACCGCCTTGTTGGACCCAAGACGAAGCCCTGGCCCTCGTCGAAGCCTACCGCGAGAGATGGTACGCCCTCCGCCGTGGCTACCTCCGCACCGCCGACTGGGACTCCGTCGCCGACGCCGTGGGCCAACGCTGCCCCGGTGCCTCCCCCGCCAAGACCTCCGCCCAGTGCCGCCACAAAATGGAGAAGCTCCGACAGCGCTATCGTGCCGAGAAGCAGCGCTCCCTCTCGTACCCCGGTCGCTTCTTCTCTTCCTGGTTCTACTTCGACAGCATGGATGCCATGGAAAATGGATCTCCCTCCGCTCCTGGATCATATCAGCAAGCCCTGATTGATCAAAATTCTGTACCTTTAGGGTTTAATCTGAAGAACGGTAAAAAAATTGATGGGATTTTTTCAAACCCTAATCTAGGTGTGGTTCATGAAGGTGTTCATTCTGGGGTTGGGTTTCGTGTGAAAGGTGTGCATGACCGCAATTCAGCTCCTTTAGGGTTTAGGTTCAAAAATTCTAACAAGATTGATGGCAAATCAAATCCTAATATTGCTTATAGCGTTTCAAATGATTATTCTTCGTATCTGGATGGTGGCTCGGATGAAGATGCCGACAACGATGGCCAATTTGGTGGTGGGCCAACAGAATATAGGGCAAAGAAGTTTGCTAGTACTGGGATTAGGATTAAAATGCCTACGGATCAGTCAATGCAGCCTGCATTTAGAACTAGAAAGTTTAAGAATGAGGTGAAGTTGGATTCTGATTTTGATTGTGATAATGGTGGTTATGATGCAATTGATGCTGATGGTGATTACTGGGTTAAAGTGCCCAGTGATAGGAATCCGGTTCCTGCAGGGACTAGGGGCAAGTTTAATGGCATGACTGATAGGAATTCAAATCCTAATATTGATCCTAGGTTGTTGAATGGGTTTTCTTCTCAAGGAAGATCAAATTTTGAGAGGAAGAGTGGCAGTAGTGGAGTTAAGAGGGGGAGAAGTCCGATAGAAGATATGTTGTCGGCCGTTAAGCTTCTTGGGGAAGGGTTTGTCAAGATGGAGGAAATGAAGATGGAGATGGCTAAAGAGATTGAGAAAATGAGAATGGAGATGGAGATGAAGCGGAATGAGTTGTTACTTGAGTCACAGCAACAGATTGTTGATGCATTTGTAAAGGGTTTATTTGAAAACAAGAAGGTGAAAACAACAGTAGCCCCTGATTCATAGTTATAATAGTAGGATTAATGGCTTTAATATCGTTTCGAGTTTCTTTCTAATGTTGGGTTGGGTAAGATTGTTGATACTTGTATATTAGAAGATCAACTAGTTAGATATGATCTTCATGTGTTAGTAAAATGGTGCAAGTCTGACAATTTATTTAGTTTTGTTCTAACTAACTGCCTTTTTGAATATGATTAGGCTTTATGATGTAATTCCAGTGAAATGAATCTACATTTCCGAAATGCAATTTTTTTTAATGATAATTTTAGCATATTCACTTTGAGGTGAAGGTTTGCGCTTGTGAAATTGTTTTCAAGTTGATGGGAATATATCTTGCACTTGCAGCTTTGGTTTTGAGCCATGCATCTTCTGCATAGGACTTGATGCCAATGGTGTTTAGGACTTTGTGGTGCATGTGCTATGTTTGTGTATACGAGTGTGAACTAGAAAGTGTCAATGGAAAACCATCCGCAGATAATACATGGATAAAGAACCTAACAAGGGTTCTAGATGCCAATCTGAAAACAGTGATGAATATAATGTATCATCAGGACTTAAATTAGTCCATCCTTTCAATTGTTGGTTTTCTTGAGTTGAAAACTAAGAATGAGATTTTTCTTGGGTGTTCAATATCATTTTGCTTTTGCCTTTTTTGTCTTTTTCAAGAGAATAAACAGGCAGACACCTAAAACAGAAGGCTACACCGAAGCAAAGGCATTCCTGTGAGGTGTTAATAAAAGCAAGCAATCAGAATTTGGTTATTCCATGGCAGCCTTGAAGGCCAGTTCACCCGAGTGTAAATGGAAATTAAAAGCTTTATTATTGATTACCCATATCTAGTTGCTTCATTTTAGAGATCAACTCAACTAAAGCGCTTTTTAAAGAAAAAACAAACATATATCGTATCTCTATTAAATGACAATATTTATCAAATGCACAACGATTTTTTAGAAATACTCCACCTTTTTGGACTATTATATTATATCATATCTATAGTCATACGTCCATGGCCAATAATTGATTCTTTGATCGTATCCAGCTGCATGTGATAAATATCACCATGGTATAAGAAACAAGACAAAAACAGAACACTAAGAAACTGAAAAGGAAAACAAGCATATGATTAGTTTATCTAATCTTGTATTTGCTTGAATCATTGGGAATTCCTTGATGTTTATTTGGAATTCCATTAAACATACAATGTAACAACCCTGAGGCGAAAAAGGGACTGACACAAAACTTGTCCTTCGTCTAGAACACTCGGATATCAAGCTTTGCTTGATGGGTAGATGATTTAGAGTTCACACCATTAATACTAAGCTCCATATCTTCTCCTTGGTATGTTGAGTGAACCCCGTATAGTACATAGAACAAAGTTATCAAACAAGTCCATATACCAAACCTTTGATATGACAATTTTGGTAGTGTAGTCATGAGGAAAACATTAAGAAAGATTGATATAGCTGCTGGCCATGGCATTAAGGGAACCGACCATTCGGTAGTTTGTCGAAAGCAAGGGACCATATACTGGAAGAAGGCAGTGATTATGATCATAGAACCACCGCATAATGGCAGACCCCACCATTGTTGCTTGAGTTTCCATGATAAGGATAAGCCAAGTGAGCTACATGAGAGGATGAAGAGGAAGAGGAGAGTTTGGAAAGGAGGATTGTTACTAGCGATCACATACCGGCGATAGATAAGTCCATTTGCCACCAAGTAGAAAACCAACAATGTGCCAATGGATATCATTTCAATTACAATGTTTAGGTCAGTGAAGAGTGCAATAAATGCCTGGCAGACCCCTGTATACCATCAAATTTTAAGAACTCAGTTTTTTTTTCTTTCTCCTTTTTAAATTTTACTTCTATAGTGCTAATATTTTTTATAATATACTAGGAGCGATGAAGTAAAAATGTGATTTCTCAATATTACTCACCCAAGAAGATGGTTGCATTCAATGGGGTGCCTGTTGAAGGGTGCACCTTGGCTAACCAGGATGGCACAAGCCGCGCCCTTCCAATAACACAAAGATACCTAGCTTGGCCAAGCATGGCAACCAGGAGAGACGCCACAATTCCCAGGCTTGCACCAGCTCCAACAGCATTGCCAGCCCATTTCCATCCCTTGGTTTGGAAGGCAATCGAAAATGATGCACTATTTGATATCTATGAATCATTTGAAGAATGCCTATTTATGAGGATAATGAACTTCAGACTAGATCAATTATTTTTCTTTCTTTGTTTTTTCCTTAAATATTCTTAAGAACACGAGATCACTGACCTTGTCATAAGGAACCATAAAACACAATGCCAAAGCCATAAGGCAATAAAGAGCAGAAACAATGAAAACTGAACCAATTATCCCCACCGGAAGACTCCTTGAAGGGTTTTTAATTTCTTCCGCCAAGGTTGAAACAGAGTCATAACCAATATAGCTGAAGTAAACTATTGCAGCTCCATCCAGTACACCTTTAACACCAAAAGGAGCTAGGCCTCCTGGCTTTACTAAGTTCTCTGAACTCCCATTGCAGAAGCCGGCAATTATAATAAACCCAAAGAATATCACATGGAAGACTGTCATTATAAGGTTCAGTATGGAGCTTTCCTTGGTACTGCAATTCAAATAAAGACACACATCATTTTCACAAGCCACTATAACAAAAATCATTACTTTGTAGACCAATTAAAAACAATGACAAGTATTATTATTAGTGCAATGGCAATGGTGATTATGATTGTAATTATAAAACTCAATAATAGAAACACTAAACATCGTAATTTGAAAAAAAAGAAATATTAGTCCTTATCATTTAATTTTAGAAGCTACAATGTATTGACAGAAAGTCTCAATACATTCTCTTATACTATGATTAATATAAGCAGCAACAAAGGAATAGCAATAAACCAACAAAACTACAATAAGAAACTAATTCGAGAAATCGAACCTATGGCATAGACAAAGAGTGAGAAGAATAATGAGCGCAACAGCTGGAAAGTCCAACGTGTTGTAACCCTTCATTAGTCCATTGACTTCAACTCTCCATGAATTCGGATCATTTTCTCCAAAAGCACAGCATAGATACTCGGTGAAACTTCTTGAAACAGCAGCATTCGATAGTACATACTCCATTAATATATTTGCACCAGCAAAATAACCCACAAACTCTCCTGCACCAATTCAGAAGATAGAATTTGTAAAGAAGTGCATACACAAAACAATACATAAAAGATAAGTAAAACCCAAGAACTAATTATAGCATTAAGGAGTTTTAGCATTGATGCTCATACCAAAGGTCACCCTTAGATAGCTAAAGGCACCACCGGCAACTGGAATCTGTACAGAGAACTCTGTATAACACAAAGAAGAAAGGAGAGCTGATATACCGGCAATGATATAGGATAAGAAAACAGAAGGACCGGAGTTAGTCCGGGCCACACGACCAGTTGTGACAAAAACTCCAGCACCAAGCATACCTCCAACACCAAGAGCTACCAAATCATACCACATGAGTTTTCTCTTCATGTTTGCACCAGACCTTAGCCTCATTTGGTTAAGCTCTTGGTCTGGTGTCCATGTTGCTAACATTCTTTTCCTAAGCCTATGAGGTGTTCTGGAGAGAGAATGAAGGTAACTCGAGAAGGAAATTTTGGTGGGTGTTGCTGGTTGAGTAATGCCTTCCATTTTTGTGATTCAGTGTGTGTTTTTAGTTATCATCAAGGTCTTTTATATGTAGTGGGGACCGTAGGGAATAGTATTACTAAGTTCCTTTGTTCATGTGTCTTGATTTTCTGAAATTACCAGCTTGTCCTTTTGGATTTTAAATCCTTACATTATGCCTTTTGGGACTCCCATTTTTTGAGATCCCAAAGGCTTCAAAGAGGTTATTCTACTGGAGAAACACATGCAAAACTCAAAAGGCAAGTCCCATTTTGAAAGGAGCTTGTAAGAGGAATCACAAAGGGAACAGAGGACTTGGTCCTTATCTAAAACATGTGACAAGCATCCTATCAACACCTTGTTAAAGCTACTAAAAGATTTTCTTTTGTTCTCAGGTCTTGAGAATAATTGACTTGATTCCTATATAAATGACATATAGTATGTTATGGCTGCCTCCTAAAATTTCAGATCCTGAAGAAAAATATTCGAGGTGTAGAAGAATAAGTATCTATATTGCCTTTAGCAGTCTGCAAAAGATAATTTCAGATCATGAAATGTTTCGCAATCTCCAACTGTTTTAAGATATTGGCTATATCATAGCTTATCTACTCAATATAAGAAGTTAATATTCATCTAGATTCTGAGTAACTCAAAGTCATTCTGAGTTCCAGTCATTCCTGGCTATTGCCACTACCTTAGGATGAAAATAAATTTTGCACAAAATAATGCCGACGAGATGAAGTTATAGTGTTTATATGACCAAATGAGATATATATGCTGAGCTTGAGGTCTGTTAGTCTGTTTTTAGAATTATTATTGTATTTTGTGTTAAGATATAGCATAGAATGATAATGATCACAATTTTGGTGCTAATCAAAACTTAGGTTCCTAGCTAATCCTTTTAATGTAAAGTGGGAATACCGTAAGTCTATCCAAAAAAGTTATTAAAATCTTGGTACAGTGTTAATTTCTAGAAAATATGTCCAGAATAAAATCTAATCAAGTATCTGCTCTTAACTTTATGCAGGCTTGATCTACAAGAATGTACCCTTTTGTTTGGGTCTAGTAAATCAATGCTCTATAGAGAGCATATACCAGCTGTTTTAACATTCTTTGTAAGAAGATAAAATTCTTCTAGTTGTTTAATGTTTGGATATCATTGGTCCTTCAGTTTAAGTAAATTAGTCTTCCAATTAAGCAACGATTCTCATCTATCTAGAAGGAATTGGAGCTAAGCTACAACTTACAAATAGATTACTCATATATATATATATATATATATATATATATATATATATATATATATGATCTTCAGAAGAAGAAAGGAAATGGACAGGTATTGTATTAATTGCAGTAGTTAACTGTTAGATGAATGAAAATTCTACTTGAAAGGACAAGTGGGAGAGATGGTGGTGGTGGTACAACATTAGCACCAACCACCAAGTATTAAGCTTATCTTATTATTTTTATTATAAGTATAAAGTCAAAAAGACGATATATCTTTAGTAAAAATCCAATCTAAATACTGAGCAAAAGAGGCCTCGTTGGTTATTCATTTTGCTAATATTCCGCGTCTTTCTCACAATCATCCATTCAAAACCATCAATTTCTTATGAATCTTTTGGTGAATTATGTGATGGGAAACTTTTATGTCTTGTCATTTGAAGGGTCAAGTTTCTATCAATAATAAAATGATATTGTGTATATGATGGGATTTCTCTCAAGAGCATGATCCGAATGTTATGGAGTATTTCATGCTTGTACTAATGCTGAAGCGAATCAAACCACGTGATCAAGTTGTAGCTTCCGGACCACAGGTGGTGATCGAGCGAAACGCAGACGATTTTACTCGAAAATGATGCTAACTATCTAAACATGATGAGCACGTACAACTTGCCATAGTTTGTCACAACCTCTCCCCTCTCCCCAAGCATAGAGAAATGGCCTATTCACATTGCTTTTTCAGTAAGCATTAGAGTCGTATATACATATATTACATAATGAACAGACTATGACTAAGACATGACATATTTAAAGCCATTGAAATTGGATTACTAAAAGATACATATTACAGTAGTAAGCATATTCATCAGATAAGTATTATAAAGAGAATAAGGGTGGTGGAATGTTTTTGTGAGCTTTTCAATGTGATTGGTACCTAAGATGCACTCAGGAGGATAGAAGGAATCAGTGGTATCCTTTTGCTTAGAGTTTCCCAAGTGGGCCACCCAAACTCCCATTGACCTGTTTCTGTTCAATGGAATAGAAATACAACTCTAATCAACTGTACTTTCACTGCTAAGTCACCCACACCATTCCACTCGGCATATAGTATATAATAAAAGTAGATTGTCTACTGTGTTTGACAATAACTTGCTAAGTGTACTTAATTGATGAGTCAACTTTTCCTAATGAGAAATCGTGTTTTGTGCCAATTAACAAGCTGGATGAATCAAAAGACGCCCTTCATTTTTCACAGGTAAGGCTTACCATGAAACTCTTATTACCCCGCGTTTTACTTAGCGAGTACTTTCATTATCACAAACTATGATCAAATCATTGTGTAAGGTCATTGATAATAAGCAGATTAGGCTTTAAAAAGATCCTCCTTCCTGTACCCATATGCATCCAAGCTAAAACCATAAAGGCTTCCAGCCTCAATTTTGGTTTAGTTTAAGAAGACACCCACATGAATCATGACACTTACGTTACAATACAATATTGGAGGAAAATGGCTGCACATTATTTTCTGAAGAAGCAAAAAAAAAAAAGTATTCATGGGTGGGAATGGTTAAAAAAGTTAGAATCAAAGACCTCACACATCCATTTGCTACTCCCATCCCACCACTTTTTGCTTAAAGATTTGGAATAATGATTCCCATTAAGTAAAAAATTCATGGGATTTGCTTATATAAAGAATATAGAGGCTGGATAGGGCTGCTATATATTTGACTCATTGAACCAACAAATCAGGGTGGTCATTTATAATGCATAGATTTTTCTTTTGTACAATGAAAACCTTGGACATGAATGATGAAATCAAAGAAATGTGGTGTATTAATAATTCCTATTAACAAAACAAGACAAAAAGAGAAACTTACTATTAGAAAGGCGTCTTTCCTTTTATGGCTTTCTTTTGATTTATCACACCGGCAGAAGATCAAGAAAATCCGATCACTAAAATGGTCTGCCAACAATGTAAAGAAACTTATCATTTCTTATAAGAAAACAACAACCTAACTTTAATTTATAAGTGACCCACACACAAGTAAATCTAATAATTTTCTTCCGCTTATGCGCTCCAATGCCAATGAAATTCTGTGTGTTTGCATTTCATGCATGAAAACAAGTAAATTTATGTGTTTTTAAGAGATTAATGTGATCTGACAACCAACATCATAGTGAGTAAAACGTATCTAATGGCCACAATATTGTCAACTTCGTCCCTTGTTTGTTTGACATATATAGCTAAAATGAATTCCTTTTGCAATGCAATGCATAAGGTCGACACCTAAAGTTACTAATTAAAAATACCCAAGACAAAGTTTAAATAAAAATCAATTTGAGGTGGGGGTTGAAATAAGAAAATAGAGAGCAACAAATCAACATCAGCAAGAGGGTACTTTCGCCGTCGGAAACTTTCATACTCACCGTCCCACAAATAGAATTCTATTTATAAAATTTGTAAATATTACTGATATACACCTAGAAATAATAATAAGTTGTTAGTTTAATAGTGCATTATTATAGGAAATGATACTATATTACTATCACCAAAAATTGAAATGAGACTATTTTTCGTGGAACTGAGAGAACTGAACTTTTACTCTCTCTTTTTTAGTAGTATTTCCTGAATACCAACAAGAATCCAGCTTCCCACTTTCCTAAAAGTTGGAGTTACTTTATTTCAAATTTGGTGCCCAATTACTTCCACGTGAATCATGAATTTGCTCAATGAAAAACTTGTCATTTCTTAATTTTCAGTCCTGCATTTTGAGCTGATAATGCCAATGATAAAAAGTCTGCAAACAAATTTCCTTCAATTACCAAGAACCAAACTAGGAATGGCCTTTCCGATAGCAACTTTTAAGTAGATTAGGTATTCATAATTATGATCTCCCCCACAATTAAATGTGTTTTCTTGCATTCTGTAATCTTGGAAAAAACAAGACTCCTTTTATAAAATTTCATATAATAATTAAAATTCATCAAAATACGACCACAATACATTTTTATGGCTTAGTTGTAAAAACATAACTACATTTTGGTAATTATTTAGTTTACACACCAAGAAGGTACACTTTGCAGAATCTCTTGATCTAGAATCAGATAGTTGTTATCCATCGGCATAATCTTCATCAGATCTGATCAAAGTGGATTCCTGTTGACATCTTTGTACAGCAGATAGCGAGTATGTGTTTTACCAAGTGCAGCATACCTGAACAGATTGCAATGCATCAGTACTGACCTGAGATGGACGATGTAACAAAGGAAAATGCAAAAGACGTCATATACTTGACACTTACCATTGAGGCACAAACGGTGCCATCCAAATTGCATCACCAGCTTGAACTGGGTACCTGTTCAGACAGAGCATCAACAGATGCAATGAGAAGAGAACTTAAAAGAGCAAATAGGATATGATCAAACAGAGAGCGCAACGAGAAAGAATCTAAACAAAGGTAAAATGAGATGGTGCAAAATCAAAGAAAACACTTACCAACTATCACCTAGGCGATAAACACCTTGTCCCTCTAAAAGCAACAAGCCATGCTGATTATAGTGGACCTCCTGTCAAAACAAGCAAACCAAACAACATACTAAAGAGGCAAGAAACCAGAATAATTTTTCAAAGCATAATACTCCAAGTACCATTCTTATGCTAAGCATGCTGACAAGTAACAAAAGGAGAATTCATATGTTGTAAGTAAGGACCTTTTCTGTTTTTGGTATGCTTTGAATCTTGTTTTGTTTTGTATAATTTAGATACTTACGAAGTTTGTATAAGTCGAGATGATTTCAGGAATATTTGAGGCTAGCTGGACATGGACTAGACTATGTAGTATGTTATTAAGTTCTTACATACAAGTCTTTTTAATAGTTTAAGAAAGGTCCCAGACTTAAAATTTCCGAGCTTTGGAGTCCTACTCCAAGTATGGTAAGAAGATTAAGATATTAGGCATATTCAGAATATCTAAAAGTCTTCCAAATAAATAGATGTTAATTTGATTTTTTTTAACATAATTCAAAACAGTTGAACCTTAGATTAGGCTCTCAGAAGTTTCATCATTTTCCTTATCAATTCGTAAACTCAACCTTTTAACTTCATATGATTTACCATTAGAAAGCCTCAAAATAGTAGCTGTCTGGAATCCCCAAGGTTTATGAAAATCCAATAACTGATTAGAATCAAGTGAATTGCAAAGATTTCCTACTTTGGGAAACTGTGTTACATATCCTTAGCAACGATTACGTCAAATCAAGGAACAGCAATCAAGAGCTTGGAAGTGTTTTCTTACATCAGCACCATAAAAATAAAAGGAAAAATAAGGACCTGTTCCTCACATTTGGCCAGCACACTCGAGGGCATAAATAATTCTTTTAGTACTTACAGATAATATAATAAAAAGCAAGGTGGATAAACCGTGTTTTCAACCGGAATATTCCACTTGTCTTGCAGAACCGAAAGTATAGTTCTAAATGGTGCTAGCTTGAATGGTATACATATAAACACACGCGCGCACACCCCTTTTTGCTATCTTGAATTATATTTCATTTTGATATAACACCTACTGCTAGATTTTTTCCATCTATAGTTACACTTCGAAATGACCAATATGAAGACCATGATGTTGAATACTACCATTTTTAAAAGTAAAAACAATTTCTTACCTTCACATTAAGAAATTCTCCTGGTTGGAAGTCCATGATCTGCATACAAATTTAAAATAAAGAAGGAAATGACTAAGAACTTGAATTTTTTTGAAGATCTTGGGTAGATTCTCTGTAAATCTCAAGTTCAAAGAAAAGAGTTGAAATCGTATAATTCCAGATTTAAAATTTAATTATATCTCCAACTGGGGAACATAAAGACAAATTCTAAATTGGTTTAAAACCAAATTATAGCTCACGTGGATGTTGAAGTCATAAGGCGCAGATGTGGGAAGAAGCTTCCGGAGCCCAAAAACCTGATGACAAAATTATAATGTCAATAAAAATATGAATCTGAAATATTTGAAACAAGAAGCAGCTCAACAGATGTGAGAGTATCTTTGAATGTTCCTGGTTTGACTATTAATTTTCTCAACAGTGGAATGTATAAGAATGTACTATAATTTTCTAAATCAAATGTTTACTGGAAGCAAACCCACAGTTTCCACAAAATTTGCTAAAGCATATCAGAGAATGAGCACAACTCCTTACCTCACCAGGAGTTTCAAGAAGTGGCTGCTTGTCAGTTGAACCAACAATTTGCTCAGCACTATGATTTTCCAGGTAGGCATACCTACAATGAATGAAATCCTCTTTTCAAAACATACATCCACTAATCAAACAATATTACTCTTAAAAGAAGAAAAATAAAAGAGTAGCAAGTAACCATATTCACAATATAAGTCTGGATGGATCCTCACATGTCATGACATAGGAATCAAAGATAGCGCGTGGAATCAAGGAGGAGCATAAGGGAGAGAAGAGACGTAATGAAGCTTCCAAGTCCACAAAGTAGAATAAGCAAGAGTAAAAAGAGTAAAATTATACCTTCTTTCAAACACAACAAGAGTGGCTGATGCATCACTCTTTAGGAAATGCTCAAAATTTGGAGGTAGGTAAACATACGAATCCACCTGTATTTTGAAACTAAAAGCTATCAATATTACTTCAAGCTTTTACAAACAAAATTCATTGAATGACATTAAGCATAAAAAAACAGCATTGCTCATTCGATTATGAGTTTGAAACCTAACCTCCACCAATTCTTAGAACATCAAAATATGCTCAATGATAACAAACTGAAATATCAGGTAAACTATCTTAAAGCAAAAACAATATAACCATTCCTACTAAAGATTTTTTCCAGTTGTAGTACATAGTTCCATAAACTCAACTATGTTATACATAGCCAGTAATCATATATTGTCCACCAACTTTGAAACCTATACTGGAATCTGGTCAGCTACACTATTTTACACTCATTTTTCAACAATAGTGCTAGCCTTTGTCATGATCTTATTCCATTTAAATCAACAAAGACTTTGTGAACAGTGTATGAAGGTGTAAGATGCAATGTTTAGGAAAAAAAAAGAAGGAATATGTGGCACCTAAATATCATTATAACATGAGTTGTGTTACTTATAAAAAATAATAACACAAATAGCATCATTGAGACTTCTTTATTTTATTTATTATTTCTATTTGATAAGTAAAATTGTTAGTGATTGTGATTCCTTAAGAATTTAAAGACAGTGGCATAAACATATGATATAATGCACTTGATAATATGTTCAGCAAGATGCTTATGCTAAAATTATACTCAACTCAACAATGCCTTTTTATCCCAAACTAGTTGGGGTAGTCTGAGACTGCTAATATTACAATCCCCAAATGAAGAACACCCTAATTCGATAGAGAGGAAACTTACCATCAGGTTGTGGTTGATGCCAGAAACATTAGTGAGGGTCAACTTACCCTGAATCACAAATATGAACCTAATTGGGAAAATATAAAACACATAATATTGTAAAGGTCAAAAACATTATAATGATTTGAAAAGAAAAACTAGCAACTTTTTTTTGCAGGAAAACATAAATATTGAGAACAAGCAGTTGTACCTCTCAACATCATTAGGAGGGGGGCCAGATTTTGCATTTTCTGCGCAAAATAAAGCATAATTACAATCCTGAAGATTTATTAAAATGACAACTTCAGAAAATTATAAGACATATAAATGCGCAAGTTTACAAACTATATGGACAGATAAATGATTTACAAGATGGATCAAATGTAATCAACAAAATGACTTATCATATGGTACAATATCTTGACTATATATTACTGGTGTACAAATAGTGGAACACTTGAACAACTGTATTACAGCTTAAACCCACTACATGAAAACAACACGGTGCATATATGACAATAACAATAATCAATCCAAATTTAAATTCAAGAACACCTTGCATTTTCGCCAGGTACATAACGAAGTGAGAGCCCATGGCAGGTGAGATTAGATAAGCTCCCACTGTATTAGTCCTATAAAATAAATTCAAATAACAAGTGAATATAGATTTAACTATAATAAAGTACAACTCAAAATGCTGAGCTCAAAATGTACCAATCAGGTAATGGACTGAAAACATGACTTTCGGGTGTGATTAAAGCATGATCTCCTCTATACACACTTCGAGTAAACCCGGGTGAATCTGTAAACAATATATGAATACCCAAATTTAGATTTCAATACACAAGACTCAATCTTTTCTTCTTTTTCTTTTTTTCTTTATTCAACAACCAAAACAGGCAGAACTGACCTCGTAAGTGAGAAGGAGAAAGTGTGGGGTTGGTGACTTTGGCATAGAGAGGTTCAGAAATGGAGTTAGTGTTCAAGATTGGCGGGGCAGAGCAAAATCCTTCCTGGGTAACACCTGTTTTAAGGAGACCTGGAAAATAAGAATCGTTAAAAATTTAGAGCATGGGAAGGTATTATTGTGGAAGACAATACAAGAGACTATTTGTTAATGATTTTACCCAGTGTAGTTAATAAGAGAATGATAAAATGGACTGAAAATGCGGATGAAAGCTGCATATTGGGAGGGTTTTTCGTTCTGATGATATCTGCTGGTTCTGAGATTTATTCAGGTTTGTAAATTGTGCCTCTACCTCACCAGTTTGGCAGTTTGTTTCTGAGCTCTCCCACTTCTGCACCTTCCTCCGTTGTCTGTTACTACCACTCCCATTACTTTCTTTTGGCCTTTTTTTATTGGGTGGGATTCGACTCAGATCAGATGGAACAAAAGGCACCCGGCCAGTCGCGATATACTTTACAATTCGGTACAAATTTGTTTAAATACATTTTTTTATAATATATTTTATTTTTATTTTTATTTTTATAACATTTTAAAGTTAATTTAAAATATTTTACTCAATTTTAAATTAATAAGATTCTTAATTATTAAAAATCTTTCTAATTTTTATAATTTAATTGTACCATTAAATTAAATAAATTTATATTTTAAAATATTTAATTAACTTTAAAAATAAAATTTAATTTTATATTTTGATGCATAAGAAGTATAGTATTTTAATAGCTATGGCTGGAAACAAAAGGGAAAAATTGAATAAGCAAACCGAATGAGTTTTTTTAACTAAAATATTTTGGTTATTCGGTTATTTTATATATTTCAATCAATTATAATCGTTTTAATTTTCGTATTATGGTTGGGTTCTATTCTTGAAATTTTGTTAATCAATTAACCAAATTATATATTAAAAAAAACTTAAAAGTTAAGACTTATGTTGCTGCTGTACTGCATGTTGCTGTGCTACTGTGCTACATGTTGGATTATTACATTAATTAGTTTTTGTGAAATTATGGATTATGGATTATTAATTTTAAATTATTAAACTTTGTTAGGGTTTAGAATTATTATTGTTATTGATTTTTTTAATTATAGATTGGAAACTCTAGTATTAAAAAAATTGAAATCATGAATTTTTTTTGTTTGGTAAAAATGGAACTTAATTTCAGTTATTAACAGAATAGTTAAATCGGTTAACTCATAATTCATATAGTTACTCAAATAATTAAATTAAGTAATATTTCAATTATAATTGAATAGACTATTCGATTTAGTAATAATAAGTCTGTAACAATTAGCATCAAATCGAATAAAATCATATATATTTTACCAAAATGCTTTCAAAAAAAAATGTTGTAATTTAAAATATTTAATTTTAAATTTTAATTTAGTTAGATTACGAATGAGGGGAGTATTTAACTTCATTACTTACGAACATAAATAAAACTTTTAAATAATAGAAATACAATAATATTGGACCAATTATTACTTAATGACTAGTTTCATTTTTATAAAGTAAAAAACAAAGACAAAAAATGAAACAAAAAGCAGAAAGAGAAATTTATTGGAAAGCAACCATGAATTCCTCAAGCCACAAGGGCTTATTAGCAAAACCGGGAAAATTTTCGACTCTTTGGCATTTTGACTAAACCCCTTCAATATAGGGTTTATCACAGAGGCCAGAGCCGTTTGAATTGAATACCCACACTCGTACTACTTCCCCTCCAAAATCCCACCAAAACTTTTGGGTAAATTTATCATACATAGACTATAAATGGAGAGCTCAGTTGATTCTTTGTCGGAAAGTTTCCGGCGAGTTACTCCGGCGGCCATTCCAGCGATGCTAGACTGTATTATTGCTATAACTGCCTCATCTCCAACTCAGCTCTTCTCCTCGCTTCTCGGTGCTTTTCCAAAACTCACCAAGGTAATTGAGAAGCCCATTTTCTAAAATCATTGATATTTAGTTTGGTTACTGAGAAATTCACATAACACATATAAGTTGTTTGCAATTTTGCATTTCCAGTACCCAATCAAGCTAAAAAAGATAAGGGATTTTTTTTTCTGGGTTGTAAATAATTATAATGGAAGACAATCTTCATGAATAGCACTAAATGTTTCTTTGCCAATAATGGAGGTGTTAATATTAACTTGCATTATTTTTTTAATAGGAAATTGATTGGAGTGAGAAGTTGGATTTGGAGCACAGTAATTATGTTGGATCATATGTGGGTGCACTCTGTCACCTTCTGAAGAAGTCAGGTGAGTTGTGTTATTAGAGATCTCATACTAATGTTGTCATGCAAGCTTTATTTTCATTTTTAAAGTAGCTGGCTTTCTCCATATACTTGTTTCTTGGTAAACTATGTTTGAGGGTGTGTTTTTGGGTTGATAGGGAGTTTTTTCCATGTTTAGGCTGTTATACGTTGACAGCTGAGCTAGAAAAGATAATTGAATTAAGGAAAATTAAAAGTAGAATTAAATCACTTAAGAAAAAGCAATTAATTAAACGATCAAAGTACTTTTGTCAGTTTTACTCAAATGGGAGATGATAATGATAATCATGATGGAAATTCAGTTTTTTGGAAAGAAAATTTATTTGTCTTACCTACCTTATTTGCTGAAAATGTTCTCATATGTATTCATAATAAGCATGGGGAACTAGCTATAGCTTATAATGAGAATCTCCTATGGATAATTAATCAGTGTGTGCGTCTTTAAAAGAATAGCTTTGTAATGATTTGAATTTAAAAGCTCAATTAAAAATTAAAAAGACAATAAATGACTGGTAGGATGTAATAAAAAGAAGAAGAAGAAAGAAATAAAAAATCTTGCTAGCTGTTGTATGTGAATATTAATTTTCTTTTATAAGTTCTTATCGCAGACATGTACATAATATATACACATGTATATACTTTTTCAAATATCTTATACTGGTAAGTACCTAAAAAAGCAGACCATGCTTAGTCCTGGGGGAATTAAAAATCTGGTTCCAACATAATTTGCCCAAAAAACTGGTTCCAACATGTCATAAAGTCGTAATTTCCACGCTTTGTTCTTTTTTGGTTTCTTTGGACTATATTTGTTATATCTTTGTTTCCTCATTTGTTTTGGTCAATAAGGTTCCTCGTGATTGCATTATTTGACATTTCATTTCAAATATGAGCTCTACTTATTTCTTCTAGTTATGGTGATTTTTGTTTGTAATATCCCTAGATTTTTTGGAGGTTATTAAGAGAAGAAAAACTGAGAATATTTAAAACACTAGACTTATCACCCAAAAAGAGAGAGAGAGAGAGAGAGAGAGAGAGAGAGAGAGAGAGAGAGAGAGAGAAAAGGAATGCAAGGATGCTTATTTAGTTTGGAACATAATACTTGTGCTAAGTACAATGTTTGTTTTGTTGGAACTTGGTTGTTTACTGACTTTCCTTTTCAGGGGCTAATGTTACTGCATTGCAATCTTTTATATGGAGAATTTTAATTCCATTGATAAAGTTGGGGGATGATAATGATCATGAAAATGTTAAAGAGGTATTCGAACAAAAATATGCTCATGAAGTGATGTCTGTCTTGTATACTAAAGTATCTAGTATATACTAAGTTCTTCAATGCATTATCTCTATACTCACTGCCTTTTTCATGCTTTTCTTTGCATAATATTGATTTTAGGCTGTAGGTTCATTCTTTGATCTTGTAATTGAAACAAGCAGCTGGGGAGTCGTAGAAGCAACCATTGTGCCCTATCTTCTAAGATTGGTTGGTTTATCTATTGGGATGCCTCAAAGTGAAGAATTGGCTATTTATAAATGGAGTATGCAGCTAGTTGAGAATCATGATGACACGCTAGCTGATTTGGATATGTTTGAAGACTCCATGCCTTCTCAATCGAAGTCGCTTCCCTTGACTATGGCATGCTATCTTTTAACCTCACTATTGGATGCTGCTATGCACTGTAATGATGTTACCTCTGGATTGCTTTTGGCTAATGGGCACTGTGCACAAATATTTGCTGTGAATTTGCTCTGGGATCTTTGTAATATAACTGTTCGAATGCTTTTACATAGTTCGGAACATCGTTCTTGTGCAATTAACTTTTTCCTTCCATTCATATTCAAGGCATACGTTTCGGACTGTGCTTTTGAAATCTCAGTTCGCGGGCAGAGTCATATGCTTTCAAGGTAAAAAGACCACTGATCAAACTGCATAAGCCTCCTGACATTATCACATGAAGGCTGTCTTGTGTTCTTGTGATCCACTTTCCTGCACTAATAGTTTTCCATCGGTTTTCCAGGAAGCGTTTTCTTATGAAAATATGGAAGTGTTGCAAGACACTGTTTTCTCTGGGGCCTTTAGAGAGAAGAGATGCATACACTATACTGTCCCTGTATTTATCTTTTTTCTCTTGTATTGATGGATGTGAAAATGCTGATTTAGGGGTGGGAGAGGAAGTGTTTGACTTGAGAGCAGAGAAGGAATTCTGGGGTGAAATAAAGAAAGGCTTGGTATTTGAGCTGTCTCTTGATTTATACTGATGCCCAGATTGACTAATAGATATAGCACTTCAAATTACTATAACATGTCTCTATTCGTCTTTATAAATTTAAAATTTGGGTCTTTGTAGGTGGATAAGGAGAGCTTAGTAAGGAAGCAGTCGTTGCATATATTGAAGGTTATGGTGTTCACAAGTGAGGAAAATCAGCGTTACTCTGATGTTACAGAGAATATATCAAGTGAGAAAAGTTCAGTCCCTCAAAATATGACAAAAAAGGGCTGTGGGCTGACAAGGAAGCAAAGTCACTGGGTGTAGGGAAAATATGCAATTCAGTTGATTTTGGTTCGGACAGTCAACAGAAATGGGGTGCATTCTTTCTTCTGTATGAAATGCTTGAAGAGTATGGTACTCACTTGGTTGAAGCAGCATGGAATCACCAGGTTTGACATCATTCATAAATCATAATTTGATTGTTCCTTAATTTCACAGAATGATTTTGATAGAGAAGGGTGCTGATGAATTAGTGCGAAGATTATAAAAAGGGGTATGATAAATTATTAGGTGGGTGCCCTTGCAAGTGTTGATCATGCTTAGGCTTCAAATAAGTTATCTTAATTTCGCTTTGACATTTGTATCGATTTTTATTCAAGTTATTTATAGGTTCACTAAATACTAGTTTGATGGCTTAACCATTGTCCACATTTTACCATCATCTTTTGTTTTAAAAATCAATATCTAATTTGAGATCCTTTGCAGATAACCTTGTTGCTCCATATTTCTTTGCCATGTATCAATTCTTCAAACCCTATTACTGGAAGGGTTGTTCCGGATCAGATGGAGACATTGGAAGGAAAATTTAATTGGTTGGGTGTCTTATGGGAACGGGGCTTTTATCATGAGAACCCACAAGGTGCATTGACAACTCTGAATACCTATTGATCATTATTATAATGTTAGCTGGTTCCTGAGTTCCATATTGGTATTCTTTACACTATCAATGCATAGTTGTTTGTTATTATTAAGGTTGTTTTAACATTAAGTTCCTTTTTTTTTTGCAGTAAGGTGTTTGATCATGGAGTCCTTTTTGGGCATCAAGTGGAAGAACTATGGAAACTGTGCAAAATTAGTGCCAGAAGATTTTATATTTGGTTCATTCATACAAGGGTTGAATGATCCTGTACACCACAAAGAGTTTGGTTTGTTCTTTACTAACTTTCAACTAGCAAATATTGCATTATTATTAATATTTGTTCAAATTTTATGTGTGACTGATGTTAATTATATCTCACATGCTTTGATTAGACACATTTTACTAATTGACTCGTGAAATAATGTTGTATGAATGTATCTTAATGGTCTAAATATTCAAAAGGTCGAATGATTCTGTGCACCTCAAATATTTTGTTATGTCCTTGGTTTGTTTGGTAGCAGTATCCGTGTATCTTGTTTCCATCGTCTTTTCTTCTTTTTATAATCCCTTGTATTTCCGTGTTCTATTCATTTGGGAGGGGATGCTTTAGTGGAATCTTTTCTAGATATCTTACTGTTGAGAGGCATGACTTCAAATGCTATTCCTTATACAATTGTTATAAACTCTTGAGGAGAACTTTGGACTGCTGGTATGTGTCCTTTTAATATTTTCAAGTGGAACTTGTCCGCATTCATAATTAAAATTGTTTCTTATGACCTACTAACAATGGAAATTAAAAGTTCCTTCAAGGTAAAAACTTTGTCTGGTATAGGTCCTTCATAAACTCGGCACAAACAACCTGGTACAGTTGTTTAATTTTTATGATTAATACAAGCTTTGTCCTCGAAGGGATGTGTTAGGTGCGAAGTGAATTATGGGAAGTATGCTCATCTTGTTATGCAATTTCCCAAGTTAATGGTGTAATCTGTTCTGGTTCTAAGGTGAAACATCTCTTCTGCATTGATCCTCTGAGGGATTGTTTTCGTTTTCACTTTTTCTGAATTTTTATTGGTGGATAGACTGATTCTCCTCTAACTCAATATTTGCTCTATTCTCTTATAAAACAAAAAATTAATAAAACTGTTATACATTCTTAAATGTATCCATTCATTTATTTTTTTTTTGATAAGTAAATGTGTCTGTTCATATTTTACTGTACATGGGAGATCCAATATTAGTTTGTCATGTATATGCATTGCAGTAAAAGAAGCAGAGCTGTAATGTCTTCTACAATTGGTGCTGGATTACTGCCGGTTTTCTCTATTTTGTAATGCTTTGTTTTCATTCCTTTATATAAGTATGTCAAAATTTGTAGTCCCTTTATGGAATTCCAGCTTTGTATTTGAAAAGAGATTATGATGCACTAAAATAGAGTAGAAAGCATTGATTCTAGTAGTCCTTCTCAGTTTTGTCTCAGAAGTTCAAGAATTCGTTAAACATATTCTAGTAAATCGAATTTATGACAGTCTTTTCTTCCTTACTTCTTCAAAATACTACAAATTGACTGAAAAGATGCCTATATACTCTGTTGTTGCAATGCCACATGATTTAAGGACATTTGTTTAATAGTTATGATTTCTGAAATATGTGTTCTAATCTGTTCTAGGTATAAAAGGAATATATTCTTCAAGGACAATTGAAGGTGCTGCCAAACTTTTACACCAGTATACTAGTTACCTAAGTTTGAGGTAAACTATCATATTCATATGCTTGATCAGTTTCCTTTCTAACTTGATTCTTTTTGAGCGGAAGACCTGAGAAGAAATTTTATATGTTTGCATGGAATATCTGAAATGATGCCAGACTGACTGCATTTTGCATTTCTTCTAGTCAGGACAATGAAGGTTTTCTCTTCTATATAAATTTCTGGTCATGGTTCCAGTGACTCTGATTCGCACTTATTAAAACAAGATCCAATTGAATTATTAATGTTCTTGATTCCTAGATAGTTCATTGTGTATACTCGTTGTGCACAAGGGTTCGTTCCCCTATTTGTGATTTTTTTGCGATAAATCCTTGTAGAAAAACAAAAAAAGGATGATCATGAACTTCTTTGCCTTTTTAATTCTTCATTTGATAGTAGATTTCCAGAATTTTTGATTAGTTATCATTAGCTCAATGAATTGCACCACGGTGAGCAGGTTAGCATGGGGCTAGCAGAACTCTTTGTCCAATCCATCCATTAGTTTAAGCCATAAATATTGAATGCCACAAGGTGCAATAATGTGCCAAAGTCTCTCAGACCTAGGCTAGTAAGTTGGTTGTGCAATTAAGTGATTTGATTTAATTACAGGAGAAAGATCACATTTTTGAGCAATTTAGCATCTGTCGCTAAGAAGCATTCATTTGGACGACCTGGATTAATGGGGCTAGCAGAATGCATTGCTTCCGCTGCTTGTGGAGGTCAGATATGTGACAACAATGAAGTTGAAAATTGTGTAAATGATATGTCGGAGATCGTCCAAGTGGAATCTGCACTAGAAAGTTATTCTTACAATAATAAAGAAGAGTTATTGGATGTGTTGAGATTTGTTATTGAGAGCAGCAGACAACATTTCAATCCTAATTATCGTCTTAAAGGTATCCTATTACTTTAAGTATTAAATTCTAATTTCGTTTTCAAGACTTTGGATATATAATTTAGCAATCGGTAAGTACGCTGGATAACATTTATCTAAACTCTTTTTATGCTTACCAGTTTGTGAGAAAATCCTGCATGCTGCTGCTTCAGTGGTGTCTATCTTTGATGTGTCTCTTGAGCTCCTTCTTCACTTCATTTCAAGTCTGCCACAGGACTCTACTGATCATGGCGGTATGTCTTACATTAACGTATGCGATGCCAGCTCTTGGATTTAAATCCCCATCTATGGGATTAACATTCTTCCTTTTGTTTCGCTCTTTCTGTCACTTCCCATATTTATCTATCTGTCTATCGATCTCTGCTTTCTCTTTCATTCACACACTAGGTCCATTAAGAATGAAAGTACAAGAATGGCTTTGGGCGTGTGAGGACAAGCATTATTCTTCTACTTATGGGAGTACCAGTGTGCGAATTTTGAAGAATTTGGATAGTTTCCCAACTAGATTTATTAATCATCATCATCTAGATTTATTAATCATCATCATCTAGAGAATGGTGGGAATTTATTAGCTTATGATGGACAAGAAGACTTGGAAAGGAACACCACCTTGATCCTACACTGATGGTTTGCTTTCTTATCTTTGCATCATTTATAAAATTATTAGTTTGTATTGCTTAATTACACGTCACAATTCTATACAATTTATCACAAAAATATCATATAATCGTATCTGTAGTTCTTATCTATTAAGTTCTCTCTGGGAATTAGTCTCTTCTTAGTGAGGTTTATTATGCACTACTTTCATTATTTTAGCTATGACTGGGTGTTTGGGCAATATGTGGTTTAATGCTCCAGTACTACTGGTTGTAAAGGTATTATGTCTCTACTTCATTCATATCCCTGGGGGTTATAGCCCCTTAACTTGCCAAATCAAATGTGAACTGCTCTTATTAAGTGACCTATACTATTCTAGAAATCGGACACACACTGGAATTCTTCTTCATATACTTGTCTGATTACGTAAATCCTTCGAGCATTCTCTGCCTAGGGACACATTAGAATCGTAGGCCATCATAGAATTTCTCACAGCTTTAATCCAAATTCACTTTGCATTTGTTTTACCCAGTGATGTCAGCTTGATCTAGATCAGTACCGAGTACTGACTTAACAGTTGGTGATACTTACTGCACAGGACTGAGTCATTGTTTCTGACCACCACATCTTGTATTCATGATGTATGTGAGGTGCTTTTGGTTCAAACAGGTTCTTATTTAGCAAGGGTATAAATGAAAACATGAAAAAATCATTATTGATGGGATTTTAAGATCTTATGGAGATGTGGGTGTTTCATGATTCCTTGGGGTGTGTGAATGGATCAGAATGCTCGAATTCTTAGCACACAGTTTATGTGTCTTGATATGTTGTGGGGTATGATTTCTTTTCTTGGCTTGCTCGTTTTGGGCTTTGGCTATGGGGCCTTTTCGGGGAATAGCCTTGTTGGGTCTTCATAGCTACTGGAGTGGAGTTCTTCCATTGTAGACTTCATTTTATTCCTCTTTCGTCAATAGAGAACCTCTTGTCCTCTCTTATTTTTTGTATTTTTGTTTCTCTCTGCAACATTTTTTTTAAAATTAAAAAATAACTAACAGAAATATAGGAATAATATAAGTAACATGAATAAATATCCATGAATTCTTTTAATCCTGCATCTTCAAGTGACTCAATAATTTTATCCAAAAAAACGTGATATCACTGTATGTGTCTGCAATATGTTTATATCTTTATATACTATATTCACATATCACATACACCCGATGGTTTTCCTTCTTTATCACTATATCATCCCTTTTGGATGGATCGTCATGCAACATGGTTGGTCGTTATTCTATTTGGTAATTTTATTATATTCTTCATTATGGGTATGGGCTGATACATTATTAGGTACAGTTACTAGTTATGCATAATTTATAATTTTGTATGTATTTAGTTACCTCACTGCATGTTCAGTTCTTTCCAAGTAGGAGTCTTTTTATTCTTTGAACATTGATTACCTAATGAATCAGATGTTGATTTTATTTTTCATTTCTCTATTCTGGAGATATTCACTCTTCATGAAACCTGGTTGTGCAGTTTATTCGAAATCATGGCATGGACCTCTGCAAACAGAACAATCACTTGGCATGGGTACCTGTGAAGTTTCTCATCCTCATCTTGACTGTGGTTCAGGAATTCCAAGTTATGAATGACAGAACAGCTGACAGTGGTATGAAAGGAAAAACCAAACCTGATCTTTCCTTGCTTGAGATATTGGGTGCTCCAAGTTCTAAACAAGCTTCAATATTATGCGGGAAGTTTGTCAAATCATTAACTTCTACATTGGTATGGGTCATATACTGCACTGCATGCTTTCTTTTCTCCTTGCTATGTGTATTGATGTTCTGTACTCCCTTCACCCCAAGCTGAGTGCATGAATTGGACTGGCACATAGTTTAAAGAAGAGTGTATTTGACCAAGCCAAAATATAATTCCATTATGCCCTTTGAACAAAACAACATTTCTGTCATTTCAAATCAAAAGGTAGTACTCTCCATGTTAGGACCCACTGAGGTTTAAATTACTAGGGTAAAATATTAAAATGCACATGGGTACTATTAACTAGGATCAAGTCACTAAATCGGGACATTCCAAAAGTGGGCCATAGGTAGTACTAATTATGGAGATGGTTCTAAAAACTGTATCTGTTTTCATGCAGGAGGGCCTAGTTTCATTTGCACAATTGTCTTGTTCCATTTTCTGGTCCCGTAAGGTGATGGAGGACACAGATCTGCCATATTCGGTTAGAGGAAAGCTAGGAGGCCCGAGTCAACGCCGATTATCACTTTCTACCATGACTGTTATCTTGCAGGCTGTATGATCTTTTTGCTATTTAAGCGTGCTAACAATTTTGGTTTACTTTTGAACACATTGTTGAATAAGATACATATTTTCTTTTTTAATGACTAGTAGTAATTTTCTTTCTTTGTGTGCAAATTCGAGTGAGGTTACACTAAACCTTTTGGTGGTCATGATACTTGCTACTGGGGTCAGAGGAAGATAATTTTCTGATCTCTAGGGTACAATCACAATTTCATTTCATATTGCAAGCTATATACTCTTTTTGCTATTCAATCATCCACTATTAAAAATGTATATACATATATGTATGTGTGTGTGTGTATATATATAAATTCGTATTCATGTCTTAATGACTTGTAGTAATTTCCTCTCTTTGCATGTAAATTCGAGTTTGGCCAGTGTTCATACACCTTTTGGAGGTCATATGATACTTGCTGATGGAGTTAGAGAAAGAAAATTTACTGATCTCTAGGGTATCATTATTTCATGACACTCTTTTCAGAGGGCTTATAGTGGTCTTGCAACATATTTAATGTGAAAACAAGCTTAATTCAATCCATTTCTCATAGTTAATACATGTATTAGCTAGTATGTATGGTTGAAACGAATGAAGTGATAGTGTCTTAGCAGATGACTCAAATATATCACATGTTATTTATTTACTGATGAATTATCATAATTGCATAACTGTACTACAACTTTATCTTCGTTTCTGTTTTATATGGGAGACGGTGCCTTTCTTGCTTTTCTTTGGGCTTTGGCCTTGAAGCGTTTCGGGGTACACTAACTTCACTACAGATATTCATAGAAATTGGTGGATTGTCCTTCATTAAGTACTTGTACCATTTCCACTTTTTACTGTTTCCTGGGCTTCTCAGAACAACTTTGATGTTCCTGTCTTCCTTCTAATAAGATTATTTTTAATTAAGAAAAGATAGTACTTCAATGTATTTTTCTGTTCGTCTTTTGTTAAAGTGCTACACAAAATTTAGTTTGGATCTGTTTTTCTAGTCATGTATAGTATTAAACTTTTAACTGTTTGCATATGTATAAGTATGCATCTATATGTTTTTAGCCTTCTAGGTTTATGAATTGTAGTATTTGTTTCCTGTGATTATCATTGTTTAGATCACTTTAATTGATAAGGTTTCATTGTTGTCGTAACCAATGCTTTATTAATTTTCAGTTATGAGACACGTGCTTCTTCATGTTCATCTTATTTTCAAATTAGTCAACGGAGTCGGAGATCAAACCTTGTGCTATGTTTGATACTTACTCCTTGTATTGATACCACCACATGTCATAATATGTTTGTCTTTCTGCCATATCAATGATCAGATAACATCTGTGAAGTCTCTTGCATCTGTTTCATCATGGTGTTCCCAGTTTGGAAGTGATAATTCTCTCAACTCTGCTTTTACTTTTCTCTGGCAACTCTCGTGGAAGATTATTCAATCTCCAACTTGTAGTTCAGAGGTATGTTCAAGATGTGTGATTTAACTTGAGGAAGTTTGATGGCTTGTTGTCACTAAAAACTTCTGAATTTTCTTTTGACTTGTAGTTTCCTTATGCATCTTTCACTTATTGGTTTATATTTCCTAAAGCAGAGTGAAGCAGAAATTTGTATAGGAGCGTTTGAAGCATTAGCTTATGTCCTGAAAGCAATAGCATTTACCTCTTCCCCTTTAGCTTTGGATTTTCTGGTGGAAAATTATAAATCTTCGTCCCCAAAAGCTGAACACGAGCCTCTGTTAGATTCTCTTCTTCAGGCTTTTCTTCAGGGCATCAATAATGTTATTGCCGTCGGAGATTTGGTGCGAAGTCGTCGAGCAATTTTGATGAACTGGAAGGTGATTGATTATATATCTGACTCTTTTGCATGCATAGTTTATATTAAAATATGTAGTATATTGCACTCCTTGCACTGTCTACTGAAGCACACAAAACTTGAATTCTTGGTTACCAAGTGGCATAGTGGGCATGATTTGTGTGTCAGGTTGACAAATTAACAGTATCTGTGTCTTCGTTTTATGATTGTTAATGTGAAGATATTTTATTCCTATTTTCAGTAGCATGTGTGTCCTAGATGTCATGGTTTGGTATGACCCTTGAAAGTTGGATGTATTATAGACTTGTGTGCACTCTTTAATTGCATAAAATATTCTATGGTAAGAGCTTTGTATTTTTACACCATTTGCTTTTGTTGTATTAATCCTACTCATCCTTTGTATATTTTCTTTCTTCCGATAAAACCTTCTGCTTTTATCTAAACAAAACTAAAGATTTCTATATTATATCTTGTGATTGATTCAGTGGATCTGCCTAGAATCTTTGCTGTCAATTCCAGAATATGCTCTTCAGAATGGGGTTTATTTACCCAGTTCCAATTTACTATTCTCGGATAGCATGGTCAGGTGGATTTTTGGTGATCTTGTTGAGAGGTATGACACTGGATTAGTTAGTTGTACATATGAAACTGTTTATGTTATTGATGATATGAAATATGTTTGAACCAGAAAGTAATTACTGGGATCATTCAGCAGTTTCGGTTTGTGTTCTAATATAAAAGATAAAACTTTTTTGTAATATTTCTATTTAAAAGATCAAATTTATTACCTTATTTTAGATGTGTAGACTTGATCCTTTTAGTTAGTTAGATTTGCTTTTACTTTCTCATCACACATTCTAAAAAATTAAATATAATTTACAGAAAATGGTTTAGTTACGCCTATTAATTGATCATTTTCTTCTGTCTGTTGACATGGTCATGAATGTATATCTCAAATGATATGCTATTTGTCTGGTTTTCCCCTTTTATCTTTGTGTTTCTAACGAGTTAACTGCTACTGTTGGTTTTATCACCTGACCACTTCCGTAATGAATTTGCAGCCTTGAGAATGCTGGTGAAGGTTCTGTTTTGCCCATGTTAAGATCTGTCAGATTGGTCTTGCAGCTATTTGCTCTAGGACGGATGGGTTCTGTTGTTTTCTCGTGTAATGGAGTGGATGTCCAGGTTCCTAAAGTATTTTCTAGATTAACTTTGTGTGTGCATGTGCATATGAATATTCCTATTGTCTTGGTCTTGGTGAAGAGGAGGATAGCTGAACACGCATGACATTAAAAATATTAAGTGGTGATGGTGACTGTTGTGCTAATTTCTTGATATTGGTTAGCTTAAACTTTTAAGTGGGAAGTGATTGAAACCACTATTCTTGTCTGTTAGGTCTTAAGATGTCCAAGAATGAAGAGTGGAATGGAGGAAATGGGAGGGACAGTGTAAGAAAATGAGTGCCTGTGTGAGGAGAAGAGATAGAGAGATAGAGAGATAAAATGCTGTAAAACCATTAGCAGAAAAGAACGAATATACAGGCAAAGGAGCCCTTATTTGACATCATATACTAACCACCTTGATATTTTGGGGTGTCTCAAAATGTTGACCACTTTTTCCACCAATGTACTTTTTGGTAGGAATAGCCTATCCATAGTAAAATGATTAAAATAAACATCTAGCCATTTGGAGTTGCCACATGAAATGTGGCGGATGGAGGAACACTGACTACTATTTTTGGACAGACAATAATAATACCATTATACTTGTAGTCCCTCTCAAAACAATATGCGAGAGCAGAGAGCGTCTTGAGTTTACCAAGCAAGAACTGGAAAAAGTGTAGCATTAGTGAAACTCCATTGAATTAATTGGAACAACTTTTTTTATAAAACCTGATGCAAACTTTCAATGCTAGGCTTTTTGTAAACTGATCATGCGAAGCAAATTCTCCCTATTGTTAGTAAAGTAAAGGGGAAGGCAAGTTAATTTGTCCTTGGAATTTCCATTTCATATAGTTAGACTTAGAGCCCGTTACGAATTATTTTAAAATGACTTAAAGTTAAAATATAAGTTGACTTATAAGTTGGGACTTATAAGCAAAAGTGTTCGGCATCAATTTGACTTATAAGTCAGAAATTAAGTAAAAACAAGTTACGAAGGTGTTTGACTCATAATGACTTATAAGTTAAAATCAAATGTAAAGATTACTAAAAATGACATTAATAAAAAGAGGGGCAAAATAGACATAACATATCAGCTGTAACAATTAAGTAAGAAAATAAGTCATTGCCAAACAGAGGAATAGTAGCAAATGACTTATAAGTTCGTTTAAGTCATTGCCGAGCAGGCTCTTAATGTATTAAAACTAATATTTCTTTGATATTACCTGTCACAAATAATATTATAATTTACTTTTTTTAAAGTTTGCTCAAGGGGCCATTGCTTGGTGCAGTGGTAATACCTTGGCCGGACAACCCTGAGGTTGCAGTTCAAATTTTTAACCACTTCCACTTCGTTGAACAATCCCAAAGTTTGGCTGTTCAAATGTTAAATCTCCAAGCATTTTCCTGCTAACATCTTCCAGTTTCAATGCAGATGATGTGGCATTTGGTTCGTTCTTCTTGGATATTACATATCAGCTGTAACAAGCGAAGGGTTGCACCCATTGCTGCTCTTTTATCTTCTGTCTTGCATTATTCAGTGTTTAACGTTGAGGCCATGCATGAAGTTGACAATGCACCAGGACCTTTGAAGTGGTTTGTTGAGAAAATTCTTGAAGAAGGTGCAAGAAGTCCACGAACTATTCGGCTTGCGGCATTACATTTAACTGGCCTATGGCTCTTAAATCCCAATACAATAAAGTATTACATGAAAGAGTTGAAGATATTAACACTTTATGGATCTGTTGCATTTGATGAGGATTTTAAAGGTGAATTGGCCGACAATCTTGATGCAAAAAGTGAAGTATCAGTGTTGGCTAAAAGCCCAGATCCTGAGCTGACTGAAGAATTCATCAATACAGAGCTGTATGCACGCGTGTCGGTTGCTGTATTATTCTACAAGCTAGCAGACTTGGCTGATATGGTGGGATCAAAAGGCGAACATGGTAACAGTCGCGCTGCCCGCGAAGCTGGCAAAATGTTTTTGGTAGAGCTTCTTGATTCTGCGATAAATGACAAGGATCTTGGAAAGGAGTTGTACAAGAAGTACAGTGCAATTCACAGGCGCAAAGTTCGTGTGTGGCAAATGATATGCATATTGTCTCGGTTTATTGATCAAGACATTGTCCATAAAGTTACATGTAACCTGCACATTGCCCTGCACAGAAACAATTTGCCTGCTGTTCGACAGTACTTAGAAACATTTGCAATCTATATATACTTGAAGTTTCCGTTACTGGTTGGTGAGGAATTGGCTCCGTTGCTTCGTGATTATGATATGAGAAGTCAGGCACTCTCTTCGTATGTGTTTATATCTGCAAATCTCATCCTCCATGCGACTGAAGCGGTTCAATACAGGAATTTGAACGAATTATTTCCTCCTATAATTCCGTTATTGACTTCACATCACCACACTTTGCGTGGCTTTACACAGTTGTTGGTTCACCAAGTCCTTTCCAAATTATTGCCTGCCCTGGATTCTACTACCACTGAAACCCTTTCATTAGAGAAAAAGTGCTTTGTGGATTTGAAATCTTTCTTAGAAGGTAACACTGATTGCTCCAAGTTACGAGCATCAATGGAAGGTTATCTTAGTGATTTTAATATAGAGAACTCTATTTCTCCGTACGGGATTTTCAGTAATCGGGTGGAGGAACTGGAATTTGAATGTGTTCCAACATCCCTTATCGAGCGGGTAATTGACTTTCTAAACAATATTAGGGAAGACCTCAGATTTTCAATGGCAAAGGATGCAGCAACTTTGAAGAATGAACACTTTCAGGTTAATGAAGATCCCAAGTACAAGGAAATGCCAGTAAATGTGAACAAAGAAGAATTGCTTGCCCAGCTGCCTAAAGATATATCACTGGATTTCCAGAAGAAGGTGACCTTCCCAAAGCACGAAATGCAAGACACTAATTCCAGCTTCTTCTTTGGCAGCCACCAAAGTCACAAATCACTTGCAGACGTGGAAAAAGAAGATCATCTCCTTGATCAAGTGCTGCGTTCGAGAGGTTTAGCTGTGGAGAAATCAAGAGCAGATCGACAACACATTATCCTTGTGGCGTCACTTCTTGATCGCATACCTAACCTTGCTGGATTAGCACGGACATGCGAGGTATTTAAAGCAGCTGCTTTAGCCATTGCTGATACAAATGTAGTGCATGACAAGCAGTTCCAGCTCATCAGTGTGACAGCAGAGAAGTGGGTCCCCATTATCGAAGTACCAACAAGTAGTGTCAAATTTTTCTTGGAGAAGAAGAAGCAAGAGGGGTTTTCTATATTGGGTCTAGAGCAAACTGCCAACAGCATACCTCTGGACAAGTATGTCTTTCCAAAAAAGTCTGTCCTAGTTCTTGGTCGTGAAAAGGAAGGTATACCGGTGGAGTTGATTCATATTCTGGATGCTTGCATTGAAATCCCGCAGTTGGGAATTGTTAGATCACTCAATGTTCATGTTAGTGGTGCCATTGCGCTGTGGGAGTATACTCAACAGCAAAGATCCCAATAATTTATATCTACAGATACGGTTGTTTCTCAATCAATTCGTTTTATTGTACCATGTTATAGTTATGAATCACAGCAAGAATTTAGTTAGTTTGTGATTCATTTACGCATTCATATATAATACTAAGGCACTGGTTTAGGCTAAGATCTGTCCTGATTGCTCCTACAAGGGAGAAGCCGGATTTTAGTCTCATTCCTCTCTGGAAATTGATAGTCAAACGGAGTTAATTCATATTCCGGAAATTGATTTTGAACCGGAGTTGATCCATATTCTGGATGCTTAATGCTTGTTTGCCAGTTTTTTGTTTTGTTTTTTTGGTGCTCAGAAATTCAAGACAATATCTATATATATATATATATATAGCAGGGATTTGAAGATGTGCTAAAGGAACTTAGATATCATTATTTTTTGTGAGTATACATTTTAGCAGAAGACTATTTGTGAAAAAATAATATTGAACAATCTTATGTGGACATTTTGTTCCTGTGCTGTGTATGCTAGCTTTTCAATTTATGAGATTTAGACATTGTATACGACAATATTACAATCAGAAGATAGTATGTATATATATATATATATATATATATATATATATATGCTATATTAGCTTTGCTGAAAACAGAGGATAGAAACACGGGATAAGCAACAAGAATCGGGCGGGCATTAGGCATCTTCATCTCTCATGGAATACCTTGACCGTTGAGTTCACCTTTATCACACCACCAGCGAGCCAGTGAGCCAGTTTGAAAAAATTATACATAAGCAACCACTAAAATTATTCATTCATTCCATGTGGAAAAACAATAAGAAACGACATGTAAGAGCTTTCAAAAGTGTATCATCTGTACGTACGTGTCTTCATAAAACTCAATTTTAGGTGAAAGAAATAGTGTTGATATTTTGCAATTAATTTATATATATTTTTTTGTAAATATATCGGCTAATGAGGGAGAGGGACTGCTTGTGTAGATCGAATTATAATTTAATTGTTTACCTATATTTTTGTATTACTGCCAAAATTTTAGCAACGAGTCCTTTCTTTTTTTGTGCCTGAAAAAGCATATTCAAAATTTTAATATGTAAAAATATCATATCAGTTTCCTTAAATTTATTAACTCATCACCTGAAAGCTTTGCATTATAGCTTTGGCCTTGGTGGCTGTGGTGGATTCAGTACTACTACTGCTTCTCTTCTTCTTTTTCTTCCTGCCTCTTGACATTGTCAAAGATCTGAGAAACCCTGGTATCATAACTTTCCACTTCCCCATACGAGTTGGATCATGTTTTGCCTTGCTTTGAACAGCAATAATCTATAAACAATATATATATATATAATAATGAAATTTTCAGAATTAATATTATATATAAATGATCCAATATTGTTTTTGGCCAACAATCTTCAAATTATGCCCATCATATATAATGTTGGAACGGATTAATAAGAAATATATATATATATATAAACTGATCACCTGGTTAATAGGTTGTTGGATGTAAGAAGAAAGTGGGTTATTCTGATGGTGGGATGATCTAGCTGCAGACTCCCGAAGGCGGCGTGAGTAGTTAAGGAGCTCGGCTCTCCGGTTGCCGCTAGTAGCAGTACCACCGTCCTTGTTAGCTGGGTGAAGATGAAGATGGTGGTGGTAGCGGTGTGCCGATGGTAGCAGCGTTTTTCTTCTCCTCCTTGGTCTTTCCACATATACAGCCACTAACACAGACTTCTCTCTGCAGATTTTAGCCTGTGACTGCAGTATATATTAGTTAACAACAAATTAATAAAATTAAAATTAATCAACTAATTTCAACCAACATAATAATATTAATATCTACTAACAATATTAACAGATCAAAAGATTAATTACCACCTTTTTTGGCATAATTTTGAGGAGAAGTAATAAATGGATTTCGAGACAAAAGAGCAATATATAAAATTAAAATTGAAAATTTAAGATAGAGAGAGAGTGAGAGAGAGAACTTGGTTAAATAGTAGACGTAGGTGTGAGATTGCAGGCTTGATAGAAACAAATGCCGGAGGTATATAGTATAGCTAGGTAGTTAATAGCAGCTATTGGTTTAATCGAAACCGCACCCAATTAAATTTTATGCACACACTCCCTCCCAAATATGAAATTCCAAATCAACATTTTATTTTTATTTACAAGTCTAATGAATAAAACCATAACACGTACAATCCTTAATATATTTTAAAATAACTATACATAATAAATTAAAGAAGCAGATTTTAATATTGACCTGTTTAACACGTAGCTTGCTAATAACTCTTTTTTTTTTAAATAATATTTTTATTTTTATGGGATATAATATAATAGAATCGTAAATCCATTTGGCACTCCAACGACCACCTGAAGCTGAATAATAGATTATTAAATGTCTCAAATTTTTTTACTCTTTTATATTATTTAATAATTTACATTGAACAATATTTTTGCAACTATTGAAATAAAGCTATCATTGCAACAATTTCAAGCAATGTAGATGTAGTCTCGAAAAATGTTATTATAAATAATATTTTAGCAATATTATTTAGTTTTGTAATTTATTTTAGAGGGCACATAAGGTGAAGGACACATCACGTTATTGCGCGAGGGTGTCTCTTACAATAACACTATTTTGAAAATATTATAAAATATCATTTTGTACATAACATGAAAAAAAATGTATTCAATTATATAAATCGACATCGAATTCTTGTTTGCCTTTATCTAGATCCGTCCTTAGGTAGGTCTAATACTAGTGTGAAAGAGCCATAACAATAAGTCTACTCGGACAGATTTATGGGACAGGTTTATTGTACAGGTGGATTTTTTTTTTTTTGCTTGTGACTCCAAAAAATATATAGTATTTATTTTCACAGGAATTTTTATAAAATATAGTGTTTTAGGTGTAATTTAGATACACATACAAAAACAGGATTATACAGTCTGTATAATCCTGTTTTTGTATTTGTATCCAAATTACATCTAAAACACTATATTTTATAAAAATTTCTGTGAAAATAAATACTATACATTTTTTGGAGTCACAAGCAAAAAAAAATAAATAAAAAAATAAATTCTGCCTGTCCAATAAACCGGTCCAATTGACCGGTCTGTGTAGAAGAACCCGAGGCATAAATAAACAATTTAAGGTCCTCTTACTTCACAAGAGTCCAATCTATTATATAAAATCAACAAATGTAGAAAAGAAATATAAAAAAATAGATAGCATTTTTTGGGGTGCAAAACCTATAAATCTAAATTATATCATTTGTTAGACAAAAGTAAAAAAATTATTGTACATAGTTTGCTTTTTAATATTGGATTTTCTTTAATATGGAAATAAATAAATAACTATCTCAAATGTATTTCAAATTATGTGACATCGAATGAGATACGTTGTTGTATTTTATGATATATATATATATATATAATCAATCACAAAAAAAAAAAATAATAATGTAATAATAACACATTATTTTGTATACGTTATTTAAAACAAAACATAAAAAAAAATTACTCCTTCTCAAGAGCCTTGAGACACCATCTACACCTTAGTAAAGAAAAAACAACAAAAAACTGAGGCATCTCTTACATCTACTAGAGAAAGGGAAAGAAAATCTAACTATTTGTTTGCTTCTTAACTGTTACATAAAGCACACTCACTGGATCATGTTATCCTATAGTGATTGGCAAATATTATATTGTTTGTCATCGAACAAGGTCCTATCATTTTTCCATTTTTTTGGTAAATACCAAATATGGATGGAGCATGAAAGCACCACCATAGATAAGAACATCCCATAGAATAGATAATACAAGTGTTATAATTCTACCAATCATTTCACACTGTAAGAACCAGCAGATCAAGGTTTTCTAATGTATCCCAAGTGATAATGATGCTCTGGGATCCTTAAACTAGATAAGAAATCCGATTTTTTCAACTCTCTACTAGGAAAGAGGAAATAATTCAATACAAATTTGCCAAGGAATACAACATCTAGAGATCAAAAGGACGTACTTAAAAGCTGAACGTTACTAATCTTTTTTTGAACTGCCGGGTGTCTCATCTAGCCAAGTTGCTTGCCACTGCTTGTCATAAAATGTTGTCTCTTCGATCAACCTTTTCAGATCATCAGTATCTTCATTCTTTCGGATCAAAAGCACACCAGCTACAGCTACAAATAGTAGAGTTTTGCAGAAGAAGTTGCCCATTTGGTCAACGAGACCTACCCCGGTCAAGCTGTCCACAAAATAAGCCATAAAGAACCCTACCATTGCAGCACGGCCTGCAAATTAATTGAAAAACACCAACACATTAAACCAGCATTGGCCAGATATGAGCTGTTTCAAATTCTAATTTCAGGACAAAAAATTCTGGACAAACCATTGAGTAATTCAGCTTCTGGAAGATGGAACCTCTTCACCCATGCCCACCAAGGAATGATGGAGGTGTCAAAAACTACTGGGTTATCATTATTGGATGATTCTGGGTTATCTTCTAGCCATTTCCTCCTCTTAACCTCTGGAAAGATTAGCCAAGAAGGCCAACTTAGGAGTTAGCTATTAAGTAGAGGAAAAATTACAATAATAGACAAGTATATAGCAATCCTGATATGCACCCAGCATTTAGTGCTACCACCAAGTGACATTGGCCCCAAATGTACAGAGAATAACTAAAATAAGCCAATCACTTTTAGTCTCTTTTACTTTATGAGAAATAGAAAACTACTTTCTTCAAGTTCTAATGATCTGTGTTTTGTCGTTCATCTTTAAGAAAGTGCATCATATATCAAATTTTAAAAAAAACAAGCGAGGGTACAATTGTGAGAGAGAAGACATCTTCTCAAATTTCAATTACCAATCCAATCATACTTATTCTATCTGGTACATTTTCTTGATAAGAACTTGAGAAGAACCAACTGTAGCAAAAAAAAAGTTGTGCATGTGTTCCCGCGGGCCGGGGGGGGGGGGGTAATTCCGCCAACAATCTCTGATAATATAGAATTAACAAAGCAAGCCTTTCCTGTAACACATACCACAAAATATGAAATTACTAAACAAATGTGTCCAACCAAGTCATCTGCATGCATAACCTCTAGTCCTGGTTACATTCATGATGTAAAATCACATATTATAAACTAGCCGTAATTGAGTTTTTGAAATAACGCTTGAACTATAAATAATAGATGATGCCATTCCTGGTTATAGATAAAATCTGTTAGGGGGTCAAAAGAGTACACAAAATTTCTTGTTAGCCTTTTGTTGAATACTGAAGTATTCTTGGTTTGCTCCTGAATAGATTCAGTCACTAAGCCTACTACATACTCAGCATGAATACTCTTGTCCTGTTTTATGAAGTACCACATTTAAAATGAAAATATCCATTATACTGATTCAATGTAGCCCATAAGGATACTTAAAACCGAATAGTACCCATGTCATATATTTCTTGTCTAAAATGTTCCTATCCATTATCCATATATACAATCTCATCCATATATATTTTCGTCCAATACTATACACTCTAGCTTTGATGGTTCTAGTTCGTAATGGTGATCGTTTGAAATTCTAATATCTAGAACCAAGATACAATATTTCATCAATAAATCCAATTTATCCATTCCTGGCTCAATTCCCAAACAAGCAAATGTTGCACAAATTAGGCAGAGAAAGATAGGTCAGTGTTAAACAAATTAAAACAAGAATACTAAATTTATAACCAACTACAAAATGAATAACTATATGCATGCAGAATAGAGGGAGTCACCACACCAGCATCAATAACAGCATCCCAATCAGTTGTTCCATCTTTCTGAAACTGCTTCAAGTCCCAAGTCCCTCCAACCCACTTGGGGTTCTCATACTTAGCCACCAAAATCTCCACCGGAGCTCCGGTTGCCGCCGGCGACCCTTTGGCTTCCAAAGAACCATCTCTGGACTCCGATTTAGGCTGAGGTTCAGTCACAGAAGCTTCGGGAGGCTTGTTCTCATCCTCCAAAGTGACAGCAGAGACAAGAACACCAGACCCATTATCAGTAGCTCTGGTGGACAGCAAAAGGAGGTGTCTTTTGGGTCTGAGGAAGAGATAAGGCTGAAGGGTCAACTCGGTTTTTGAGGAAGAGTTAGGAGAGAGAGTAGGAAAGTGGGTTGGAGGAGATGATAGCAAAGCCATGGACATTGATTCTTTTTTTGAGGTTTTGGAGAAGTTAGAACATGATGGTGATTTTCTTTTGAGCTATTCTGAACCTCAGAATTGGGGGTGCATTTGGGAAGTATTAAATAGTACTACTGCAAGTCTGCAATAAACACATGACTTTGGTGACAGCAGTATTTAATAAAGGTAAATCTATTGCTATTACCAACAAAAACAAAATTACCTTCTGTATAAATATATCTTTTTGTGGGTGATATTTTCAGCATCCGCCCTGGGCTTGCTTGGGTTTAGACCCACTAAATTTGACAAATATATATCTAAACAAAAGAGATTAGTCTACATCGGTTTTAAATTTAAGATTCTTTGTACTACTATATAACAATTAAAAAGTAATTATAAAATTAGTGTATCTATAAAATAATTATAAAAAGAATACAACACAATAATAAAATAAGAATGGCCAACGATAACATGAAAATAATAAATCGTAGAGTGATTTCAACTTTCCCTCAACGATCATTAAGTTCATTTTGAACAATTCACTCGACAATAGAGTGTCTTTAGCCTTTACTAGACGATCGTAAAATTTTCATTTAGCACTTTATATTTTTTGGAATGTTATGTTTTGCTTTAGTGGATGCTTTATTTTTTGCTCTAAAAAATCACTAATAACCTTTAAGTAACTTGTAACAAGACATTTGTACAATTATAAACTTGCAATAACTAAAAGTGTCGAAAACAATAATAGTAAATTCTAAAAATCAAGTCATATTGCATATTAATAATACAAGTGCCGACGAGTAAAAAAATTATCTAAGATTACATAAACAAGAGACAAATTGAAAGAAAGTTGTCATACATGCATAAATAGTAGCATTTCAAAAACAGACCAATACAGTTTTGTATCCCAAAAGAGACCTAAAAGACCTTTTTAGAATCCACAAAAGAAAGTCATAACACACCAATATAGCTTAGGTTACATAAACATGATGCAAATTTAGTTTAGGTTACATAAAATGTAAAGTGTTGGAGTAGGGGGCGGATTAAGGCGCGGAATTAAGTAGGGTCAAATTCGGGGAAATTTTTTTTTTTAAGAATAAAAAAATAATAAAATGAATCACAAAACTAAATAATCTTTAAATATTATTTACAATAATATTTTTCTAGGTTTCATTGCTTGAAGTTGTTGCATGATAATCTCATTTTTAATAATTGTAAAAATATCATGCTCCGTTCTATAAATTTCATTGGGGTTGAGTTTTACTCAAAAACTGGAACAATATCCACCGTTATATATTATTAATAACCAATGTATAGCCAAATAAAAACAACAAATATCCAATATTCTTGGGTTCATCAGTACCTGAATAACTGTAAACTTGCTTTTATCAACCTGGTAATGTCGCCATCAACTCATGAATATTCTAGCCACGCACGCGAATATTCAGATAATCTCTAACAGAATATGAATGTTTGCCAACAACATGGCAACCATGTCTCGGCCTGTAGCAGAAATTACGGAGTACTTCAGCATTATCCTCGCCGAGTTAAGAAGTTCAGTTGATATGGGAAATAAGTCTCAAAAATTGAAAACCTTTTGAATCATAAAAGATAGTGAGATTTTATTCTCGGATCAAATGATCATCATCTTACCAGCCGAATCGTTATTTATCAGGATGGGCCAATGATTGCTGCACAACAGGTCGCCGCATTATTCGCCGCAAGGCCACGATTTAATGAACAGTTTACCTTCATTCACTGGGTTTCTTCTGTGAAGTCGTATATACTGGACGAATGGGAACAGAAAGATTATTTATGATAAGATAGATTCTTATTCGCTAAATATGTACAATAAATATAACGGCACTGTTCGAAACAGATAATTGGCTTATGTAGTTTCATTGCACGATATTTCAGGCTTAAGCATTTCTTTAAAGTCCAGATTATGTTTTGTCGATTTGAACGAAAAGTCAGATTATTATGTATTTAAATTGGTATTCGCTAATTTTACAATACTTAATACCTATTTTGGGGCGTTACGGATAAAGCTTATGGATACGTCTCTGCTGCAGTGATAAAGAATTCAGTACGTAACTCTTTCATTAGCATACCCACTTCCAAGTTTATTTTGAGACGAATTTGGTTTGCTGCAGAAAAGATAGGATAATACGTGATACGAATTAACCTTTATTATGATCGGTTTCAAAATGGATCCAGAATGCCGGTATATCAACGAAGAGCAGAAACCGCTTGTGTCTTTGCTAGATCAATAATCAGATAATGCGACCGGAAGTAGCACAGAACAATAAGACCGGATGTAAAACGGGCTTAACGGCGAAATATTCCAGGTTTACATAATCTATTTAATATCAAAAGAAATGGCCCAAATATAAATTGAAATATTTGCAATTCCTTGACGGCTACCACAAGTTAGCCATGAACCTGGATCAATTAAATTTTGAAAGAATATTCATTTTCGATGGAGATGTGATAAACAGATCAAAATATTCGATAACAATACCAGAGGCAAGGTTCCTTCGATATCTTTCTACGTCATGGTAGAGGCAGACACGCATATAGACCAGAAAGCGATCATAATCCGCAGACCCAAGATGTCTGAAAGGTTCCAAGAATCGGCTCAACGACAAGATTTCTTCCAAAGTATTCTGCCATACTTCAAAGAGGTAGTACTACCGTCGAGAAAACAATAACGGGCTGAGTTCATTATGAAGACCTGATCGTTCCATTCAGTTAATAACGTTATGGTAACGACGCGGACATTTCTAAGAGGTTCAAATTTTAGATACGCTAATACCCTCATTTCAAACTTTATATCTTGGCGTCATAATGGTCTAACTATCGAGCCTAGAGCCTAACCTAACCAAAAGTATATAGCAATTATAAAAATTGAAAGAAAGTTGTCATACATGCATAAATAGTAGCATTTCAAAAACAGACCAATACAGTTTTGTATCCAAAGGTCGCCCCAGAAAGACAAAAAGAGACCTAAAAGACCTTTTTAGAATCCACAAAAGAAAGTCATAACACACCAATATAGCTTAGGTTACATAAACATGATGCAAATTTAGTTTAGGTTACATAAAATGTAAAGTGTTGGAGTAAGGGGCGGATTAAGGCGCGGAATTAAGTAGGGTCAAATTGGGGAACGCGCTACGAATATTTTTTTTTTAAGAATAAAATAATAATAAAATGAATCACAAAACTAAATAATCTTTAAATATTATTTACAATAATATTTTTCTAGGTTTCATTCAAGAAGTTCATCTTGAAGTTGTTGCATGATAATCTCATTTTTAATAATTGTAAAAATATCATGTATAGTTCTATAAATTTCATTGGGGTTGAGTTTTACTCAAAAACTGGAACAATATCCACCGTTATATATTATTAATAACCAATGTATAGCCAAATAAAAACAACAAATATAAAAATCAAAATAGTATCAACATTAAATATTATACTATGCAAATTATAAGTTTATTTGGATCTCTTTTTACTCCTTTTCGTTTTTAGTTTTTTTTAAAAAAATTTATGTTTCCCCTTTTAATTTATTATGCTCTTTTTTCTCAATTAAATCACTAACAAGTAACATTACAAAATAAATTACAAAAAATTTAAAAAAGTAAAAATAGAATAGAACATATAATTGAAGAACTTTTATTTGACAGAGTTTTCTTCATTGTTGGGTTGCAGTGTTGCTTTAAAAAGTAAAAAACCCTAATTTTTAAAAAGTACAAAATAGAAGAATCTATAAATAATTACAAAAATTTCTAAAACAATTGTTAAATTTGGAAAATTTAAAAACTAAAATTAAAATAACCTAAACACTTAGTTGCTATGTGCCTCTGTTGCGAATTTGGAGAGACTTAAAGTTGTTGTTGCTCTGTTGACTGAATAATTGTTGTGTGTTGCTTTGCTCTGTTGATTGAATAACTCGAACAAATGAAGTACTAAGAAATTAAATGGGTGTTTGATAAAACTGAATGAAATAGTTCTGAATGTTTAAGTAATTTAAATGAGCTGAATGAAGCAGAATTATGAATACTAAATGAAAAAAGTTATTTCATAATTGACATGTTTGAAACATATAAATAACATATTTTTATTATTTTATCCCTTTAAAAAAATTCAAGATTGTTGTACATTTTTTTAATATTACTTAATATAATAATTAATATTGTAAAAAAAAAAATTAATATAAAATACTTCATTTAGCCAAAAAAAATTACATTTGACCATTGAGCCCCAAAAATTGACTGATTAAGCCATTCAGATGAGTTTTATTAAAAATAAATGCACTGAATGACTAACCGATTCAGTCATTCAACTCCATTCATCTATAAACAAACATCCCTAAGATTACTAGTAGAGTAATGAGAATTAGGATTATGAGATTGGACTTAGTATCGTCCATATGTTAATATCCCTTGTTTTAACTGGGATAATGAGATTGTTGGTCTTGTTTTGAGATAATGCAATTGATTTTAAAATTATTTTATGGAGTAGTGGGAATTAGGAATACTTTGTTTAAGTATTCTAATAATTTTTACTTTTTTAATCAAACATAAAAATTTCATTTAACATCACCTCAAATATATTTTTTTAAGTTGACCTCAGATCTATTGAAATTTTAATGGGGACTGGTCCATTCTTGGGTCCGCCCATGGTTGGAGGCCATTAGATTTGTTATTGGAAGATGAAAAATCTGTTTATATATCTTTTGTGTTTTGTTGAATATGGAGAAAAATAAAATACATATACGTTTTTTTAAAGGGAATTAGGTGTATATTGCTACAATTATACGATCAAACTACGTCAATGGAAGTCAAACCATATTTCATGCTACTAAATACTAATTGGTCGGAACCGGCAAAAAAAGAACAATATTGTATTTTTAAAATTCATTGAGGTGATGATTGTTTATTTGCAAACACGTAGGTTAAAAACGAAGAAGTTGACAACTTGAGGGTAAATTTTTGTCATTTGCCCATTTCATAAATGGGTCATGTCCAGCTCCCGGTTTGGTGCAAGATGTCCAGAACCCGAAACCGAAACCATTGCCCATTCCCGTTCCAAACCCCTCTCTGATCCATTTACTTTCACTGACATTTTCCTCTCTCTCCCCCTCTCCCCTTTCTCTGCGGCTATGGAGGTCGCAACCATGGCTACGCACTTCTTACCCACCACGCGCATGCTATCTTCAACTACCAGTTCACGAGCCACAAATTCAAAACGAACCCTAACTTCCGCTTCCAGAGCGTCCTTATCTACCAGTTTTATCTCTCCTTTTATCGGCGGTAGCGTTTCCGGTGACTTTTCCGGCCAGAAGATTCGACCAGATTCTCTCAATATGTATTCCACTTCTTCTCCATCAGGCTCTCGTGGCAAACGAGGTGTCGTGACCATGGTACTCTTCCTCATTTGTATTTGTACAATTTCTTTCATCTTAAATTTAGAATATTTTTATATATTTTTTGGTGGATTATCATGGTTAAAGTTTTATTTATATTGTATACGAATTGTTATTTAAATATAGGACTTTCTAAGGGATAACATTTTCTTTGATTTTTATCTTAAAATTTTATTTAAAGTTTATCCCCTAAACCTTAACTGAAAAACTATAACTTTCTGTTTTATTCCTAAGAATTGGGAAATACCTGTTGGTAGATATTTTGGTCTGACCCATTAATTTATGCCATTGATTGCATTTTGTAGGACTACATGTATTGAAAAGTTTGACAGTAAGAATTTTTATGAACTTTGTGTTTGATTACATAGAAGTGCCTAAAGTCCATTTAAAACTCATATACAAGTGTTACTTAAGTGAAATAATACGTAAGGCCTAATTTTTAATGAGGGTACGATTCTGAAAACAAAATTCAGCCTCTGGTGCCCCAGTTGTTAAACAATGTCCTCTGCATGTGACTCCAGCATTACTGTTATTTAAAACAATGACCACTAGTTCTAATTTCCTCGACCTAGTGCGCCCGTGTGCCCCCTAATAGTAGTATATACTCCCTCCATTTCAAATTATATAATTATTGATTTTTGAAAAGTCAATTTGAAACATTTTCAAACTGATGAATTCATTTAGTTTATGTCAATATCATAAACTGCCTAAAAATTACTAGTAGTTATAAGATTTATAATTTTGAAAACTTAAATAAATCATATCAATTTTAAATTTGAAAATGTCTAAAATTGACTTTTAGAAAGTCAATAGTGATCTTATAATTCGGAACAGAGGTAGTATAATGTATATCATCATTCAACAAATCAAAAGCGTGTACAAAATTAAATACGGAGAAAGTTTATCGTTCAGGTGTTCAGAATATTGCACCTCTTCTCTTATAATTTTGTTTCCATTGGTATTGTCTTAAACTGTTCTGGTAGAAAATATTTTTCTTCCTTTTAATTTTTGTTATGGCATTGCATTTTTCTTGCACAGTGTTTATAATGCCTGCAGTTGTCATTGTCTGTTCTCTCAGATGGTGTTTGCCATGCTTCTGTTCACAGGTCATTCCCTTTTCAAGGGGAAGTGCATGGGAGCAACCTCCTCCAGATTTAGCGTCTTACTTGTATAAGAATCGAATTGTTTACTTGGGCATGTCTCTAGTACCATCAGTCACTGAGTTGATACTAGCAGAGTTTCTTTACCTTCAGTATGAGGATGAGGAAAAGCCAATTTACCTTTACATAAATTCCACAGGGACAACCAAGGTAAACCGTTACTCTTTTCAAATTTCTTATTTGTTTTCTGTTTTATTTTTTTAACGTAATATCTGGCCATTGGAAACACGTAACAAAGAAAAAGATGTAAAATCCATGAAATTTGGAGGCTGCTGTAATCGACCTAGCAGGGATACATATTCAATTTCAATTACTTGAATATATCTTCTTACACATGTTCTGTTTTGAATGATCGTAGATCTATGAAGATCAATGTGAATTATCATATTTGGCTTAGAAAGAACATTATTATTATAGTCAAAGTATACTATCATAGGCTACACATCGTAGTGCTGTTCGAGATTTATAAGATTGTGATTGACAATGTAGCTGTATACCTATCTTTTCATGTCTGTATACAACAATTTAGAGTTTTTTTCTATTTTAATTGGGATTCTGATGTAGTCTCACTTTTTGCAGGATGGAGAGAAATTGGGTTATGAAACGGAGGCTTTTGCGATTTATGATGTTATGAGGTTATAAATCTTCATGGAATTTATCATTTTAAATTTTGAACATGATGTCGAGCAAGTCATGCTTAGCAATCAGTGAATTACAGAATGATGCTCTTGCGCGCGCACACAAAACTAAAAAAAAAAATTTGTTTGGTGCAAATTTTTTGGCATGTATGACCATAATTTTCTCTCTCATGTTTAAATGGGTTTGTCAAATGTCTGCAATAATAGCTATAAAATTAATGCAAATGTCTTTTCATATATTTTGGACCTAAGCAACAGATGACGGATCCCTGAATTTGTACATCTGAACAACAGAGCTATCACCAATATTTGGGGTATTTGTCAAACCTGTCCAGGCAAAAAGGGATTAAAAGAATACCCGCAGTGCTCACAAAATTTAGATATCTATAGCCTATAGGCCTAAAACTTCAAGTTCATAAGACATTTGTATGTATCCTCCTCCGTAGTCGCAAAATTTTACTAACCAGCATTCCTTGAATGAGCCAAAGGTGTCATTTTGCTAATATTTTATACAATGTATTTTGGCAGATCCATGATTTACTTGTGGGAGATTGATTTGGGATAAACGGATAAATCACTATACTTGTTTTATGATATGAGTTGGTTTATTTATTTTATTTGATCTTGTATTCTAATAGAAGAGTGTTTTTTTTCCACCGCAGATATGTTAAGCCACCTATTTTTACATTGTGTGTGGGCAATGCTTGGGGAGAAGCTGCCTTACTTTTAGCTGCTGGCGCTAAAGGAAATCGTTCTGCCTTGCCCTCATCAACAATAATGATAAAGCAGGTATTTTTAGTTTATGATTTTAGTTTTTTTTACAAGCGGTTCTATGTTCTTTTTGGATCTCTTGCGTTGTTGTTGACAATGCAAGTTTTACAATTGAATTAGTATCCATGATCCATTAACTTCGTCCCACTATTTTGTTTTACTAATCATATATTTTACGTATCTGCAGCCAATTGGAAGGTTTCAAGGTCAAGCCACAGATGTTGAGCTTATGAGGAAAGAAGTGAATAATGTGAAGACAGAATTGGTAATATAAAAGACTATTTATGTTAATTTTCTCCCCTCATAACCCCAAGGAGTGAGAGAAATGGCAGATGCCTTGAGGATATTCCTCAAGGTCATAATTGGGGCCAAAATTCCCTATTGAGAAAATAAATTTCTCTCCTCATCACTCTCTGCTACTAAGTTCTGAAAAAATGGAATTGAAGAGGGAAAAAGTTGTTACTTCTGTCAGTCTGTGTAGTCTGCTCAAGCTTATGTATGTATGAAGTGCAGCTGGATATGCATTCACAGATCTTAATTTAAAATGTTTCTTATCTTATTATCGCTGAAGGTGAATCTCTACTCAAAGCATATGGGAAAATCACCGGAGCAGATTGAAGAGGACATTAGGCGTCCAAAATATTTCAGTCCTAGTGAAGCAGTTGAATATGGGATTATTGATAAGGTACCCATTGTCAGAAAAAGTAAACTTAAATTCTACATGGGCTTTTGGGTGTCATGTAGGTTATGTTTGTCTTGGTTACCTGCAGGTTGTTTACAATGAGAGAGGAAGTGAAGATAGAGGAGTTCTTTCTGACCTAAAAAAGGCGCAACTTATCTGATTGTGTGAAAGTAGGACCAGTTTCTTAACAAGGTTCAGGTATAACAATGATTACTCTCAAGTCATCAGCATCTTGTAATATATTTGAAGTTGAACTGCTTTCATCTATGATAGAAATATTCATTTTATTGGTACAGGGTTACAATCAGCAACCGCTTTTACCAGCAACTCTCCAAAAGTCCATTCATGTTTTTTGGTCAACTCGTTGGCCGCAGCTATTGCCAATCTTCATGTGTTGTTAATGCTGTTGAGTAATTGATGGCAGTTGTACTTATTTTGTGTATTGGTGCTTGCACCACAAAATCTTTAGTACCCTTTTGGTCAATAGAAAATAGTACCAAGTTTATTGAAAATATAAAGGTTTTAGACATAGCTGAATTTCACCGATAGTTTGAGCTACCTCTTTGTTTGTACTGATATATATTTTTGTTGTTGAGAAGGGGATATTTTTAAACTCTAGTAGTAAAATGCTTATCTCTTCTTTGGTTGAATGATGATACTACGATGGAAGAGGCTCTTAGGTGGAAACTGAACCTTTCACACATCTTCAATGCTATATCAATATTTTGTTTTCTCTATTCACAGTAGACCAGTTCATTCCATTTTTAGATTGATGATCACTTCCCATGTTTTACTTTAAACTGATCCATCACTGTAGTATGAGGATACGTGGACTCTAATGTTGCAATTTCTTGTTCTTCATTATCATTTCACTACTAAAACACACACACACACACACACACACACACACACAACACTGTGTAAAACAGCTTGGGCGAATGAATACGCACGGGGAAGGGACAAGTGGAAAGGAGATGAAGTGGCTGATTTGACTTGAGATTACATTGTGCTTTACACGTTGCCCCAACAATTTGATTGTTCTGGTTGTGGTTGTGGTTGCTATGGTGATTCAGCGACAAAAAGCACATTAGTGTTGCTAGGTTTGGTATAATTGTTGTTGCTCTCTCTCTCTCTCTCTCTCTCTCTCTCTCTCTCTATTTGGTACCCAACCACCCACTTATGCACTATGAAACTATATGCTCTTCTCTCATCCTAATTACATAAGTGTCCCAAGGGGGCATCAGCTTAGAAAAGGGTGAATCATTTTCCCCAGTAACTACTAACTAGGGCCCTTTATGGAGAGAGTAATGTTATGATTCTAACCCATTGAAGTCATTGTCGGGGAACTCTCTTTCTATCTGTTTGATACATACGCGTAACTGGTGACTTGTGTAAGCGTGTAAAAAATTACGAAGTTGTAAAGTAGTTTGAAACATCTTCAAAGTTGGATGTTTTTAAGTAAAAATTTTAGTCTTGGTTCTCCTACATCTTCAAACTGCCCTTAATAATGCCATGATGTTCTTCGGTTCACCTTAGCAGCAGAGGCACTTGGTGGAACTATTTCATTTACCAAGTCTAAAACTATGTTTTGATTACATGTTTAATTTAGTAGTGATCACATGATAATGAAATATTTAAGCGAAACTTGAGTTTATATTACTATTAAATATAAAATGATTTTTTTTTATTTGATTTTTTTAGAAATAAAAATCGCATTGGCAAGAAGGCATCTAAATTTTGGTTCTGGCTGATATAATTTGACAGTTTATTATATATATATATATATATATATATATATATATATATATATATATATATATATATATATATATATATATATATATATAAATCAAGAATATGGTATTGATCATATAATTCATAAATTTCAAGAGATTCACTCATACTCAAAACTCCAATTAATATAGTGTTGAGTTTTATTTAATTTGAGAGGAAAGGGAGAAAAGTTGACTGAATTTAAAACTATGATCCGCGTCTTTGCCTTGCTCCATTATCATTTACAGTACAACTCACATGATTGAATCTGGTATTCTATTTTACAATTTTTTTTGGAAGTTATTGTTCACTATACCAATTGGCTTCTCAGTTCGTAACTATTAATTCTTTTTCAGTAGTATATTTGTTTGGCGCCGTTTAAATGGCTGGATCAGAATTGACCAGACCTGATTGTGACATATAAATTATTTTCCAACCAGTTTTCCCTGTTTAAAATGTGCTGCTGCATGAATCCGTTAATTATTCTTTAACTATCAGGAAATAATAAAACTAACACAATGGAGTGGATGCACTTTTTTTTCTCTGCAGGCCCCGTGGCATTCAATTCCTCAAGGCCCACATAAAAAAAGATGAGGAAATTAGCAGCCAGAGTTAGGCTTCTATACTAAATAAGTGTGGTGAAATAGAAAAAATAATATTGAGTGCTTTTGCCCCCAAATTTTAGATATGGTTTTCCAGTGATGAGCATAAGCTAATAGCCTATCCTTCTTGACACTGCATTGACAGGATTTGTAGTGCGTTGCTACCAAACATGACTTCTTGTTGGTGGGTTAGTAATAATCCAGTTGAGTTGTTGATAGTCCATAGATTTTATCCGACATTAATGAATTCAAATGCAATTAGGATACCGCATGCGCCCTTGTTCTACAATAATTTAAATTACAGGGGCATGAATATACTAAAAGAGTTGGTATATGCGAACATTATTTAAAGTTCCTACTCAGTACACAAAGCTCGTGCAAATAACAACGTATAAAGAAAGTTGTACTTTAACTTAAAAACTATGGGATTATCTTATAGAGTCAATTAAAGTGTCCTTTTGTTCACATATATGCAATATAATCCCAGCATCCACTAGGCCTCTTAAACTCTTAGTGGAAGAGGAAGGTGGCATTGGCCAAATATGACACCCAGCCCAGCAGCCCCTCACAACTACAACTATAAATAAAAGATTTCCATTTCTGAACTTCCCATCTCACAACCATCTTACTTCTCCTTATTCATCTACTTCTTGTCTTTTTCCTATTAAGTACTAGTGTTAATAAAGTTCTTATTAACCATAACCAAGACATGGGTTATGCAATTACTCATTGTTTTATTCCCTTTCTCATTGTGTTTTTGCCTGCACTGTGCTATTGCCAAGACACTTATACTTGCTCTAGGGCAACCTATTATGGCAGCCCTGATTGCTTAGGGACCCCAAGTATATATTCTCTCCTCCTTCTCCCTCCCTCCCTCTATATATTTATATGTACACATACCCACACACATACATACATATACATTCCCACACATAAAACACATTCTTACATGCACTTATTCATAGACCTGATTTGTGCACCCATAAATGCTGCACAGCGCCTATAACCTTTTAGTAATTCAACACCACCTTGACACAATCAATGGGTCTGAACAATGCACAGAGCATAGATTCATACCATATTTCTATATATAGCAATATATGCATGCATGCATGGCATGTAAATTGCACACCAATATATACTAATATGAATGTACATTTTACATGAATTCATAATGTAATTAATTATTTTTTAAAAAAATGAACTAATGATGCATGGATATCAGCTGGAGCTTGTGGTTTTGCTGGATATGGAAGGACTGTCAATGGTGGTGAGGTGAGTGGAGTCTCTAGGCTCTACAGGAACGGTACTGGCTGCGGTGCATGCTATCAGGTAAACTCTAAGCCACTTCAACATTTTCAATCAAAACTAATTAACTAGGGATTAAAGGGAAGTAAACTTGTACATTAAAAGATAATGGAAATTAATTTAAAAGGAATCAAAACTCCAAGCAGAGAATGCGCTTTTAAAAACACATGCAAATGACAGCCATAAGGCAATCATCATTGAAGTTTTTCTACAAAAAAAATTCTAATATTTATTATGAAGTGGAAGATCAGTGATTAAGTAAAGCACTACCAAGCAAAATGAGCCCTGTTCCAACTCTATCCACATTCACCAATGTTGAATTATTTATCAATACTCCCAGGTTAGGTGCAAATCGCCAAAACATTGCACTGATGAAGGGGTGAAGCTAGTGGTGACTGACTACGGTGAAGGAGACAACACAGACTTCATCCTCAGTCAACGTGCCTACTCAAAACTGGCTCTTCCAAACATGGCTGCAGAGCTTTTCGCGTACGGTGTAGTTGACATAGAATACCGTAGAATTTCTTGCGAATATTCAGGTTACAATCTCATGTTTAAAGTCCATGAGCATAGCAGGTTTCCAGAGTACTTAACCATACTACCAATATACCAGGCTGGTGTAAACGACATCACAGCCATTGAATTGTGGCAGGTAATTCTTTCAACTGGGATCTTGTAACACTAAGCCCTTCTTTTATTATCTAAAACATGATTTTAACTAATTTGATATATCTTGTGACTTATTTTCATGCATGCAGGAGGATTGCCAGGAATGGAGGGCCATGCGTCATGCTTATGGCGCAGTATGGGATATGCCTAACCCACCAAAGGGAGCTCTAAACTTGAGATTCCAAGTGAGTGGGAGCTATGGGGCAAAGTGGGTGCAGCTGAGAAGTGTGATCCCCAGTGATTGGAAGGCTGGAGTTACTTATGACACAGCCATTCAGCTTAACTAATTAAGTTAATTCAAAGATCCCCATATATCACTAGGTGATAAAGTAGTACTAGTTATATTTCCCACATGCATGTACCTTCTTTTTCTAGTTAATTATGTTCACAACGAGTGTCTTTTGAGTTGGTGGTGCTGAATAAAAGATTGGCTTATGTACTTTGTTCATTGAATTTGAGGATATGTATGTCCTAATAAAGATTTTTAGTCCAGATCTTTAGCTATTGTTTATGGGTGCAAGTGTGCAGATATGATATTAACCAAAGGCACAATGAGTTTAATAATTCATGCAACTTGGGCTCACTATATTTGAAAACCAATTAAGGAAACTACTAGAGGTAAGCAAGGGTACATTTTGTATTTTGCTTAGTTATACTCAGTGAGGAACTTTCTTTGCTTCAAAACATCTTCCACTAATGACAACGTGAATTGGACTGAGAATGACGGAATATGATACTATCATTTTCTGAAAAGATGAAGAAAGTAATATTAATAAAAAATTAATTGAAGAAATTTTGTTATGTAAAACATCCCTTCATTGAAATAAGCTCAAAGAAACATATTCACATTGGAAAAACAATTAAACATGTACTCATCAGTCTGGTGAAGGGCATCGGTGTCTAGATTAGGCAATAAAAAACAGAAAAGGTTCCCCATTGTTCTTATACATTCAACAAGGCATTTCAATACCAGGTGCCTTTTCCATTCAATTAAATGAGATCATTTACGACCACAACAACATTTTTTTTATATTTCTCCTTCAAAAAATTTCTATGGTTCACAGACCACTTTATAATCCCACGGGTCAGGACAGTTCTTTCATACTCACCCCTAATAGCTGAAATCCACTTGAATATTCAATTGTGCTTCACATTGCTCATTTAATTTCTTGAATGTTGTTATAGTGTACTATAGTACTTCATAAGTATTCCGATGCTTGTCAAACTCAGAAATATTTCTTTTTTATTAGAACTATTTTGTAACAATTGACCACCATAATCACAATCAAGGTACAAATAAAGAGAAGCACCAATCTCGTGTGATGAATTTCTATCACGGTGACATCCGAACACATAGTTTTATGTTTTATTCTTGTTGTAAATTATTGGGTTATTTTAGATCTTTCTTTCTTGTTTGAAATTATTTACTCTAGTGTTCTGTTAGACGAATCAACTAAAAAATGAAGGGTTAAGTTCAGATGACCACTGGTTTAAGCGCTTTCCCACTTAACCACCGTAGTCAATAAAGCTACATTTTCTCCGTTAAATGATTTGGCATTGACTTCTCCATTTAATTCAATATTTCAAAGCGTAAAACCCTATCTTTTCAATATCTTAAAATAATATATGCATAGTCAGCTCAGAACTCCTAATTTTCTATATTGCAGCTACATAGTTACAAACATTGAAGGATCAATGTTCATAATTACTCCTAATCATACCAAGTAGAAAATATACCACTACTACAACCCCTAAATTAGTTCAGATGATTCTAATCTAAACAATTAAATTGCCAACCATAAGACATACCATATTGGAAGAGCATTAGACGCTATTATTTTGTCTCAATTTCTCCATTATGCTATTGAATAGCTCTATGGTATAGCTCCGATAAAATTATATCCCAAAGATAGGGGCAATGCAAGTCTGTCCTTCACAGTTCTCCAAAATGCAAAAACCTTTCAGGGAAGTACTAAAACATTAGCCCAGATAACATTCAAGAATGGCACTAATCGATCTTCATTCACACGCACCCAATGTGTCCCAGAACCAGTAGAAAGAGACCCATAAACATTAAAAAACTTGCCAATGCTCTGAAATTTCAATACAACAGTATCAACCCCATCACCTTTGACAGAATCATGACCAATAATCTCAGGCAGAGTGTAGCATAGAGAACAACCAAGGCCACTCCTCAGGAAAGTGAAACCCATTTAAAATTTGAAACAGGGTCAAACCCAACAAATCAAAAATTTCTGGGTACAAATTTGGCTATCCGGGGTCTAGGGTTGGGCTCCTTGGGAATTCTGAGGTACAAATATCCTCTTTCTGGGTTCCTAAAATCGGAGAGAAGAAAAGAGTAAGGATAAGATCTTTGACCATCCTTAACAATTCTGCTAGAAAATGCATAATACTCTTCAGAATCAACTAAAATGAATATGAGAAGCTACAAACGAAGTTGGTAAAAAAAAACTTATGTACGGATATACCAATTGCCAGGGCCATTCATGCAAAAAATGACATTGCTTGCCACCAAAAATTGAAAACAATCAATCAACCACATTCAAGATAAACTTGGTTTAAAATTTTAAGGTTGCCTACTATTTGCGTTAGAAACATGTATGACCATTACAAAAACTAGTCAAGAACATAAACATGTCATTTACAAACAAGAGGTAGTCATAAGCTATACTCTTTACTAAAAATATCTAGTAAAGTAACTATCATATACAAAATGAGGAGCAACAGGTGAACCATATCTATTTTTGAAAAGATACCTTCAAGCAGCAAATTGAAGCTTTACCATCAAAGCAAAAACCCATAAGCAAATCCCAAAAAATAAAGGTTGAGCAACAAAGTCCCTGCAAACAACTACCAAATCATACATGTCATCATTACATTCCATAGTAAGCACAACCACCACAAACAGAGTCATGAAAGACTTAATATCATTTTAAAGACATAATGAAATTTTCTGCCATTTTCCAACATATATGTTTACCAGCAAAACTAACTCTAACGAATTGACCCACAGAGCACTTTGAGATGAATAAAAAGAATTTTAAATTAAAAAATTGAGTTTAAAAGTGTTTGGTAACATAAAAAAAATACTCCCTCCATTCCATTATAATTGACGATTTAGCTTATTTTATATATTCCAAAATAATTGTTGTTTGCATATATCTAGGAGAATCTTAAATTCTCTTTCCTATAATACCCATATTTATATTCTCTTTTCAAGGATATTTAATACAATCAAACAACTACTCTTATATCTGTCCTTTTCTCAATAAAGGATAATAGAGTCATTTTCCTCTGAAAACTAAGCTATTAATTGTTATCCTTAATAAGCTTGCAGATTCTTTTAGTGACAGATAATCTGGAATGGAGGGAGTACTTTGGATGGTAGATGTTTCGGGTGTAAAAGCACTTTTAGGAGAGTGCTTTTGAAACTAAGATCATTTCAAGAAAACTTATAACTTTTTTTCATAAACTTTTGAAAATTATATGCAATTTTTAGAAGAAATGAATATCTAATAGCTCTACTAGTGAAAGTGCTAACCTGTACACAATGGCTCAAAGGCTGCTTCTTTTAAAACACCATATTCAATCCAAACCTTGACCACCAAAACCGTCTGGTGGCCACCACCTAGGGCGAGGAAAAATTATGCCCCGTTCCTTAGCAGTTTCAAGGAAATCTATATCTTTAGAATCATCAACAACTATTCCCCCAACATCAAAAAGATCTTTGAAACGTTTTTTATTACGTGAAGAAACGCGAGGAACCCACAATCCTTCATTCTTCTCCGGCTCCTTAAAAGAGCGCGGTAATTCACGCCTCCCTGAAACACCTCCCTCCCTTCCACATTTATCAGTTCCTCCACAAGGCAGGTATTTAAATTTATCAAGATCTTCAATATTCTTGCTAGCCGAATGCACTCCACCATTTGCTTCTGCATTATCACTATTACCACCCCCACAGCCTACTATTATGGTTTCTTTCACCCTTTTATCCACATTAACAGTGTTTTCAGTCGAGAATTTTTCAAAATCTAAATCAACAACTTCTGTGGCCCCAATTTCAATACTTTCAGTTTCAATCACAATTGGCTCAGTGTCACCTAAATTAACATTTGGGCTCTCAGAATGCAAACTTTCTACGTAAACTCTATTTTTTTTGTAAACAGTAAAACCGTCACTACTACCAAAAAACACTAGAGTATCAGAATCCTCACCTAAATCAACAGTCCTATCCGCGTCCTTACAACCAATATCCACGTCCAGCATCTCAACATCATCTTCACAGTCCTTTTTATTGACCGCTTGATGATTTACCGCTCCAGGCCTTTGATCGTCGGAGCTGGACTGAGAGCGAGGGTGCTCGGGAGGGGTATGGAAGGCTTCTTCTTCCTCTCCTGGTTCTCCTTCACCTTCAGGGTCCTTAAAACTTTCCGGCGGAGAGACCATGACAATTCCGGTGGGTTGCACCGAACACTGCTTATCCGATTTGCGGAACAAAGGGAAGTTTTCGAGCTTCTCTTCTTGGGAAGAAGTGATTTGACACTGTATGATAAACGATTCATAAGGGTCTTCATCCATTTCCGAAGAATCGACGTGGGTGTTCGATCAATTTGATTTGTAGCTGGAGCTGTTGAAGTTTTCGTGAAGGGCAAATATTTTTAGGGCTTATGTTTTTGCCTTAATGGGGTTTAGTTAACATTCCCGCCCTTCTACGTTGATTTTGACGGTTATGGAACCTTCCCGCCTTTTATATCAACGGTGTATGATTTATTGGGCCACTCTCAAATCTCAATACATAAGTTGTCTTTCAATTTAGCACAAAAGGAGTTTTGACAAAAAATTCGAAATTAGAGACTTAGCATAATAATTCAATATTGTGGCATATTGCCTTGAGGCATGTTAACAGCTGATCCAAGTTATTAATAGTTAGCCTACTTAATATTTTTGTCCCTTTTTTGGAGGAATTATGATTATTTAATAAAAAAATTCTGAGTATAGTTATGTGATTGTAACAATAAAAATCGGACCTAGTACGGTGAATATGATATTATCCCTTGAATATTCTTTGAAGTCAATTATCCTTGAATATGGGAAGTCCAAAAATAGTGAGTTTTAAAGGAATATTTAATATTTGAGAGCTAAAAATGTTTATTTAGGTGATATTAAGCCAATTGTGATTAAAATGAATGTATTGAAATTATGGCAAAATAGAATCCATCAACGCTGTCGTATAACTCAAAATTTAGATTTAACAAAATGTGTATAGGTAGATATCATAGATGATAAATAATTTTTTTTATATGCCGTCACTTTTTCTTTGTTAATACCCTCTACTATAATGATAGATGAATCAAAAGCTTTTAGCTTATTCTTTTAATTGGTATTTTTGCTTATCTATTTGTATGCAATAATAAAGTGTTTAATGAAAACTTTTTTTTTTTTGTGGTGAATAATCTTCCCAAAAAGCGATTGAAAAAACTAATGCAATTCATGGCCAAAAAGAGCGATTCAAAAAAACTAAATGACACATGTCATTTTATTTAATTTTAGAATTAATTAGTATTAAGTAGCATGGCTAAGCAACAGAAGGGTATCTCATAGTGATTTGCAACACAAATACAAAAAAGTCTAGAGATTAGCACAACCTCTCTATGTTGCGGTATATAATATATATTACAATCTTTGTCAACCTATACAAAAATAACAGTGTCATATTCATCCCTTGGCATTCCAAGCTTAATTTATAGGTTAAATTTAAAACAAAACAATAGGAAAAGGCATTAAACAAAGCCTCTTTCGCAGACTTCTGTGTGTTTGACATGCAAAATTTTACAAGCCAATCCAAGGGTTTTAGCAGAAGTGGCACTTCAAACACTTGTGAGAAAATTAGTGTGATGGCTATTGTTGGGGCCGGACATGATTTTGGTATATTGAGCTACTGCTAGTGCTGGCTTGAGCACCAAAACTTGACGTCGGCAGGAGGAGTTCTGCCTGGGGGAAGGAACCATGGGATGGAACTTTTAGCAAAAGATCTTGATCAGAACTTTCATCTGCGAATTGGTAAGAGTCCAGCATATCAGGAGGCAAGGCAAATAGGCTTTTTGGACAGAAGCAATTGGTGTCGTTGTCCACGAGATCCTTGTGTTCATAGTTGGTCTTCATCATAATTCTTTTTGGGCTCTTCATTGTAGTCTTTGCTCCTGATAGTTGAACAAAATATTTTTGTTAAAAACCTATTTCCATATACATCAGATATATAATAAATCACAGCAAGAACAATGTTGTCATTCTATCTGAATGAATGATTACAAGTACATAGGGTTATTCTAGAATATACTTCAATTATAATTACAACAGGACTTCAGTTTGAATCTGTGAATGCAGGTATCCTTCCGTCTCCAGGTCCAACATTTTTTAAAATATTGATGCCTTGTATATTATTCATGAAGGATGCATTGCCACATGCTACGTGCAAAATTTTGCAAATATACAGTTTTTCAGGTTTAAAAGAATGACCAGATACATGGCTAATGAAAAAAACCCATATGATATGTTTGGACTGAATAATGGAATTAAGGTAAAAATGGAATACCTGTGGAATGGAATGAGTCATTCCACAACCCCGTAAGAATGAAAATAATCATTCCAATGTCACGAGCAATTTGACACATGATAAACTTTGTATATTTATACGTTACAAGGAAAATTTTAATTTACACCATGGTACGGAAAAGATGAACTAGAACAGAGAAGTCTCATGTACTTGTGTACAAAGACTTTTACATTCACAAAGCTAAACCTAGATGCATCTCCATGCTCAACAGCATCCATGTAAATTACTATGGAAAAATCCACGGGTTTTTGTGAGCTCTTTTTATCAGGCTTGTAATGCGTTACTTTATCTATCAAATAAGACAGTGAGTTCGAATATGTATTATTCCATCTTTCCCATGCACTGGCTGCCTTATTGTTTACAATAGCAAGATTTATGCACATATTAATAACAATCCAAAAATCTCCTAAAGAAGGCTACAACTGACCTGGAAAATTTCGAAATTGGCCATCACGTGGTCTTTTTATTTTCACTGATTGAGCAGATGCAACGGCGGCATGTCCTTCTGCTACTAACGAACCGCCAACACTACTTTTACATTTTGAATCCTACAGTCAGAATAGAATTATTATCACCAAAATTATACATTTTATAAAAAAAACAATCCATTATATTCATGAAATAAAAGTTGTTCTTTGGTTTAGACCTTCAGTAGATTATATTGTTCCACCCAATTGGATTTTGTTAAATTGCTAAGTGCAAGCCTCTTCAAGGTTCTATTGCATTCACTTTTAACCCCAGATGAAGATACATCAAAAACACCTTCTGCAAGAAGTTTCTGGAAGGCAAATAAGTCTTCCTTGAACTGAGGGCTATCAAACATGCTTTTAATGCTGCATGTGATTACAAAGAAGTGAATGCTAGCTTCTCAAAATGCTTTAACGGTTGAATATAATCATAGTAGCAATAAATACGAACCTATCTGGACTTAGAGTATCAATAGAAGGTAAATACTTCAGTAATTGCTGCTGCTCATCATTTGTTATGTGTCTCCCAAACTCCTCAAAGTTGAGAACATCCTGCAAAAAAATATACACAACGATCATCGTAAGTACATAAGCTGCCTAACACCAAATACAGCATGAATCTGAAGGTCTGGATCACTCCATAGAGCAAACAAGAACCTCAATTAGCAAGCATTTAAAAGTCAGTTTAACATAATTCAGGACCAATAAATCATAAAAAGGAGTATAGATGGTTGCATTAGACATCAAGAATTTGTCAGAAAGTAGAGATATTTTTTCACAACAATAGTTAAAAGTTGACATTCTTTTAAGTCTAGGATCCATATTTGCAGTTAAGTCCCGGAAGGCTAGAGTCTTAAGGGCATTTAAAAGGTGTGGAAAACCATGTCATACAACTCAAATGGGAACAATAAGTGCCCTACCGCAACATATGATGAAGATGTATTTATGTGTTCATGTTTTAAGAACATCAATGCAACTAAATTTAGCTAATACCCAAGTTTCATTCAACATCCTTCTATTTCTTAACACATAGTAAGAACATGAAAAATATTATTTTGGGAGAAAAGAAGCTATTAAAGCATATATATGTGTACACACACACATACATACATACATACATACATATATATATATATATATATATAAAGAGAGAGAGAGAGAGAAATAATTCTCTCCAACTCCAAGTATGCAGTCCTGTTGTTTGCACGAATGATGGGTAAGAATAAATTAAAAAGAAACAGAACATATCAATTGAAGAAGCATGATTCTTGGAACTAGGTGTCTCATCTACTATCTTCCTTCTTGAAGTTTTTACAATCATGAACACGCGCATGTGCTTGGACTCTAGTCAGGAAGTAAAAATGAAGAGACTTGGAGTTTTTTTTTTTTTTTTTAAGGGGAAAAACACTTGGAACTTACTTTTAGTTCTATGTTACATAGCGGTGAGTTATGATTCCCAAGAATCTGTATTTTTTCTTGCTGGGCCTTCTCTCTGCAATTCCAAAACAAGTTAGTAAATAGGCACTTATAACAAGTAAACTACTATTTCCCATTTCTCCACATAATATAAGGAATTAAGCTTCTCTAAATTATGTGCCACTATTATTTTCTCTCCAAACCACCAAAAAATTACTGCAGTTGACTATAAGAAAATATATGGAATTATGAATAGATGAAATAAACAGAAGGGGAAAAAATGTTTTCCAATTTACACTCCACTCTCTGTGTGATTACTTTTCCCTCCAAACAAAAATTAAGCAGTTCATGCTGATGGAATTACTTAATTTCCTTTATGTCTCTTTGCTAATGTAGCTAGTTGCCCAAGTCTTACTTTGGTTGTATTTTTCCTTTCTCTTAATTAAGTTCTGCAACTTTGGTACAGAAGAAGAAAAGGAACTAGCATGTTCTAAATATAATGTAATTCCTACATACTGGCCAATACGCATACAAGGACTGCAGGACCCGCCTTGAAATTGAAGTCAAGTGCTATCGGAAACTGCATTACGTAGACTGTTCTAAATTTCGGATTTTTTTGTGTTGAAGACCTTTTATCGATGTCACTTTACCAATATGTCTTCATAGTTGCATCACATCGCAGGTTTGTTCAAGTTGCTGCATCTAAAACCTTATAATCCATGTATCCTTGCCATAGAATGGGGAAACAATCATCACATATTCTAAAGAGGATTTCGACTTTTGCAAGTCAAGATCAATAGAGGAAATACCTTTTAAAATGTTGTTCCATTTCCTGTCCAGGCTTCTTCATTCTCTCGATTCCAGGACAAGAAAAATTGACACCCTTGTTAAAAGTATGTACAGGAAGGGAAGTCAACCGTGAATAAGCCTCGTTGACACGATGTGGCTTGTTATCAACTGAAAGGGAGCTTGCTTCAGATTCCTCTTCTCGAGCTATTGAGCTTGGATGCCTAATAAGAACACTTCCATGTCCTATCTCCACTGAGACCATTGGAGTGTCACTCTCAAAGAGCAAATCCTCCTCAGAGGATCCAGAGAAGTATGAATGTTGTTCATGTAAGATGGTATATAAATCTTTAGTAAGCTTCTCAACTGAAGATGGACTCGGGCGACTGACACACGTCCTCTTCCTTGAGGGTACCATTGTGTCCCATACAATGGATTGGGCTGGGCCTGCATGGATAAACAGTGAGAAATAACTTAATGAGTCAGCGCATGTGGCTATATCGCTGCATAAATTTTGATAACATCTTCGTAATATACAGTCAGCAAGAATTAGTAACTAGATATATACAGCAAAACATTCAAGGAACAAAAACTAAAGAAAGAAAAACAAGCAGCAGCAAAATAGTGATTGCAACTCTCGAACAAAAAGTAGATATTTTATTTGGGGGAAGGTTATATAAGTACATTATGCCACTAGATGATGTGTATTATTGACTCATTTTGTCAAAACTATCGGTTCTTCAAAAAATGTTGAACATCAAACTATAAAAAGGAGACCATCAAATCCAGGTTTGTGGGAAGTGGTAAGCAAAAGACTTGAGGTGAAATTGTTTAACGTAATCACTTCTCTGCTCATGCCAACCATAAATTAATGTGAGCATTTAGAATCCATTTTCCTGATATCAACATAGTATAATGTACCAGTAATTTGCATGAAAACTAGAAGTGATTTCCTCTTGTCATTCTATAAAAGATCTTTACAAAAATTAATTTAAAAAAATAATTTAAACTCTCAAAGTTGTTGGCAAAACAAAAATCTTTTCCATTTTTAACAAAGAGGTAAGAAGGTGAAAGTTGATAATGAGTATGGATATTTAGATAAAACCATGCAAATTACTGGCCAACCAACCTGTCAAATCACTTGCATCAGCACTGCCAAGCTGCAAACAACTCTCAGAATTAGATATGGCAGAGCCAGAACTTGATCTATTACTTGTATCTTCATCGAGGCCCTTCCGGAAACCCTGATTATATTCGGGGGCAACCCCACCGCCCTTCTGGAAACCATGGTTATAATCAGGGGCAACCCCTCTAACTACATCATTGTCATGATTTTTCTTTCTTTTGAGCACCTTTGCCTCTTTGTTTTTAATGGATATGGTCTTCACTCTTTGAACCCTGTACTCCTCAAATTCATCTGGTTCCGCCCTAGCATGAAGAGGGGTGTAATTTGCAAGTGTTCCTTTTGTTCTCCACCGGGATCCACATGCATTGCATAGTATAGGCTTCTCTGGAGGCCCGTTACGCCAAAGAGGAGTACCTGTATCACAACTTAATTGTTAGGAAACAATATTCGATCGACCAGCATGATTGCTAAAGGCATAAAGCAAATAGAAGCCAACTAGAAACTACCAAAATTTCTACAAAATGCCACACAAACAAGAGTAGAATAGCTAATTCCATGTTCACAATAAAAAGATAGAGCATCGAAGAAAAGATAAGTCATGACATCAAGTAAAAATTTGCATGCCATGACATAACCCACCACATTAAGTTCCACGAGTATATAACTGGTGTCCCTACCGGGATCATATAATTTCAAAAAACTTCAGATATAATTTGAAATGTATTTTTAAACTTCAATAATTTCTCTAATAATGAGCATGCTTGCAAGAATAACAGAAAAGCATCTCATGAATGTATGAAGCAAACAGTAGCTGATGAATTATAATTACTGTCAGGACATCATAGGCTAAAACTGTCAATTAAAATACAGCTGCGGGCACTAGTGGAGTGTCTAGAGGGTTTTTTACATGACAGATTAATACAATGTTGATGTTATTAGGAGTAGCCAGACGACTGTGTTTAAGCAAAGGATAATCCAATATATAATTGAAATCAGAAGGAAATATCTTAGGAAGAAATAACTTAAAAGGCTCAGAATGGGAAGGGGGGGGGGGTGGAAATGAGACATGACCAGAAGAAGTAAATAAGAAGAATAATAAAAGATGCAATAGATACATAAACAGATAACAAATACTCTTAGGTGTCACTTGCAAGGCTTTGTTCAGATTGAGAGTCTTTGTCTAAAAAGGATGAGTTTTTATGAAGTTGTCACATTACAATGCAGTAGCATTTTTTCATTTCTTTTGGAACATGACTAAACCAGAAGTTTATCAGTAGTATTCGCAATGGAATGAAATACTAACGTGATATGAAGCTAGTGACCAGAGATGATGTAGCCACTGCCCTCTCACAGAAGGATAACACAACAAACAGAAAAGGAACTATGTAAAGAACACATAGATGGTCGGGTGGAGTGGAGGCCATAATCCTGAGCTGATAAGACCAAAGCAGTGGTAGCATAGTTTGTAAATTGGCAATGAATTTGGAAATCTTACTTCTGAAAAATCAGCTAAGACCCAATCTAGTATTTTGAGATTGAGAAATGCAACACCAAGTGAACTACAAACAAAATTGTGGTCTCAAACACTTTCTATTGCCAATGTTTGGGGTATTTCCTACGAAAAAGTTTATTGCAAACCCCACTGGCATTACCAAACCTTAACCTGATTCCAAGCTCAGAACTCTTAGAAAAGGTTTTTGTAGTGACAAGTTTTGGCGAAAGGAGCTAGCACTATCTTATTCTTTCCTCACTGCTCATTCTACAATAAGTTCAGGGAGAACAAACGGATGGTCCAACCCCTCCAGCTGCAGCAAAGTGCAATGCCTAGCCAAACTCAAGTGAAGATCAGCTGGGTGAAAAAGTCCCAGCAAACTAAAGAAACTCTAAACCTTCTTGAAGCCATCAGAGTGGAATTTCAGTAACTGCAACATTTTTGATCAACAAACTATGTTCTGTGAGATGAACAAAGTAATGCCACAAATTTTGAATGCTGATAGCAACATTTGAAGTGCTACAGAATAGGAAACCTATTAGCAACTAAATTTCATAAGGATTAAGGTAAATGCTCTGCAAGTCTGGATAGCTTGAGAATATGATAGAACAGGAACAACTTTCGTATGTGACAGATTTAGAATGAACTAGGACAAGATGACTCAATGCTTTTTATACTTTTAAGCGACAACAGATGGTATGAAATTCAAAGACAAGGGTTGAGAAAACTAATTTGAGCAAACATCAGTCATTGTTTGGCATTAGAGAGAAAAATAGTAAGCAAAGCATATAGCAAAGGCTAAATTTGACCCAAATGGAATACAACATGAATGCTAAAATCAGTACATTTCCCCAATTGAATCATGAATTTCAAAAGAAAGGCAACCGTTCTATTGATAAGGACTTCAGAAAATAAAATTCACCAAAGTTTGACTAAGAAGTAGGAACCAATTCAAGCTGAAACACCTCTAAAGCTTTGGGGGAAACAAAGCAAATGGAATACAGACTCAGCAATTTCCCAATAATGTAATAGTTTATGCCAAATTTTCATCAGTCAAGTAGAGTCAAAGGGGCAATAACAAGAAGAAGAAAAGGTTGAACTGAAGAAAGAAAACCCAATTTCATAAACAAACACAAAACTTTCAAACAATATTCACTCGGAGATTCTAAGGGGACCTGAAAGCTGTTGAACAACCCAATAATACAAACTAAAACTTCTTAATGATTTACTGAAAACCATAGATGTGTCATTAATTTTCATTGTCAAGGTAATCCTTCCTTTTCAAGACAAACCAACATCTGGGTATGCTCTTACATGTTTGAACAACTAATCTAAGCATATGAAACAATTTAGAGAATATAAAGAAAATTATTGGAAGACAGTGCATAAAACAACACTTTTTTTTTGGTTGAATATTCAAAATTTAAGGGGACAAAAAGAATTGAACACCACAAAAACTCACTTGTAACTCCACAGTGATGGCAAGGTCCTTGCTTCCCCATGTCTATTTTTTTCCTTACTTAAAAGAAGAAAATTTCGAAAAATTGGGGAAATAAACTATTTTCTGGAGAAAAAGATGAGGAAAAAAGAAAGATTATATTTTTTTCAAAAAAACACAAATATGTATAATATGATTGTTCTTTTCAACCCTTTTACAGTATATATTGAACTGGTAACAGAAGGCTTCTTCTCTGCAATAAACTTGTTTTTGCAGAAAGAAAGAAAGAAACCAAAAACCCAAGAAGACCCAAAACAGTTTGTATCTTAAAGTCTCAGAAAACACACTGAAAACAGCAAATAAATCAAAAAAAAACAGGAGAAGGAATTGGAATGAGTATTCTCAACTGGGCATCTGTACAATACAATGGAAAAAGGAAAGACTCATCGGAGGAATCTAATACACGGTTGGGAAAAGAAGGTGAAATGGGAAAGGGGGTGTTGTGTTTGTGTATGACCTCTTCTTGTTGTATTGTATATGAAGTAAATGTTTCAGCTTTCTATTGCTTTTATTAATCTCTTAAATCTCCTTTTTATTTATTGATATAATTTTCTATAACTTATAGTGGACAGAGAGGTATAGGAAGTTATTGCTATATACTGTTGACCATTAAGTTTTTTGCTATTTAAATAACAGAAATTAAATAAATAAAGATTGGTTCTAAAGAAAAATTAAAATTTTGAGAAGGAAGAAGAGGAAAGGAATGGAGAGATAACAAGAAAAAAGGTGAAAGAAACAAGAGAGTTTGTTTGGCCCTTCTTTTCTTTTGGTTCCTATTAGTTATTTTCTATTTTTTCTTTTGGTTCACCCACATATTAAAAAAATAAAAATTATCCTTGTGTGTATATGATGTCATGATGTTGATAAATAAATTTATCCAGTGGGGTTTTTTTTTTTCCAAAAGAAAAGAAAAGAGTAATTCTAGTGTAACATGGGAAGCCTGTTATTGGTTGTCAAGGCCTCATTCTTCCCCAGTGATGTGGCAATGTGGCCCAATGAATGTTTTACTTTTGGGGCCCACATGATGTGTTATGCACTGACCTTGGATTAGTTGTTGTTATATTCAACCATAATGGTGGGACTGTGACCAATGGTTTGAGATTTGAGGGTAATATGAAAAAAACTCAAAAGGTAAATCTTTTGATAAGATTTCCTCCATTTCACATTGAGTCTTATTTATTTTTAATATTTTTTTTAGATTTATCAAAAATATTTTTGACATATAAATCTTAATAATAAATATATAAAATATTTACATGTATAAAAAATATAAAAATCAAATGAGAAACATATTTTCAAACTAAGGATTTATAATAAAAGAAATAATTTATATATTCACAAATATTAAGATAAAGTTAAATTGTGACATAAACTTGTTGCTATATGTATCTATGTTGTTATATTTGTCGTTATATGTTGAAAGGCTCTTAAAAATAATAATCCAATAAAAAGAAAGGTGTGCTACAAATAGTATAACAATAAAATAAATTTATATTGTGTACTTATGTTGCCACCTGGCATGAAGTTCACCTTCCCCATAGATTTATATTAGGGGCATTCTGGCCATTTAATAAGCATATTTTCTTTTTACCTAAAGCAGAAAGAAAAAATAAAAAGAAAGTCTATTTCATGAATGGAATGCTTTCAAATTGGACGGCTAAGAATCATCAAATCAAGTTAGTTGGATTTAAGATCTCTTTTTTTTTTTTTAATTTTAATTTTAATTATGATTTATTTATTTTTGGGTAGATGTATTATTGTTTGGGTGAAGACTCCTCACAGCCCAAAAGTCATGGCAACCAACATGACTTGCCCTTTTTATATTATTATTAAAACGAAACTTGATCAATGCATCTACGCCGTTCATCCTATCAACCATCTCACCAATAGTCTACTCATCACTCATCAACATCTTATTGCCCCCAAAGATTATTTATATAAAATAATATTTATTACCTTATAAAAAATATATAATATTTATTTTAATTAAAAATTTTAGTGTAATTTAGATACATAAAAAATAAAATTACAATCTTAATTTATTTATTTTATTTAAAAATAAATAATGTAACTCTCATCCAAGTATTCATTTAAACGCATGGATGATTTATTTTGATGTTTACTGAACAAAATGTACTATTTTCCTTTTTTTATTAAACTATTGCAAGTAGATTATAGAAAAATTATATTGTTATTAGGTGATTAATTAAGAACTTTGAAGATCTAAAATTTTTTAAAAATCTTGAAAAAGATTATTTCATCTCAACCAAATAAATAATAAATTGGAAACAGGTCAACATACCTACCTAATCCGACTCATGGTGGGCCCCAAACATTTTGTCCTCCACTCCTCTTAGATATCTCCATAAATAGGTAAAATTACTTTGTGAGTGACCACTCATGCTTATATATTTAATTTAATATTTATTGTATCCATTTTGATTCTTTTTGAATATTTATTCTCTTTGCTTTGCTTATGTTGGGTCCACTACCTCTACTATTGGTTGAGTGCCACGTGTACGGCTCAAAAGCTAGGCACTAGCCAAGGTGCATGTGATGAGACACATGTGATTTAGACCTTGTGTTTGAATAAAGTAGTAGTAATAATATAGAAACTAGAACTAGAAGACGTCTTTGTTAGGGCATAAATAAAGAAGACCTAATCTCCAGTACCGGTACAACCAATAAACAAGTGACCGGACAATTACTAATTACTAATACTATTAATAATACTTGATAAAAAAGAGAGAATCCAAATTTCAATGGATTTCATGAAACATCTAGTCACCCACAACCCCAATTGTTCGGGAGTGTTTCACCGATTCTCTTGTGGGCTGAAGACTTGAACTAGAACCAAGGAGCTAGGGGCGAAAGTGGTGGAAGATCGGGGTCGATTAACTCGAGTCCATTAGGCCGGGGCCTGGTGGAGGTTAGAGAGATCAGGGTCGGGTCTTCGGTCCCTTTAGGCTGAGGCCCAAACCGGTGTTTTATGATGACTGGGGGGTTGAGCTTGGGATTGGAAAGTTGAGAAGGCCTATATGCAGAGTAGGGCGTAATAAGGGGATTACGTGGTTAAGGGTTCTAACCCTAATCATATATGAACAAGGCAACTCCAAAGGTAGTGTTGGAAAGCCTTTTAAGGAGATTGTGTTGGACCCAAATATAGTAACTATCATATTTAGGAGTCCTATTCCAACTTGGAGAAGGAGACTAAGGCGGTGAAATCTTATAAATATCGTGCCGAGGTTCTGATTAATGTGTAATACCCACTTTTGAAAGACTAAACACTTAAGCCTCCATTGTTAAACCTTGTGAACTACCAGACTTATTCTCACACCGAGTTATCCCCGTGACAAGACTACCGCGAAGCTTCCGTGTGATCTATTTATCTTGTGTTTCAATAGCGTGAATTACGTGATTGGACGCGTGGGCGAAACTCAAGCGTTAACATCAAGTATTTAGAAGGAGGGCTTTAGTCTTTTTCCGCAATCACAAACATTTTTCCTATGACAAATATGGCGAGTAAAAGGAAATAAATAAATTATTATTTTTTACATAAAAATTGATTGATTTTCATGTGCTTTCCTTCCCATCAGGATCAAGTTAGGCAAAAGTCAATTTAGTTTGATGCAATTATCTTAAGCCATCATTTAATGAAAAATAGGGTATATATAGTTGTATGGTTTTTAAACATCACAAATAGATGATTAGATAGATGATCCTTAAAACAATACTAATGAACAAATCATTCATATAAATTCAAAATTTCTTATACTAAAATGAAGTTGGTTTGGTGGGGTGTGGGATAATAGTGGCAAAGGAAGCCTAGAAATTATGTGACACCCCAAAACAAGTATACATCACCCATTCTCGAGTTGTCAATACAGTGCATGTAAAACAACTACAACTTTATTATTACAATAGAAAAAGCGTGAGTTTAAATACGGATATTGCCATCTGCAGACAATATCCACATACAAATAAATCCTCATCATAATTATTGATACATTATTTTACAACAATGGTGAGGACTACTAAACAACTCTCCCTAGAACACCGCATTCCATACCCCGACTTCGTTGCTCGCTATATTCTCGCCTCACGAGAAGAAAAATGGAACAAAAAAGGAAAAGGGTGAGCTCAACTAGCTTTAAGTAAAGAATATTATGACTAAGATAATATACAACAAATTATCGTTAGTCTTCAACAGGGAAAAAAAATCAAATAGAATACAATAGACAACAAATTTTAAATCAATATTCGCAGCGGAAATAATAATTCATTAGAAGAGTTAAGTAGAGAATGCAAACTAATATCTTCTATGTATAAATTTTAAAGTTCATCGTGTAAGACCTTTAATTTTTTTTTATAAATAAAATGGAATTTCCTTTATTTATTATTTTGAAATAGTAAGGGTTGATTTGATTAATGTGGTTAGTTATGGGTAAAATGCATAAATTTTACAAAATAAGCAGTGGTTATAAAATATTCATTGTCATTTAGAATATTCGTTTGGTCGTGGAATATTCAGAATGTAGGGAATATTAAATGCGACTCAGCAAATAAATGTGTGGGCCCTATAATCTGAAAGCGATTGGAGGAAGAAAACGACAAATATAAGTTGTTTAAAAATAACTTGGTAGAATTATTACCAGATTAACATTGTTGGGTTACACGGTGGTTAAAATACGAGTAATATCGCGTGGTTGCTTGCGATAAGCTATTGCGGTATTGCAGCGATTGTTGAATTATTGATCCTTACACGTAAGAAGGCACTACTTTCAATAATTATTACGGTGAGTTACCGCTCAATATTTTATTGATTCAATAATTGTTCATTCTTTAGTTTATGTTATTTACCGTTTCAATAATTGTCATCGCACAAGATTTTCCATTATCGGATCAATAATTCATATTATTTGAATAATATTATCGATAACATTATTGGCAATGTCTAGAAAGTTACATCTAAGGAGAGGTTTGGTCACCTAATCATACCAAAGAGGAGAAATTCTTATTGGAAAGCCCCCTGCTCTCAGGAACCTATGCGGTTGTCAATATTGTGATCTTTGTAATATTATTTGTGAATAATTAATTATTGATTATTATGATAAAGAAAATATTTATTTTATGTGGATATAGATGGAGAAAATTTTTAATGTGACAATTGTTAAAAATTAATATTTTATCTTTTTACGATAAAATAATTCATTTAAATATATTATTTTAATAATATATTAACGGTGATATTTTTACAATGAATGTGGGATATATGAGTATATGAGGAGGAAGAATATTTTTGTGGCATTAAATGTTTAATATATGTTTTGTGTGTCGGTGGACACAATTCTCGATCGAAAATTGATTATGATCGTAAAATCGCTCATTTATGGATTTTGGATAATTTCATTTGGAATTTAAAAAACTTCCTACGTAAAGTTGTAGAGAATTGAATTTCCTAAAAAATCGCGAGATTGAATTTTCCGACAAAAAAGAGCTATTTATCATGAATTATTGAAGTTAGAAGTTCAAATAATTGATTTTTGGAAGTTTTAATTATTTTATATAAGAAAAACGTTTTTGTGGTTGTTGGCACATGGGTGGTGATGTTTTTGACCAAAGAAGGCATGCTAGAGTTTTCAAAACACGTGGGTAGGAATTTTGAATAAATAATAATATATTTTATTAATTTAGTCTCCTTTTATGATTCTAACATTTTCCTATAAATAGAGGCTAAGTTAGAATTGAAAATCACAATTTAAACTAAGTTTTCTCTTTCTTTCTCTATATTATCGAAGCGTATTCTTGTGAGTATACTTTGAGTGTTGCTATCTGGTCATGAGTTTACACAAGACTATATCACGAAATTCAGAAGAAATACGGTTATTTTGAGGTAAAGGATGTTATTTTTTCTTAAATGATATTATTTTCTTCAATATCATTATGCCAAAATATTGGTTGAACTTTTTATCAAATTTGGAACTTTTTCATGTCGGGGGTTCTTATTCATGAGTTCTTATTTACGAGTTCTTATTCATGAGTTCTTATTCACGAGTTCTTATTCACGAAGCGTGAAGATGTTTTTTTGTGAAATTTTTATCTTTTTTGCGTCGGGTTACTTATTCATGTATACCAAGACTATTCACAACACGGCCTTTATTCATAGAAAAATGAAAATTTTTCTTTTTGTCCAAGATGTCTATTTTGGCTACTATCTTTGATTGTATCCATGTTTTGATCGTTATTTTTGAGTTCCGCTTCAAAATCGTTTATTATGAAGTATTATTGATCTTGGATAAACCGTTATACGAATCCCTAATATTTGTCCTTCTATCTCACTTTGGATTCGTTCTTAAAAATATTTTCATCATCCCTCGGTCTTAATGGTGATATTGATGAATATCTTTGGCTCGTAGTGCAAAGATGAACGATTAATCGATGAATATCTTTGGCTGTAGGTGCAAAGATGAGCAGTGTTGAGATGAACATGACCAATCGGTGATTTAAATGAATATCTTTGGCTGTAGTAAAAAGATGAATATTGATTGTTATTACGAGGATAAAATATTGATGATGGACTTTTAAACCTTAGAAGACGGTAGAATTCTTTCTCTACGTGACTCTTCTAATGGATTCTTCATTTCATTGCATTTGTTGATCTAAAACTTGTTGTCTATTGTATTCTATTAGATTTTTCCCTGTTGAAGACTAACGATAATTTGTCAGATATTATCTTAGTCATAATATTCTTTATTGGGCTAGTTGAGCTCACCCTTTTCCTTGTTGTTCCATTTTCTTTCTCGAGAGGTGAGAACATAGCAGGATCGAGTCTGGGTATGGAATGAAGGTTCAGAGAGAGTTGTTTAATAGTCCTCACCATTTTTGTAAAATAATGTATCAATAATGATGATGGGGATTTATTTCATGCGTGTGGATATTTCTGTAGGCGGCAATATCTCGTATTTAAACTCACAGTATGTATTGGCGTATTTCACACGACATTTGTATTATTGAAGTTGTAGTTATTTACGTACCATGTATTTGGCGACTCGAGAATGGGTTGGGTGGAATGGACCTATTTTGGGGCGCCACACATCGCCTATTTTATCCTCAGTAACATCAATCAATATATATCCGGGATCAAATATTCATCCTCGCACTACAAAGCCAAGGACATTCACTAGTTGGTCATGTTCATCTAAACACTGTTCATCTTTGCACTACTGGGCCAAAGATATTCATCGAAATCATTCATCTTTGTACTACTGGGCCAAAGATATTCATCGAAATCATTCATCTTGCACTTCTGAGCCAAAGATATTCATCATAAATCATTCATCTTTGCACTATGTGCCAAAGATATTCAATAATATCATCATTTAAGGCGAGGATGATGAAAAATATTTTTAAAGAAACGAATCCAGTGAAACAAAATGACAAGGATTAAGGATTAAGGATTAGTACTTTGTTTTATCCACGCCCAAAAATACCTCAAAATAATCATAGTGGTGTAAAATTCAAGAATGATCAAAACATGGATACAATCAAAGCTAGTATCCGAATAGATATTTTGGACAAAAGAAAATTTTTTATTTTTTGATGAATAAGTCAGTGATTCGTGAATAAGACCAGTATACGTGAATATCGTCAGATACGTGAATAAGAATCGACACCAAAAGTTCTAAATTTGATAAAAACTTCAGATCAATATTTCAAAGATAATGATATTGAAGAAATAATATCATTACAAAAAAATATCCCTTACCTCGAAAAGACAAGACTTCTAATAAACACAGGATATAAAGCTATGACTTGAACTTTCATAGTATAGCAATACTCAAAGTATACTCAAAATACTCACAAGAATACGCTTCGATAATATAGAGAGAAAACTTCATTTTTATGGTGTAATCTTCAATTTAACCCTAAGACCCTATTTATAGGAAATCGCTTAGAACACCAAAGTAGAAAATTTAATATAATAATAATAATATATATAATAAATCTTCTACGCACAATTGAAATCTGATTTCAGTTCAATAACCACATGCCACCTTCTAGAAAAGTAATAAAAACGTTTTTTCTAATTTAAAATAATTTAAACTTCCAAAATCAATTATTTTGAACTCCTAACTTCAATAATTCATAATAAATAGCCCTTTATCAGAAAATTCGAATCTCGCGTGTTTTTCATAGGAAATTCAATTCTCTACAACTTTACAGAAGAAAGTTTTTCCAAATTCTCAATAGAAATTGACCGAAATCCACAAACGGATGATTTTAGAGGCTATAATCAAATTTCAGTCAATAAATGGGGTCCACCGACATGTTTAACATGTTTTAAACATTTATTGCAACAAAAATACTCTTCCTCCTCGTATACTCATATATCCCACATTCGTTGTAAAAATATTACCATTATTATATTATTAAAATATAATAATATATATATTTAAATGAATTATTTTATCGAAAAAGATAAAATTTCAATTTTCAACAATTATCGCATTAAAAATTTTCTCCATCTATATCCACATAAAATCAATATTTTCTCATCATATGAATCAATAATTAATTACTCACAAATAATATTACGTAATCACAATATCGACAACGAGTGGATTCTCGGAAAGAGGGCTTTCCAATAAGAATTTCTCCTTACATGGCGCAATTAGGTGACCAAACCTCTCCTTAGGCAGAACTTTCTAGACATTGCCAATAATGTTATCTAATAATATTATTGAGATAATATGAATTATTGCTTCGATAATGAAAAATCTTGTGTAATGACAATTATTGAAACAACAAAGAATATAAAATATCAACGCAACAATTATTGAACCAATAAAATCTTGAAGCAAATAATTATCAGTAACCATTATTGAGTAGTGCCTTCTTACGTAAGAAGTCAATAATTGGTGCAACATTGTGTCTTCTTGTCAACAACAACTCGTATTGTGTTTTAACCACGGGTATTCAACAGATTAATAAAGCAGAATAACTTCTGCTAGATTATTTTAAACAACTTATATTTGTCGTTTTCTTCCTCTAATCGCTTTTTCGTTATGGGCCCACATTGGTCGCGCTTGCCGCATTTAATATTCCCCGACAATACAAATATTTCACGACCAAACGAATATTCCCAAACAATAATGAATATTTTATAACCATTTGCTTATTTTGAAATACTTGCGTATTTTACCCATAACTATCCACATTAATCAAATCAACCCTTACTATTTCATAATAATAATTAGAGAAATTAAATTTTATTTATTAATTATTTGGGGTCTTACAACCTCCCTCCTTATGAAATTTCGTCCTCGAAATTGACGACGCATACTGGTGTTTCAAAAGATGAGGATACCTCGCTTTCATTTCCGTTTCCAACTCCCGTGTCATTTCTCTATAAGCGGGGTTTCTCCACAAAACTTTAACTTGTGGTATGACCTTCGATGCGTAGAATACATGCTCCTTCCTATCCAAGATCTTGACGGTACCTCCTCATACGTTAAGTCTTGGCTATCTCGTCCGGTTCTAACTCAATAACGTGGTTCGGGTCTTTCACATATTTACGAAATATGATATGTGAAACACATTATGAACACGAGACATACTTGGAGGTAACGCGAGTCTATAGGCTACATTTCCTACTCGGTCAAGAATTTGAAATGGACCAATAAATCGTGGATTGAGCTTTTCTCTCTTCCCGAATCTTGTAACTCCCTTCCATGGGGCAACACGCAACAATACATGATCCCCTATACTAAATTCCACGTCCTTTCGATGAAGATCCACATAGCTCTTTTGTCAATCTTGTGCCGTTTATATACGTTGTCGAATCATTTGGATCTTTTCGGTAGTCATACGTACTAACTCGGGTCCCAACAATGTTGCTTCACCCACCTCATCTCAACATATTGGAGAGCGACACTTTCGTCCATATAATGCTTCATATGGAGCCACACCTATACTTGCTGCTCGATAATCTGTTGTTGTAGGAGAATTCCACCAATGGTAAATACTTATCCCAAGCGCCTTGAAGTCTAGGACACAGAGTCTTAATAAATCTTCAAGAGTTTGAATAGTCCTCTCGATTGTCCGTCTGCTTTGAGGATGGTACGCCGAATCGAATCAGAATCCGTGCCCATAGCTTTTTGCAAGCTAACCCAAAATCTTGAAGTAAATCTTGGGTCACGATCCAAACTATGGATCTTGGCATGCCACGCAATCTCACAATCTCATTTACGTACATTTGAAAGCAAGACGTTCGAGGAATAAGTCTCCGTGATCGGCAAGAAAAGAGAGACTTGGTTAATCTATCAACAATAATCCAAATAGCATTTATGCCTTGAGAAACCGTGGGAAGACCCGTAACGAAATCCATGGTAATGTGTTCTCACTTCCATTTTGGAATCTCAAGTGGTTGCAATGGTCCCTTGGGTACTAGATGCTCCGCCTTTACACGTTGACAAGTTAAACACGTTGAGATAAACTTTGCAATCTCTCTTCATATTGTTCCACCAAAATGTATGTCGAAGATCACGATACATTTTGGTACTTCCAGGATGGATTGCAAATGGTGTATTGTGTGCCTCCATCATGATCTTGTACTTCAAATCAGAATCGTTAGGAACACAAAGTCTGGAGTGGACTCGAAGTATTCCTTCTTCATCAATTTCGCCTTAGGAAATAGACCTTCTTGTACTTTCTTCTTCATACGCGACCATTTCCGGATTGGGGTGGCTCGAATAACCTTAAATTTTTCTATTAAAGTTGGCTCTGTCGTATCTTGACATCATCGCACTCGTTCTACATATGATCTTACTTAACGCGTCACTTTCACATTCGCTTTTCAGGATGGTATTGAATAGTGTGGTCGTAGAGTCTTTTAATAGCTCGAGCCAACGTCGCCGCGCATGTTGAGTTCTTTTGAGTGAAGAAATATTTAAGGCTTTTATGGTCTGAATATATCTCCACTTTCTCCCCATATAGATAGTGCCTCCATATCTTTAACGCGAAAAGATCGCCGCTAACTCTAAATCATGAGTAGGATAATTCCTCTCATATTCTTTAAGTTGTCATGAGGCATAAAGCTATGACTTTCTCTCGTTGTATGAGAACACATCCTAACCCTTTGCCTCAAGCATCGCTATAGATAACAAATCCATCCGAACCGGATGGTATTGTTGTAACAAAAGAAATAAGTCTCCTCTTAAGCTCTTGGAAACTCTTCTCGCATTCTTCGCTCCAAACAATTTTGTATCCTTCCGTTAAATTTGGGTTAATGGAGTAGCGATTCGAGAAAACCCTTCCATTTAATCTCCGATAATAACCAACTAAGCCTGAAAGCTACATATTTTGATTACCGACTTAGGTTGTTCTCAATCGTGACTCATATCCCAACTTGGATAGCACATTATAATGACACTATCGGTTTTACTATCAGACGAATATGGTGTCTCTACGGAGAGTCCGGGTCGGTGTATTCCACAAAAGGAAGTCACCGGATAAAGGCTCGGTATCAACTTTTTGATTGGGTTTTAACTCACGAAGTTCAATAGAGCCATTCGATATGAAATTTTAGAAATGGGCTTTATACGGTTCAAGGTCAATAAAGAATTCAATTTCACGCCGGGGTAGAAAGGAAGTTCTTCAGAAATACGTCGGGAAAGTCAATAACAACAGGAATATTATTCAATTTTGACGTGTCTTTATTCAAATCCATAACATGGGCTAAGAAAGCTTAACATCCGTTTTTCAATAAACGAATAGCTTTATGATTAGATATGATAGTGGTCGATTTTAATGGTTTAGTTGCTTGAATTGCACAACGGGTTGTTTAGGAATATGAAAGCTAACAACCTTACTGAAAACAATCAATTTTGGCATGATGAGTAGTTAACCAATCAATCCCTAAAATCACATCAAAAGCAAGTATCTTTAAAGAGATAAGGTCAACAGGTAAGATAAGGGTGCCAACTTGGATTGGACAAGATTTATAAGCAGTGGATGTGATGAAAGTTTCTCTAACGGAGTTTCCACAGATAGGTCAAAGTCTAATTTTTTTGAGTCAAATTTAAAGCGTTGAGCATAAGTAGGAGAGATAAATGAATGGGTAAGACTGCATTATCTAGTAAAGTATAAACTTCACAAGAATTTATAAATAGCTTACCGTGATCACCTCGTTTGGGTTCCTCGCATTTTGGACCGGCCACGACAAACGCCTTCCAGAACCGTTGACTTTGACTTTTTCGGGATGATCTTTTGAGTCATAGATCCTCGGCCCGAACTAGGTTTCGCCAAGTGCGGCGATCTCGGCGATATGTCCTTCCTTTCCATAATTATAGCATACTGAGGCTGTTGTGGGCGGTTTGATCGATATGTCCTTTCCGCATTTATAGCAAGATATGATCGGTGGTCGTTTCTCCTCCTTGGAACCGATTCTTTCTTGCAACCTTTGTCGTCTTCACATGGTCGTTGTTGAATCTCCTCTTTTTAAAATCTCCTCTGACTCGGCTTCTTCTATTTTCATGGCCATGATTACCACCAGAGTGGTTACCATTTTGTCCGCCTTTTCTTTCTCCTTTGGTTATTGTTGTTTTGTTGACCGCTATCTCCGGTATGATCCTCGATTGTGGTACCTCGGTTGACCATACTCGTTATCTCATTTCTAACAATTGAGCCCTATTAACAACATCTGAATAAAGAGAAAATTTATGAGAGAGATGAGATCTTGGCGATATCTTAGGGTTTCAAACCTCTCGAAACATCCGCGTCATACGTTCCTTATTCTCCACCAAATGAGGTGAAAACACGGATAACTCGCAAATTTTGCCTCGTCTTTGAGACAATCGTGTTGTTCTCGCTCCGATTTAATAAACTCCACTTCCTTCATATAGACGAACACTTTCGGGAAAGTATTTGTCATTAAATAGTTTCTGAAACGTCTCCCAAGACATCCGAAGTAGCAATTTGGATGGGTACGCTTCACTGATTCCCACCGAGAATCACTTCACCACGAAACATAAAGGTGGCGAATGGAACCTACGTTCTCCGTGCATCCCAAGACATCGAATATCTTGGTAATTTACTTGACCCATGTTTCCATGCCTATGATCGGATAAGGCTTTCCCTTAAATTCAGTGGTCCCAACTCTTTGAATTGCTGTCATTTGTGACAACCCGTGAATTGCTATCATTTCTCTCCTATGTTTTGAACACGAGTCTCCTCATCCGATTTTGCATGAAGCGCAAAAACTTCTAAATATCCCTCGTTCATCATCTGCTCCGATTGGTGTTGTTCACGGGAGGAACATTGTCACATTGTCAGTTGCGTTCTCCTCGTTGGTGAGTCTGAAGCGTCTCACGGTCTCATTCCACTTTGTTAATATTCTCGATCGACATTCTCAAATCACCGTCATAAAAGAAGGGTTAATTAAGGAAATCAATATATCACATAATATCCTTATATCTTGACTAACTAACAAATAAGCTTAGGTAGGACACACTTAGCGAAGGATTTACCTGTCTCTCCCCTCCTAGTTCTATTCCCCGATCTCCATGGAGATCATATCCTAAGCTCTTATACCAACCGTGACACCCCCAAAACAGTATACATCACCCATTCGAGTTGTCAATACAGATGTAAAACAACTACAACTTTATTATTACAATAAGAAAGCGTGAGTTTAAATACGAGATATTGCCATCATAACAATATCCACATACAAATAAATTCTCATCATAATTATTGATACATTATTTTACAACAATGGTGAGGACTACTAAACAACTCTCCCTAGAACCTTCATTCCATACCCCGCTACGTCTGCTTCATTTATATTCTCGCCTCCACGAGAAGAAAAATGGAACAAAAGGAAAAGGGTGAGCTAAACTAGCCCGATAAAGAATATTATGACTAAGATAATATACAACAAATTATCGTTAGTCTTCAACGGAAAAAAAAAAATCTAATAGAATACAATAGACAACAAATTTTAAATCAATATTCGCATGAAATAATAATTCATTAGAAGAGTTAAGTAGAGAATGCAAACTAATATCTTCTATGTATAAATTTTAAAGTTCATAAATCTATTTTATCCCTGTAACATCAATCAATATATATCCGGGATCAAATATTCATCCTTCGACTATCTGAGCCGAGGACATTCACCGATTGGTCATGTTCATCTAAACACTGTTCATCTTTTGACTACGGGCCAAAGATATTCATCGAAAATCATTCATCTTTTTACTTTCTGGTCAAAGATATTCATCGAAATCATTCATCTTTACACTACAGCCAAAGATATTCATCATAAATCATTCATCTTTGCACTTACATGCCAAAGATATTCAATAATATCATCATTTAAGGCGAGGATGATGAAAATATTTTTTAAAAAAGCGAATCCGATTGAAACAAAATGACAAGGATTAAGGATTAAGGATTAAGTACTTTTGTTTTATCCACGCGTCCAAAATACCTCAAAAATAATCATAGTGGTGTAAAATTCAAGAATGATCAAAACATGGATACAATCAAAGCTAGTATCCGAATAGATATTTCGAGACAAAAAAAAAAATTTTATTTTTTTTATGAATAGTGTCGTATACATGAATAGTGCTATACACGTGAATAAGTAACTCGACACCAAAAGTTTTAAATTTGATAAAACTTCGGATCAATATTTCAAAGATAATGATATTGAAGAAATAATATCATTACAAAAAAAAATCCCTTACCTCGAAAGACAAGACTTTAGTTGAAACAGGATATAAATTTATGACTTGAACTTTCATAGTAAATAATAATACTCAAAATACTCACAAGAATACGCTCGATAATATAGAGAGAAAACTTGATTTATGGTGTAATCTTCAATTCTAACCCAAGCACCCTATTTATAGGAAATTCTTAGAACACCAAAGTAGAAAATTTAATATAATAATAATATATATAATAAATCTTCTACGCACACTTGAAATCTGATTTTAGTTCAATAACCACATGCCACCTTCTAGAAAAAGTAATAAAAACGTTTTTCTAATTTAAAATAATTTAAACTTCCAAAATCAATTATTTGAACTTCTAACTTCAATAATTCATAATAAATAGCCTGTTATCGGAAAATTGAATCATGTGAGTTTTATAGGAAATTCAATTCTCTACAACTTTACAGAAGAAAGTTTTTCCAAATTCCCAACAAAATTGGCCAGAAATCCACAAACGGGTGATTTTAGAATTTATAATCAAATTTCGATCAATAAATGGGGTCCACCGACATGTTTAACATGTTTTAAACATTTATTGCAACAAAAATACTCTTCCTCCTCGTATACTCATATATCCCACATTCGTTGTAAAAATATCACCATTATTATATTATTAAAATATAATAATATATATATTTAAATGAATTATTTTATCAGAAAAAGATAAAATTTTAATTTTCAACAATTGTCGCATTAAAAATTTTCTCCATCTATATCCACATAAAATCAATATTTTTCTCATCATGTGAATCAATAATTAATTACTCACAAATAATATTACAGAATCACAATATCGATAAATGACCATACGGTTCTCGGAAAGAGGGCTTTCCAATAAGAATTTCTCACTTCTTGGCGCATGATTAGGTGACCAAACCTCTCCTTAGACATAACTTTTAGACATTTCCAATAATGTTATCTAATAATATTATTAGGATAATATGAATTATTGCTTCGATAATGAAAATCTTGTGTAATGACAATTATTGAAACAATGACAATATAAAAAATATCAACGCAACAATTATTGAACCAATAAAATATTGAATGATAATTCGTAACCATTATTGAGTAGTGCCTTCTTACGTAAAGTCGATAATTGGTGCAATACTGCGTGTCTTCTTCGCAACAACGCAGTATTGTTGTGTTTTAACCACCGGGTATTCCAACAAAGGTAAACCAGAATAACTACGCTGTAGTTATTTTTAAACAACTTATATTTTGTCGTTTTTTTCTCCAATCGCTTTCGTTATGGGGCCCACACATGGTCGCGCCATCGCATCGAATATTCCTGAAGCATTTAATATTCCACGACCAAACGAATATTCCCACAATAATGAATATTTTATAACCATTTTCTTATTTTGAAATACTTGCGTATTTTATCCATAACTATCCACATTAATCAAATCAACCCTTACTATTTTAAAATAATAATTAGAGGAAATTAAATTTCATTTATTAATTATTTGGGGTCTTACAAATTAGGTGATTTGTTTTGGCTGCTCACATTTCATCTAATTTATCATGTCCCAAAAATATAAACCCTACTTAATTCTACAATGTTCTAGTCTAACTAGCTAGAGACTTAATCGAATACATCATGGGTATTGTCTCCAACAATATTATTAAAAAGCTTTTTTATGGTCCTATATAAAAAGAAAATTGATATGTTCACATAATTATCTGAAGTGAGACTCACTCGAGAGATCATATAGAAATATCAAATGTTTATGTAAAAATATTAGTACCTCATAAAAATTAGAGATAGCACGAGAAACATTATAAAATTGTGTAAAATGATAGATGGTGTCCTTAATACTAGTAGTATATGTTTGGTGAGCACATTAATGATTTGATTAAACCCAATTTACAACACAAGATTTGCGATACAAAACTGCATAAATTAATCTCTTTGGGATCATCTCGTCACTCAATATATAATACTAGTACTACTATGTGAGAGAGAGAGAGAGAGAACATGTCCTCTATATTGGTGAATTGTTCTTGGCTTTTTATATAGAAATTAAATTCTTTGTACAAACAATATAAATAGATATACACTTCACATGATTAAATAAAATCATAATAAAGTATTATTATTTGCAGTGCAGGAGCATTCTTCACAAATAAAATGGCAACAATCTTGTTTTATAGATTGTAATTTTTCATTATTACTATATATACTACTTTGTTACATTATTATGTACAATTATGCATGCATGCAAGACTTATTAAATTGTTGACTTTTTTTATTTACAAAATAAAAATTCAAATTTGGTAATAGATGTTTAGTTGATCTAAATTATGTTATACGTACTTGTCTAATAAATGTATTTTCAAAAGGTTAATTATATTATCCATTAAACATGGTGGGTTATCCTTACTACTGTTCACTGAAAGAAATGCATAAACAAAATAATCCTCCTGTTAACGCCAGGATCTTTCTCCACGTCCCAATCACGAAAGACGTCCTAATCCTGCACAATAAACACGACAAATACCACAAGCTTGACGACCGAACCGCCGGGGGATAGTTCAGGCATGAGAGTAAGTATATGTGTTCACCAGGTTAACCAAAGAGGATGATAATATCTAGTGTAATGAGAGAGATAATAATTCTTAGTTGTGTGTATGTGACTATATCAAAAACATACCTTTTTGTGAAGACTTACTCGCTAGGATATATTATCTTCGCATGGATTCTTTGTGCACCCACTACTTATCGACATATCTCCACGATCCGATGGGTTCTGCTTGATTGCATGGAGTCTATCACTTGCTTTTGGCCCACATGCTTATACCATGCGTGGCATTATAATCCCATCCACATTAATGCATGGCGAGATATCTCACCAATTGTCATCTTTATATCATCATTACAAGTCAAAGTAATAGATATTAAATGATCCAATGGGTTAATCCAACAAACCGACCCGGTCTTATAGGATAAAGGTAACACGGTGACCAGGCCCAACGACTTTCATGGCTCAATTATAAAAGTCCAATGGATTAAATTAATAAGTGAGCCCAATTTACCCGGCCCAAATAAAGGAAATATCATGACCCAACATTGCCCCCTAGTTGTTGAACAGAATGTTTAATGGAAAACTATAAATGGTCTATGATATTAGAATTTACTAAAGGCCCAAAACAGGAAGTAATTGAGACATACCCACTGTGGTGCATAAAATGAAACGGGAAATAGTTGCATGTCCAGAGTAAAAGGCCCAGTCAATAAAGGATTGAAATTGAACAAGACGGATTAAAAATGAGAAGTCCAACCGAGTGGCCCAATCTGATAAAACACCCAAAGATTGATCCGGATGCTTCCCATTCGAATTCTCATCATTACTACCATTTAAAAAGTGTCGGCTTACCAGATACCTGAGGTATAGCACAATTATAAAAGATAAACTCTACCAATTCTGACGGTTTTACCTGCCAATTTGAACTTTGAACTTTTGAGCTTTCATTTCTTTCTTAGAACTTCTCTCTCTAGCTTACGAGATCTTAACAATGGTGATCGTGAACCCTAGCCAGACTTCTCCTCTTCTTGTGACTCCCGTTAGCACAGTTTCCTCCAATACAAACCCTAACCAAGAGGGTTTGAGTTCAAACCCTCCGTCTCCTGCTGATTTCTTCAAGGATGGGGAACAGTTTCCTCATGCCAACATTCCATCTCTCGTCACGGAATCGAGATCGTACCCCGGACTCGTTATTAGATTCCGGATAATTATCTTATAAGGGCTCCTGCTCTGAAGAAGCGAATGTATCGTGCCGAGATGGTTGGAGTCGCCACGCCGGCTACCTTTCTCGAAAAGGGATTCGTCTCACCCTTCACGCTTTTCGTTGTTACCTCCTAGGGTTCATAGGAGTGGGTTTCATTTCATTTGGTGCCCAATTCCTACATCCACATATTGACATTCATTGCCTTCTCGCTATGAGTTAGGGATTACTCCTCTGTCGACATTTCTTCACCCTCTTCCATTGGGTAGATCCCGAAAAGCGAGGCTTTAAGATGTTGAGCAAACAATCTCCTCGCTTGAACTCCAAATTTGAGAAGAGGTCCACGATGAGTACCCTTCGAGCAATAAGGGATGGCACGAGAAATGGTTCTTCGTCACGGGACCGTAAATCTCTACTCTTCCAGATTGGACCATCTCGGATCGGGATCTCTGGCGACTTGGAGATATTCCAGAAGAGCGTGTGAAGGAGATGGGACTTTCAAGAAGATTCCTCCAAAAGAATGGAGTTTTACACTTCCGACCAAACAAGCCTGGGTTGTATGATCACAAATGTAAGTTTTGAACAACTCGTAATATAGTTTTTAAGGTATTTAAGTGACATGGGTTTTAATATATGGTTATTTCAAAGTTGTCTACGATCAAACCAACTTCTTCGGAAGTAAAAAAAGTGGGAGACTTTTTGGCGGGGAGGACTACGGAGGCGGTGAAGAGCTTCTCCAAGAAGAGTCTTCCCGAGCCGATCCCCCGCCTCCGATCCACCAACCATTTCCTTTCAGAATCATGAGCCTGAAGTTGACGAGCCTCTCATTCTCGAAGAAACCCTTAGACCTCGCCGAAGGAAGAAAGCCGCCAAAAAAGCCAAAACTTCCCAACGCGATATAGATCCTGAAAGCGACGCGGAGATCCTTCCCGAAGCAATCCCACAATCAACCCCTCCATCCGACCACATTTTGCACCTTCGAATCGGCTCCAATTAAGAGAGTCTACTTGACATACCTCTACGCTGATCGGTGAAAGTCCTTCACGCTTAAAAAGTTAAGATCAAAGATAACCCCACTCACCGAAGAACTCCGAGCTCCATTATCTTGACGGTCATTCCCCAATAATTCCCGGTGGAATTCAAACACTGATCTTTGGTTGGTCGAATCGACCCATATTATCCCGAAAAGAAACAACCTTGAACTGACCAAAACCAGGTTCAACCCTCGCTCCTTCTTGACCCCGAGCCTACTCCCCTCGCTCCTTCTCTCGAGAAACGATACATGCGGATCCTCACGGCTCAGTAATCAACCTATGCCCTCTCCTCCAAGACAAACGACCACCGAATTTCAGCATGACGCTATGGCCTCTCCAACCATGTGGCCTCGATTTAATGCCAACTTCCCCTTTCAACTGTTCGAGGCCTTTGTTCGTGAGACCGATGACCATTGATTCGGAAACAGTTCGAACGGGGATTTGCTTAGCGAAGGCATGAGCTACTTGGCGAAGGTAAATTATTCTCTCCTTTATTTCCATATTTATCTTCATACTTATACATCCAAAATCGATCAAATAATCATCGAACATGCATAAGGCGAATCTTTGTATTCGGCGTCTGCGTCAAGGTCCCTCGAGGTGAATCAAGAAGAAGAGGCGAGGAAGAGAATACCATCTGAAGTTTGCTTTGGCTCGGGGAAAGGACCCAGCGTGAAGGCGTTCTTCATATGAATGAAGGACTTGAGAAAGAGTTGGCCCAAGCCAAAGGAGGCGTGAAGACCTCAAGGAAGAACTAAAATCGACTAAAAGACAAGGTATGAGGAGATCGTCAAAATGAATGTCGACTTGGTTGGAGGAGTGAAATAAGGATGGATAAGATCAAAGAGTGAAGGCTAATTCTAAGCTCTTAACTAAAGCGATTCATAAAATGTGGAAGCGGGAAGAAACTCGTCAGATGAATATCGCTGAAGCTCGAAGAAGAAATCCGAGAGCTCAAGGCTCTTCGGGACCTTGGGCCTCCTTTAACTGATGACCTTCGCAAATAAATCTGTGAAGAGTATCGGAACTCGGATGGAATCAACGGAGAGATTATGAAGATATATACTGAAAGCTACGAGCTCTGCCGAAGTCGTGGCAAGGAGAAGTTGATTATAGCCAACGTAGATCCATCCTTGTTCGACTCTTGAGGATTTGAGAATACTGCTGCGTGAAGCTAAAGCTTTTGTTTTCCTTGGTTTTATTTAAAGAACATTTGTAAAAATTTCTATTATTTTCTAATATTGTAAGTAGGTTCTAGATACTAATGAAAAATGATCTTCCCCCTTGTGACTTCAGTGCATTTACTTTCGGCCAATACTTCAATATTAATTTAACCGGAAAAATGTACAAGCTTTTTCATGGATTCAACCCGAATTGTTAATTAACAACCAAGCATGTCACATAAGGAATAAGATGAAGTTAAAAAATGATGCATTCCGAACTCTACACTTAGAAAAAATTTAGGTAATAAAGTAAAGGGATACTCGTTAGTTACCGAAGGGTGAGACAGATCTGCTTCATTAGGAATTTGTTTACCTCGAAAGGCCTAACAAATCCAAGAGATGACATTTGCCTACCACGAAGGGCCTGACAAAGTCTAAGTGTAAACAATTGCCTACCACGAAGGGACGATAGCGTCTTAAAGATGACACTTGCCTACCTGAAGTGGTCCGACAAGGTCTCGAGTGATGACAATTTTTACGCGATGGGCACGACAATGCTTAAGGATGACACTTGCCTACCACGAAGGGACTGACAAGGTCTAAGTGACGACAATTGCCTACCATAAAGGGCCTGACAATGCCTTAGTGACGACAATTGCCTACCGAAGAAGGTCGATAATGCCTTAAGGATGACACTCGCCTACCACGAAGGGCTGACAAGGTCTGAAAGTGACCAGAAGAACTGTGATGCCTTAGTGACGACAATTGCCTACCCCAAAGGGCCTGACAATGCCTTAAGGATGACATTTGCCTACCACGAAGGGCCTGACAAGGTCTAAGTGACGACAATTGCCTACCACGAAGGGCCTGACAATGCCTTAGTGACGACAATTGCCTACCGAAGAAGGCTTCGACAATGTAGTAAGTGACGACAATTGCCCACCCCGAAGGGCTGACAAGTCTAAGTGACCACTGTAGAAGAGGCTACCATCGAATGGTCGTGAGTCCACTCGAACCTCCTAACACCACCGAGGCGATCGATGAACGGAGGCAAAATTTGCTTGAGGAAAAAGGAATTTTTATTGATGATGATGTAAATATTTACAGACTTCCGATGTATTGACATTGTTTTTACTAAAAGTACTTCCTAAGCCTGCCAGCATGCCAAGTATTTTTAATTACTGACCGTCTAATGCCTTCACCGATAAGTCCGGCTATTTGACGACTTCATGACTTCATATGGTCTTTCCCGGTTCAAGATCGCTTTTCCAGATTCTCGAGGCGTATATGCTTCAACTTCTCTGAGGACAAAATCTCCTACTTCGAATCTGCGAAGCTTTACCCCTTTATTATAATGCTTGGCTACTCTGCATTGATAGGCTACCAATTTGATTAAGGCTGTTTCTCTGACTTCTTCAAGCAAATCAAGATTGGCCTTAAGCCCTTCTTCATTTGTAGATCTCTAAATTGACTAACTCGAAGACTTGGAGATCCAATTTCAAGCGGGACTAAGGCATCGATGCCATAGGCCAATCTGAAAAGGTGAATCCCCGTTGTAGTCCTCGGAGTAGTTCGATAAGCCCTATAAAACACTAAGTAGCTCTTACGGCCATCCGCCTTAGCTTCCGTCAATCTGCTTGATCCCATTCGGTGACGTTCTATTGGTCACTTCAACTGTCTGTTTGATCGAGGATGAGCTCTTGAAGTCTTTCGTCTTTGGATCCCTAGTTCTTTCAAGAATGCTTAAAATTTCGATCCCACATACTGACATCCATTGTCCGATACTACAACCTTAGGAATTCAAAAACGGAATACTACTGGCTCTTTCAAAAATTTCAAACACTCATGTTCCGTTATTGACCTAAGTGGCTTTGCTTCTACCCATTTGGTCATATAGTCTATGGAAACTATAACAAAAGCCCGACTTGACCTTTTGCTTTCAAGAATGGTCCCGAGATATCAACCCCAGGCATAAATGAAGGGTATAGGAGAGATAAGATCAAGTATAGCTCTTACGGTGGTGATCTTGATGATAATTTGTTGGTGGCACTTTTGCACTTCTTCACGTACTCAGTTACTTCCTTGAAGATGGTAGGTCAGTAGTACCCTTGACGAAGTACTTTATAGGCTAATGACTTAGCAGCCATATGGTCGCCACAAATGGCTTCATGTACTTCTCGGAGAGCATATTCAACTTCAGATGGAGTCAAACATTTCAGTAGTGGAGACGAGAAAGCCATTCGAAACAGATCCCCATCAATCAGAACAAAATTAGCACTCTTGTACTTGATTTTTTTGGCTAGCATCCGATTCGAGGGTAAGGCGCCATCGCGGATACTCTGGGTATGGAGTCAACCAATGATTAGTTGATTGGACGACATCACCGCTTCATGATGAACACTAGGATGTTGCAAAATTTCTAAGTAAACTGACCCATTAAAGACGTTAACATCCGTAGTGGCTAGTTTGGAGAGTGCATCAGCAATGGAATTGTTATTACGCTCGACCCCCTGAAATTCGTAGGACTGAAAATACTAAAGCCGTTCTTTCACTTCTGCCAAATACTTGATCATTCTCGGACCTCGAAGCCCGTACTCCCAGAGAGTTGCTTAACGACTAAGCGAGAATCATTGAAGATGACTATTCTCTCGCACTTCAAGACTCCCATTAATCGTAACCCTGCAATCTTGCTTTTCATACTACTAAACCGTTGTTCGTCGCTTTGAACTGAAATCTGATGGCCTGTTGCACCTTGAATCCCTCCGGACTCGTCAAGATAATCCCTACTCCACTGACGTCCGTAGTAGAAAACCCATCTGCATACAGCGTCCATGAACTCTCTTCTTTGAAGAATCAGAATCGCTCTGTCGGATCCTTGACCTCACCACAACTTCATCAACGAGAAAATGAACACTCGACCACAAAATCAGCCAAGGCTTGCCCTTTGATGGCGGTTCGGGGATGATATTCAATAAAAAATTGGGACAACTCCATCGTCCACGCAGCTAGTCTCCCCGATACCTCCGGTTTGCCCATAATCTTCTTTAAGGCTGATCTGTGTATACTATTACCAATCTACCCTTGAAGTATTGCCTAAGCTTTCGACTAGCAGTTATCAAAGTAAAAACAAACTTTTCAATGTTTGGGTACCTTGTTTCAGCATCCCGAAGGACATAGCTTACATAATAAACCGGGTGCTGCTTACCCCCAACTTCACGCACCAAAACTGCTCCTACCGCCAACGAGCTAGCTGCTAAGTACAAATATAGAGGCTCGGCAGGAACGGGCTTCACCAGCAAAGGCGCCGAAGATAAGTAGGACTTGATGCTTTGAAAGGCGTCTTCACAATCTGAAATCCATTGGAACGTCTTTGCATTCTTCGGCCCTTTCAACGTATCAAAAAACGGCAAACATCTTTCTGCTGACTTGGACATGAACCTCCGCAAAGATGCAATCCTTCCAGTCAGACGTTGAACATCTTTAAATGACTGAGGAGTCTTCATGTTCAGGATCACTTGAATCTTCTCTGGATTGGCTTCAATTCCCCTTTGACTGACAAGATAACCCAGAAATTTGTCAGCCCCCAGACCGAAGGTGCACTTAGTGGGATTCAATCTCAAGTTGTGATGACGAATTGTCTGAAAGCATTCCTCTAAATCATCCAAATATTTATGCACCAACACACTTTTGACAATCATGTCATCCACATACACCTCAATATTCCTGCCCAACTGATATATGAAAACATGGTTCATCATCCTCTGGTATGTGGCTCCGGCATTGATGAGGCCGAACGTCATTTTCTTATAGGCATATACCGAATGATGCGTAATGAACGACGTCTTCGGTATATCCTCTCTACACATAAAGATCTGATGATACCCAGAGAATTCATCCATAAAACTTAATAAAGCATACCCCGAAGTGGCATCAATGAGTTGATCGATGTGGGGCAGCGAGTAGAAATCCTTCGGACAAGCCTTGTTCAAATCAGTATAGTCGATGCAGACTCGCCATTTACCATTCTGCTTCTGGACCAGCACCACATTTGCCATCCACTGCGGGTAGTCGATCTCAAAGATGAAGTCACCGCCAAGCGGTTTCAATCTCTTCATCATGATCCGGCCTTTCAGTGCAAAGATCCTCCTCTTCCTGCCGTCTTTGGTTTCTTTGACGGGTCTACTTCCAATCGATGCTCAGCAATATCCCTGCTTACTCCCGGCATGTCCTGAGGCTCCCACGCGAAGATATCAACATAGCATCGTAGGAGCTCCATGAGGTTCGTCCGGAGAGGTTCCGGCAAACCCGAACCTATTTTCATCGTCTTGTTCACCTTGCCCGGGATGAGCTCTATCTCCTCCGTTTCTTCAGCTGGCATGACCAATGGTTCGGAACTACTCTCGGTGAAGGGTTCTATCTCTATCGCCATGGTCCGCTTCGCTTCGATACTCACTCAAGTAATCCTGACATTTCGTAACACCTTCCGCCGAGATCCAAATCTCTTTTCACCTCCCCGACCCCATGGTAGTAGGAAATTTGATTTTGAAATGAGGTATTGATGTTACTGCTTGTAAAGCAATTAAAGTAGGCCTCCCCAAAGTAGCATTATAAGCAGAATCTACATGCACAACATAAAATTTGCAAATAATTTCTACCTGTTGAGGGGCCGTTCCGAATATGACTGGTAGTTCAATGGTCCCAGCCACCTTAACTGGATCATTGCTAAAACCATACAGAGGAGCCTCCTGCCCTATTTCCATCTTCCGCCCGTCCAGATTCATCCTATGATAAGCATGGGCATACATGATGTCTACAGAAGACCCATTATCTACCATCATCCGCTTCATATCCACCGAACCCACATGCGGCAACAAGACCAATGATCCTCGTGCGGTTCGATGACTTTCGAAGGGTAATCTTCATTAGTAAAGGAGATTACCGTATTCGGATAGGGTCTATCAGTCTTCGGAAAGGTAGTACATACCAAACATGGCCAAATCAAATAAATTTTGCGCTTCTTTCCAATAGAGCTTGCTGGTACCCCGATGATGACATCTATCACATGCCTTTCAGGTTGCCGGGGTCGGCAACGCTTCTTTGATTTATTTGTTGCTGAAGCGGGTTCTCGATCCTGCTGCTTGATTAGTTACAGCGTACATACTTAACTAAAGCCCCACCTTGTACCTTTTTTTCAATGAAGTCTTTTAAACTGGCACAATCGTTCGTTTCATGACCCGAAGCTTGATGGTAATCACGAGATTTGCGAGGATTCCTTTTCCTAAGCTTAATGTTATCTCGAGGTGGCTCGAAGATAGGTTGATTTTAATCTGATCCAAGATAACAGCCCTGTTTGCATTGAGTGCCGTGTACGTCCTATTTACTCTCTGGGCTGGAGTGGACGAACGTCCTCCACCCTGTCTCCAATTATTGAATCTCTTCGACCCGCCTTCACAACGGTCCTTATTCCCTTCATTCTTCTTCTGGTCTCCATCGGTCTTATCCCAATCTGTCTCCTTAAACCGTTCCGAAGGACGTTTGAGGCTGCTCATGGCTTCCTCCACCACGATATAGCCTTCGGCTTTGTCAAAGGCTTCAGCGAGACTCTTCGGGTGGTTAAACATTAGTTTTTTCATCAACTTTTCCGATTTGACCAAATCTAACCCATTACGAAAGCAGTCCCGACTTGTAGATCGTTCAGATCCGCCACTTGACCGATCGCTCTTCCGAACCGCTTCACATCTTGGCCTAAAGACTCATTAGAGAGGCTAGAACTTGAGCCAATGAACAGGTTGGTTTTCCCCTTTTTTGTTGCTCCCCAAAGCGAGCATGAAATTTCATCACGTGTCTTCCCAAGATGAGATTGAATCCAGGGTAAGGTCCCCATCCACTGCCGGGCATCCTTTCTAAGCGTTGTGACAAAAGTATGGCACTTAGCAGCATCGCTAAAGTCATAATAATCCATGAGTCGGTCGAACGCCTGACTATGGTCGTAAGGATCCCCTGACCCATCATAACTCTCGATATGGGGCAACTTCTTGGTGGGATCAACTTTTTCTTTAAGAATCTCCGCGGAAAAAGGGGATGCTTTCTTTCCCGGAGTGTCTTTCGTTTTCTGCACTTCGGCAAGCTGCTTCCGAAGCTCCTTTAATTCTTTAACCAGATACTCCACGCCTTCTGGTTGAGATGATGCCTCTTTTTCCGGTGACTCCTTCTTCTTATGAGTAGACCGGTTTCTTTCAACAGAACCTTCAACTTTAGAGGGGCTTCTCTGATAACGAGTGTCTACAGGGCGGTGTGCCCTCAGTAGACTCTCAGGAGTATGACCTCTCGATACACTTCGCCTCTGAACTCGGGCGCTATGGTGAGAATGTGCAACAACAGTGCTTTTCAGATGTCTTTCGAGTGCGATCTCTGGATCGACCTCTTCGTTCACTTCGCCCCTGTCCTCTAGAATCGGCAGGGTGATATGTCCTCTTTGATCTCTGAGGAGTAGGGCTTCGGGATCTTCTTCTTTCTCTGGTTTGGCCCAGAGACTCTCGCCCTGAATGAGCAGGTTCCTTCCCACTCCGATGCCCTTGCTCTTTGGATTGAACATAACTGAGCTCTTCATCTCTCAACTCTGCCATACGAGCCATCTGCCACCTATATTCCGTATATTCCGCGCTTCACAGTACTTCCATAGTTCTATCCGCTTCATCTGCCATCTTAGCCAACCGGGAGGCCTTTGCGTCTTGGTCATCTCGGTATCGAATTCTAGGCGAGGTGCCTTCTACTGCGTTCCGACCATGGCGGACATTCTCCGATTGGGAAGACTAGCTTACGTTTTAGCTTTCTTCTACGCTTCTCACGAGAATCTTGGTGAACGTTTGGATCTTTGTCTTAAGCGTGAACACTTATTAGAGGTCCCAAACGATCTTTTGCGAGACTTTCGCGGTCTTGATTCAGCGACAGCGACCTAATTTATCCTTTGGGTGTAGGTGTTCTACTCTTCACCATGAATCTAACGTAGAAACAAACACGGTTTGTGATTGAAAATACTCAGACACTAGAACTCACCTCCTTCTTGGCGCCAATGTTAACGCCAGGATCTTTCTCCACGTCCAATCACGAAAAGGCGTCACGATCCCGCCGACAAAAACACGACAAACACCCTGAAGTTTCGATGGTAGGACCACAGGGATAAATTTCTCGGCGTGAGAAAGTAGTATATGTTCACCGGAGTTAACGGAGAGGATGATAATATCTAGTGTAATGAGAGATAATAATTCTTAGTTGTGTGTATGTGACTATATCAAAACATACCTCTTTGTGAAGACTTACTCATTAGGATATATTATCTTCTACCGGATTATCGTACACCCACTACTATCCGATATATCCCCACGATCCGATGGGTTACATCGATTGCATGGAGTCTATCCTTCTTTTTTGGCCATTTGTTTATCTGGGTGTAATTATAATCCCATCCACATTAATGCATGGCGAGATATCTCGGTCAATGTAAATCTTTATATCATCATTCAAGTCAAAGTAATAGATATTAAATGATCCAATGGGTTAATCTAACGAAGCAAACCGATTCTTATAGGATAAAGGTAACACGGTGACCAAAGCCCAACGACTTTCATGGCTCAATTATAAAAAGCCCAATGGATTAAATTAATAAGTGAGCCCAATTTTGCTTAGCCCAAATAAAGAAATATCACGACCCAATTAGGGGTGATCATTCGGTTATAACCAAAATCGAATAAGCTTATTCGGTTATAATAGAAAACCGAAATAATGATGATTTTGCTATCCAGAACTAATAACAGAAATTTAACAATAGCAAGATTCAAGAATCTTAGAATTACCGAATTGTAATTTGGTAATTTGAAAAAACCAATTATCTTGTTGTAATTTATGCATAATGGCGGACAAGTAGATTTATAATATTATTATAAATCGAGATTAATGAGATATCGGATAATAATATTATTATAAAATTAATTTTTTAATAAGTAAGGTTGGTTATTGGATACCGAATAACTGCTTTTTCCAAAAGAAAACCGTAATCGAATAGTGAATAATAATTCGGATATAACCAAATTTGTAAAAAAAACCGAAAAACCGAAATAATTCGGTTAAAAAATTTCGATTCGGTTCGATATTTCAATTTTATCCGTTTTTTGCTCACTCCTAGACCCAACACCTCCTATTGGAGAAGGTGACATGACATGGAGGCAGATATATATATATGATCTAACTCTATATTATTAAAGTCGTGTTTATTGTCACGTCAATTCACTAATTTAATTTAATTTTCTATTTCAAATCTACTTAACTGTTGCATATATATTGAATGCCAAAAAGAGAATAATTCATTCTACAATAAAAGTTTTATATTTATTTAAACTATATACATTTTTTTCCTTTAATGTATAAGTTTTTTTTTTTGAAATATTTAAGATATACAAAGATACAGGAAAGCATGGGCCTAAGTTAGCCGTGAGTCGTGGATCAAATTCTTCGAATTCTTTCTCTACCAGCATATTCTACTTTCACACTTTTTTTTTAAGTTTTTTCTATCATGCATAGTCATACACATTGTTCCCCATTTTCAACCACCAAAAACATAATCGTGGCATAGAAATATTTAAATTTTTTAATAGTACCAAAAACAAAGGGGAAAAAACAATTTAGCATCTTAAGGTACCTTGGACATTCTGTAAAAAAATAAATAAATATGTTTTCCTAAAATAAAAAGGAAAAGGTAAGAAGCTTAAATTTTGGGTAGAGCTTTAAAGTTAGTAAAGTAAATGTACGTGGCAGAAATAAATTTTGTAGAAAATGCATCATTACATAATACATACCCACCCCCACCAAGAAAATGACATATGTGGGGATGTAATTCACTTGAATAGGCCCCTACCAATACCATTCGAGGCGTCTATTGGCTAACCCAAATCAGCCTCCAATTACTAGCATATACCACTCATTGAAAATAAATACTCCAATGAACGACAGTCATGGTTTTGGTGGCCAAGGAAACATTTGGATTTACAAAGTTACTACATCTTTCGGCTAAAATTTTAGTAGAGTAAGAATAAAATGATATAGTATAAAATAATGGAGGGTGACCAACTGACCATATACTACATCTTTCGGCTAAAATAATGGAGGGTGACCAACTGACCATATACATCTTTCGGCTAAAATCAAGCAAGCACTAAAACAATTTCCATGAACAATTTGTACAAAATTGTATAATATCAGCAATTTCCATGAAAAACTTGCTCGCCTATATCTATCATCTGTCTACCCGGAATTTTGATGCAAGGAAAGACACTAGCAACCACAGGCACAACGCAACACCACCTTGAATATAAAATATGTTTTCTTTGTCCAGTAATCAATAAACATTCAGTTACAAACCACCACACTTAGATGATCAAATCAGTTATGGAAAATGAAAATATTGACAGACATTCGTCATCCTAGTTCCAGCCAAACTCAGTTCCTTCTCTTCTTCTTCTCTTCTTTCTCGGATGATGCATTCTTCAACTGCAAAACCAATGACACAAGTGCAACACGTCACACACTATTTCCATTCAAAATAACCCACAAGCTGCAACAGTAGCTGAGACACTACAAGAAACTACCGCAAAATGAATAAAAAGGTTGGTATTCCAACTCAAGAATGCTCACCATTATAATAAGGATACGGACAAAGACTGCAATGAAATCAGTGAAAAGAGTTAGGGCATGCTTCACATAGTCCAGATCTCCAAGGTGAGCCTTCTCAATTATATCCTGGGTATCAACTACCATGTAGCCAACAAAAACAAGAAGGCCGAAGTACAACTGCAAAAATGTCAACAAAACTAAAACATCAGCTTTCTCTTCTTCCATCTTTTTTTTTTTTTTAAAGTACCAATACGTGAAAAAGCCAGCACACATATTTCGTACCTCAAATTTAAACATGGCTACAGAGCCCCCAAAGATGGAAGATGCAAAGTGCAACCAGAAAAGGATGGAGAGACCAGAAGAGAGCAGGCCACCTAGGTAAAGGTACTCTCTACGCTTTGCTAACATGGCTGCTGCTGAGAAACAACCAAAGGCCAAAGCAGTTCCCACAAATGCACTGACCACAATGCTGCATTTAAAGTAGAAAGATTTCAATCTAAATAAAATAGTACTTTTCTAAATACGCATACGCACTGACAAGAATGCTACAATGCAAGTAAAAACATATCAGTTCATCATAGGTACAACCCATCTAGAAGCACTTAGAGATCAAGTTCATGTTGTAGTCAACTATAAATGGCAATGAGAATAAACATTCTCCTACATTAAAAGGACTGATTCAATGAGTGACATGAATGAACACTCAACCTAATGCAAATTCATTTCTCTATTTAATTTGACAAGATTTGCACCTAAATCATATGACAACGCTCAGCAATGACTTTCAAAAATTAAATTTATCATACTAACTGTAAAGGAAAGAGGAAGCAGCCAAATTGCATGCAACTTGTAAAACTTACTCCCTAGGTAAAGCAAGAAGTACTACTTTTGTGTTTATCTTTTGTTTCAAAATAAGTCTCTTTCAAAGGTCAACAATTATTTTTGGGTAAAATAAGACCCAGTGTAAGTAAAGTATATTCTGCAAGTAAAATAAAAGCGGTATGTAAATAAACTGTTGTGCAAGTGCAGCATAAAACGCCCAGCAAAGTATAAATTAATATCCTCGTCAGGTAAAACTTGCTTTTTGTGAACGGCGAGAGTAAATATATCAAAATCTAATAGATCCTATCTGAAACTTCACAAGTAAAAGGAAGGTATGTATGTGAACATTACTATTTATTGAACCGGATAGTGCTGTTCACACCTAGAAGAAGAACAACAGGGAGGGAAAATAAATATTCTTCACAAATATCAAAGGATCAAGGTCAACACAGCTACACGACCAAATAAAGAATTATACAAGAATCCCGGAACAAAAAATATTCAGCAAAAACTTCGTTAAGAAATGGTTGAAAAGGAAGAAAACAGTTGTATAAAATCCATTAGGCAATTACCTTGGATCAAAATCAATGGCCAATTCAATCAGAGGTCCAATGGAGGCACCTTCAAAAAGGCCAGCTGCCATCAGAAGTGAAACCCTCTTTTGCTGCTCAACATCATCAAGAAAAGGACAACAATTCAAGCTCATGATGAATAAATATCTTGCAAATCTAAAAATGAAATAAAAATAGACACCTAAAAGGGACAAAACAAAACAAGAGGGAGTTACCTCTTCATAAGAAGGTGTAGACAGTAGCCAAACAATGCTTGCCATGCATCCAAGTGTTGTGAGGAGACCCCCAACATTCCAAAGGATATGCAGATAAGCCCCAACAGCTGACGCAACCAGAGCACAACATAGTGAGAGATAAACCTGAAAATGGGCAAGTCATACCAATAAATTATAGAATCAATAGAAACCAACAAAAATCCATTATAAAAACCAAGCCTTCATTTAATTGACACAACAAACCACCCCAAGTCACAGGAAAAACACAGGAAATACAAAAAATAAGAAATGTGACATGAATTTAAAGGTTAAAAACGAAAAAACAAAAAAGCTGAACTTTTGATGTTAACACCAAATATAACTGCCTTAGTTTCCTCTCGCTTTACATCAAATAATTAGAAGTGGTCATTTATTTCTAAGGACTGAATCAAATAATTCCAAGATGCGTGGAAAAAAATGATTATTGATCAAACAAAGAAGCCACTACATTAATTCTTCAACATCTCCATCATGACAGAAAGAAATTCAACCACCAAGTAATTCTGAAATAAATTTACAATAGTTAGTAACCAAGTCCACAACTGCATTTTTCTGCCTACAGTAAATAATTTCACAAATGTCAATACAAATATCACTCATAGACTCGAAATAATTATCCTTTCCACAAATTCCTTTCCTTTCCTTCCGAAAAAGGAAAAGATCGCAAAAATATAAACATCTTTCCATTCGCCGATAATCATTTTTAAGGCAAATTTGATCACCGACACAAATATAGATCAAAATATACGAAACGTCTCATACACGAATATATATCCGTTTAATCACCAAAAATTATCGGTAAGGCGAATTTAAACATTGAAAGAAACAGCATAAAAGATGTAAGATCCTAAATATGCAAAGAGCAAAAAAAGAAGATCGTGAGAGAAAAGATAATAAAGCAAACCTGCTTGAGATGAGTTTGAACGGTGGGAGAGATTTGACGGAAATTCTTGAGAGAATCGTAACTCCAACCGTTACGAGAAGATGATTGAGATTCGAAGAACGATGAGAACGCTTCCATTTTTTGAAGGCCGCCTAATTAAGCTTTAGGTTTTCTTCTTTGTTACGAGAAATTGACTGATGGATTGATTCACAGATCTGTTTAATTCAAAACAAAACGGAGATGTTATTATGACTTGTGTGTATATAAAGGCGTGGGTGGGTATCGGTTCGTTTTCACAGATGACGACATTTATCTTTCCGCGAAGTTACTAGACGCCCGCCCCGGATTTAAAAATATACTATCTTTTTGGAGTTTAAGACTTTTATTTATTTACGAAATTAGCCACCCGAGGAAATAACCCACCAAATATTCCTCCCATTCACATGAAATTTCTCATAAAAAAATAATATATTTTGTGATAAAAAATTATTATTTTACACAAAATAATTATTTTATTGTTAGTAGGGATATTCAAAATTTTCTTATATATATACATATTGTGCAAATCATCAATATTTATTTTTAAAAATTCCAACTACTAATGTTAGTTATTGTATTTTTCTGGTCTAGTGCTACAAAATTAATAATATGTGTAAAACACGTACAAGCGGTACATGTAAGTTAAAAAACGATTAATTAAATAAAAATAAGTATAATATCACATAAAATCGCTCACATACACTCACATGTATATTTTAATGACTCACGTAAATTTTATATATTTTAATATTTTATATAAAGTAAACATTTTTAAACAACATTTTAATTGATCTCAAGTCAACTCAACAATCCAAATTTGATAACCCAAAAGTCTTTACTCAATTTTTAATGACAAATAGTAGTATGTTTAATAATAAATATGTACTAAATTTTTGTAAAAACAAACATAACTTTTTAACTTTTAAGTTGACTTTTGAGAATATCAAAATTTATAAACATGAAAATAAAAATTAAAAAAAAAAACTTTTAATCGGTAATCAAAGTTGAACGTTAACTCAGCACCAAATCAACTGACTTGATACTTGCTTTGGTTGGATAAACCCTGGTGTTAATTTGGATCCGTCTTGGCCGTTTTGGAATCCAACCACGGTTGGATGTCAAAAACGAAATTCTGACTCAAATGGGGGGCATTTAAAAAAGAAAAATAAAAAATATATCGGTTTTGGAAATTTCCGGCCATTATTTGAGCACAAATAAATTCCATTGGTTGACTTAACAGAAGACAGTGACATTGTTAACTTGGAAGAGATCGTTAATTGTTTATACATGCGTGTTGTGGCCTCTAATAAGAGCCACGTCCCTTAACCAATAAACTCATGCCATGTCAACCATAAATTCATAATATTACATTATTATTTTCCTCCTTTGTTACCCCCTCAATCCTACAAGACTACAAGAGTTCTATTTATAAAAAAATGATTCTTTAAATATTTCTTTTATATATACCAGTATGGTGACTCGTCGCACGTAAAATATTTTGTAATAAAATAAAAAAATTATAAAATTTGAGAGATTAAATAAAAAATTAATATAAAAAGGATAAAATGAAATTATCTTAAAAGTTAAAAGGTTCTCAAAATAAAAGAGTTCAAAGACATTTAAAAAAAGACAAAAAACTTCTAAAATTGTTTATAATTCAACGGGGATTCCAGCTTTATATATTAGATATTCATCATAAGAAATAAATTTTATTTTGGGAGGGCGGGGAAACTGATAGTACATACTTTATTTTTCCTTTTTTTTTTTGGGTTTGGGTGTGGGTGTTTTTTCTCGAACGGACTAGTAGTCATTAGAAGGATGCCTTGCCTCCTTTTCTGGGTTACCCCAGGATATACTTCATTTCTAAGCAATCCTCCATCTAGATATCTAATACCAAGGGAAAATTGAAAGTTATAGATCGGGTGTACCTCATGACAATTTCTAGTACTTTTCTTTAGTCGATACTCAGTAGTCAGTACAACATACACCCAATTGACTATTGTAAGAAAATATTTTATATATATATGAGGAGGGTGAGGGGAAAGGCAGAACTTGTATAGCATGAATGTGCAAGAGATTACTAGCTGATAGCTAGGTTATACAGTTACACCACAACAAAATGAAAACCCTCTATAAAGCTCATCAAAGTTGCTCAGCTTTGTAAACCTTCACATGTCTGGTTGAGTATTCAAAAGAAGGCTAGTTCCAGAGTCCAAGCTTAGCCCTTGCCTGAGCATCCTCTGCTTCCTTAGCTGCTCGTGGCATGGTGCAAAGAACTCGTGCCTAAGAGCTTCCTCTGCACTTATCCTCAATCTCGGGCTCACTGTCAAACATTTGTCCACGAGATCAAAAAAGGATCTTGGGACAACCTCGAGAAAATCTGGTCTTCTTGTGTTGAGTCCGCACCAATCTCGCAGTTTCTTGGATGGCAAGGATTGCATATCATAAAGTTCCTGCACCAAAATAGTTCTCTTTAGTAACAAAACATATTTTTAAGTTAAAACGTAGTAAAAAAGACGGGAATTTTTTAAGTGATACTGCTGGAAAGGATGATTCACGGTTGTGCAGCTTGGCAACTTCCCACAGATCTTCACTGCCCCTCAACTTGGCAATATCCTTTACGTTCCTGTTAGAGAGAATTGTATGATTGACCAATCTAACTGAGAACAAAATTTGTACAAGGCATTTAAATAAAGAGCATGGGTCCTTACTGGTCGGGGTCACCAACAAAAGGTGATCTTCCGGTGATCAGGTAGACTAATGTCACCCCAGCAGACCAGATATCAATCTTAGGGCCTTGATAAGGAGACCTGAACAATACCTATACAAACAGAGGGTGAATAGGTAAACATGAAAGGGGGTCCTTTACAGTCAGAAACCTAATGCCTAAACTCATTATTCCTTGGAATCACAAGGTTCTCATTTACAGTTTCCCAAATAAGTTGTCACTTCGCTAAATTACCACTAGTAACTTTCTCTATAACCGGTCAATCTTTTCATACTCACAAGTGCTCAGTGAATAAATGAAATTTTCAATTGGAACATTTTTCTGCTAGTAAGAATTTTAAGGATAAGATGGTATAAAATTATTGATCTTTCTGCTCATTTTATATACAGTTAAAGAAAAATGATGGCAGTCATAATTTCTCACCTCTGGAGCCCTAAAACCTTTTGTTCCAACACAGGGACCTTCTTTCTTGTGCTTAGCATTCCCTATGGACAAGTAAAACATGATCAATCCCAATATAAACATCGGACGTTGTAATCTCCAGTCATCCAGTGACCAAATGTGGAAAGCATACCTCTCTTTATTAAGCCAGCACCAGCAACAGCAATTCCGCTGGAGTGCAGAGGCATTGGAGTAAGATAAACGAGTTTTCTATCCAATCTTTCATAAGGGGCAGCAATCCTCTTCCTCTTAGAAGCTGGAATACTTGTCACTTCATGATTGGGACCCTGCATTGCTTCTTGTGCCAGGCTGATGAGCTCCTTCCTACCTTGCATTGGCACGGGTTCCCTCATCCTTTCGGCTGAAGGAATTCTGGTGCTTGTTGCATCTTTTGCAGAGGTTATCCCAGAGCCATCAGCACCTTGACTTTTTATTATATTCCTACTGCTCAAGTCAGCATGTTCCTTTGTTTGGTTAGTCTTCCTCTTGAGGTTCTTGAGTACTGAAAGTGGCTTGGAGCTTTTTCCTGCCTCTTGATTTACTGCTTCCCAAGCTTTAGTAGTCAGAAATGTCCTACTTTTTGCATGAGGAAGAGATTTTGCATGGGGAAGTGGAACATGATTGAAGCCCATATCATAGCTCATTGCCAATTTATCTGTAAAATTATAGCATAACGAATTCATCAAACCAATTTGTGGTGAGATCTAACTGACCTCGTAAGAAGAAAGGATAGTAATTAATGAGAAATATAATACTACATCCATTCCACAAAAAGAGTCCCATTTGAGTTTTATTTTAGTAATTTGAAATGTGATATGAATTTATTTTAATTTTTGCAATAACACTTTTATATTTGGTAATACTTTAAGTAGTTTACAACATAGACTATTGCTTTACTAAATCAAATAAATCCACATCAATATTGGATTTTTGGATTCTGCAAATTCACTAGGAAAAAAAATCAAATAGAACTCTTTTTGTGGAACGGTGAGTATTGTTCTTTAACTTTTTATCTTCCTTGCTCAAACAAATTAACTAGGCGAAACACCAAAATCTTAAGCTTGCACACGAAGAGCTTCTCCTTTAAAAAGAAAACACAAAAATGGTATAAAAGATTTCATTGGTATTCAGATAGAAATTAGAGCTCAGAGCTCACCAGAGGTTACATATTTATGATGCAGATCCTGCGAAAAGGAAGGGGTGAAGAGCAAAGCATGAACTGTCAGATTATGTTTCATTTAACTTCAACAAAAGTATAACACTACTAAAAAATCTAAAAACAAGGTAAATATCCAATAATAGAATTACTCACCATAGCCAGGTTAAAATCTATCAGATAACCTTTATTGACCTTACGAGAGAAAAGGAAGTTCCCAGGCTTAACATCTCTATGAACTACTCTCTGCAAGTGCAACAAAACATACCAAGTTCCTCTGGTCTAGGAAAAGCAGAAAAGCATACTACACTACAGTAATATCAACAGAATACATCAAATTAGTTTTCATAGTTACCAGCTTATGTAAACCAGCAAGAGCTCTGAACAAACAGTACCCATACCACTGGAGTTGAAAAACATCTATTTCTCTTTTCAAGACCTAAAAAATTAAATATCCAAACTTAAATCAGATAAAGAACAAACAAAAACACCCTTCAGTTAAATTCTGGAGTATTTGCCTATATAAAAGAGAGAAGAACAACATAATACCTCAGGTCTGTCATGCTCAACATGCTCTAGCACAAGACAATCAGCACTCCCATACTTAAAGGAGCCTTCATATTTTATCACAAAATTCTTACCCCTGCATTATAAGTTGAAAAGTTGACACCATCTTTCATCAACTTTAAAACATAATAGATTCTTAGAATGCTTCAGCATCTCACCCAAACCGCTCTAACATTTTCATTTCATTTTGAATATGATGTCTATTAGCATTGCCATGAGGACCTGCAGAAACCATACACATGCCAGTTGACACAAGGTAAGTACCTTATACATGAATTTACATCAGCATCCCTTAAGAAGCAAAAGGTGTTGTCAGCTTTTAAGCCATATGAAGATATGTTGTAGTAAAAGCTAACAAATGGTGGAAGCGATAAAAAGGAAATAAGTATTTAAATACGAGGATTCATTATTTTTTCTGCAGTACTGAGTATGGCTGCAAACTACTATAAACATACCTTTTTTAACCATGCAAGCCAGTCAGAATATGATCCGACTATTTATGTTTACCACATCAAACTACTATTACATCTTACTTGCCTTGTATAATCATTTCATTGAAATATAAGAAAGGAACTAGCACATACAAAAATATTTCAAATCATACATTTAATTGCCAATGTCACTCCATCATGCTTTCTCTGTGCCCTGTAAACTGTACCATAACCACCTGCATATTTACGATTGCAAAAAGGTAAATAAAATCAAGTTAAACCATATGATTTACCAAGGATTAAGCTTTAACCAACAGGTTATCAAAGCTTTAATACCTGAACCTTCTTCCTCCTCTACAGTAAAAGACTCAAAATTAGGTAGTAATTTTGGCTCCACTTGATTCTAAAGAAGAAGCATCAAGAGCGAAAATTAACAGGTCAAATAATCAGAATAACTAAAGTTAAATCAAATCCTTGAGTAATGAAACATGGCCACACTATTATTGCACACTGGAGCTTACCTTGAGAATAGTGGAGACAGTTTTTCCCCTGATTTCTTTAGAATTTGCTCTTCTATCTTCAGTATGCGTCTTATGTTCATAATTCTGCTTCATGGAGATTAAGCTATTATCTCTTTTACAGTGCTGCTGCTCTGTATGAGCACAATTAGTCTTGTAGTTCCCAATTGTCTCCCACTGGCTGAGAGATTGCAGTCTAGGATTTTGTGCTTCCTGCTGAATCATCTTCCATTTAGGGAAGGATTTTTCCAGCTGCTTCTTATCAACAGAAAGCAGATCTTCTGAAAGAACAGCCTGACTCTTAACATGTGATGTTTTCTCTCTGACAAAAGTTGGCAACATTTCATTGCTCCTCAATATAATATTTATGTCATGTTCAAGAGGAGTGTTCATGTTAGTTGTATTGTTTGGCAGATTCTCAACATCTCCTTTACACCTACCAGAATCACATATCTGTTCCTCTTCTTTTCCTTCCCTGACTCTTTCATCTTCACCTCTTTCACCTATAGCTTTACAAGCATAAAGTGTATTATCAGCCCCCACTGGTGACATTATCATCTGTTCATCTACTTCTGGGCAATATTGCTCATTGAGATCTATTCCACACATAGAATAAGGGATGCGCATCTTAGCTTCTCCCAAGACAACTGGATTTTTCATTCTACTAGGAAGAAGAGATGGTTCTTGATGAGGCATATCAGTCTCTATACATTTTACTTTTATTTCATGAGGAACATGCGGAAATTTTTCATGATTGAGAAAACCCAATTGACACTCTGATGTACTTACACATTCAAGCGCTTCCCTGTTCACAAACTCACTGGTCTCCCTCTGACTTTCCTGTCCAGAATTCTTCAATCCATAACTTAAGAGGCTGACATTGGACTTGATTAGCCAGGAAGTTATGACCGTCATTTTATCAAATTTATCTGAGCTACATGTCATGACTGATGAGTTTACTGGTGGTGTAATCATGTTTCTGGTCATATTTACCTGGAAATGTACCTGCAAGAACAAATCAAGAATATAGAACAAGATATTTATTAGGTTAAGTATTAAGAAATTGATCACTTATTAAAGAAGCAAAGATCATCCCTCAGGGGACTTGCAACCTATCAAATTGGAACAACTAGAATAAATTTAAAAAATAAAATAAAAGAAGCATATAAAGGAAAAGGATATGATTTCAATAATGTAGAATAAGCCAAATATATAAAGCCAATGTAAGTTAAGGATGGGAACATGCTTTTAGAGTCTGGAAGTAGCGACATTCTACCCAAAAAAAAGGTCTACAGTTTACCCGTCCCAATATTATGCCTAAGGTAGATACCAAGACTAAAAATATGTAATGGCCTAGAGCTAGTCATGAGGAGTGCATTAACTTCTAGACACATACATTGATGCATACACAAATACAAAGAAAAATGGAAAAAGAAGAGAGAAGCCAGCCATATAAAATCAGACTTAATAATTAAAAATACTGTCAAAGATTTAGACAAGGAATCCACCAACAAGGTTAAGTAGGAGCATTGATTGCATCTGTGTAGACTATAGACATTGCATCAACAGTCCAATTGATGCATTCTATGGTTTGAGAAAGAGAAAATATGTGGAAGTGTCACAAAAAAGTTTAAATTTGTTTTTCAAGGAATTAAGGCAGTAATCACTTGGGACCTCTTGAGCTCAAAGTTGAGTTGAGTCAGGTATACTTCTTTATGCACTTTGCAGTTCACACTATAGCAATACCATAACAGCTTCAAGAATTTTTGGACATGCACATTCTTAGCGAAAAGATAGTGTGCCTTCTCAGTATCTCCTTCACATAGAATCTCACAACCAGGATGCCTGCGTATATCGTCAAGTTCTTATCCTATATCAGCTTCGAATCAAAGCATGTAAGATAGTTTCTTTTAATATATATGGCAACTGATCTAAATCCTATGCTGGGCTGCTGGCTATGGACATTTCGCGGACTGCGCATCTGTCACCTTCCAACTAAAGATTGAACGGCCATGATTTAAAAGGGTTTAGTTTATCCACTATTCAGAATAGCGGACGAGAGTACTATCGTGAATTGACATCTTTGTCCTCAATGAAGACGCGTCTCTGATGCAAGATCCAAGAAACAGGACTTCCTTACCGCTATTAAGAATGGCAGATGCAACTTCTTACACACAAAATTGAAATTTCATCAGCAAAGAACAATTTGGTTTGCTCTGCCTCTTCTTTCTTAGTTTGTACTTTGCTCTAGGCATATTCTTTCTCAGTTTGGCCCCATGCCTATTTGTAACGGAAGAAATTTATGCAATAAATTTTGATTCCACCTTTTAAACCCCAACAGTTTTCTAGTCATATGAATTACATCTTTATTCGTATTTCTAGTCTACGAAATGATAGAGAATAAGATTACAATGAGTTTTTCTTTCTTTCTCTTTCTGTTTCTCTATATATATAGAAAGAGAAAAATCTCATATATATATATATATATATATATATATATATATATATATATATATAATCAAATGTAATCTTGACTTTCCATATTATAGAAGACGTAGAAATGGCAAGTCAGTCAAAACTTAATGGGTAAGAGAAAAAGAGAAAGAGCTTTAATGAGATTATTAAAAAGAATACAAAATAGAAGTAAATAGCTATAAAAACAGATAAAGAGAAATATAGAATTTGAATGAACAAATAAAGGTAACAAAGGACAAAAATCTTAAATGAAAATTTTTCTTTTGAATTCTGAGGGTGAGTTATTGAGTTAAGATAATCTGAAAAACAAAAGGCAAAGAAGAAGACCAAAGGAACATTCACTATTCTGAATAGAGGAGAGAAGAAAAGTTTCTTGGTTCTCACATCTGAGATGAGTCTTCATTATGGGCAAAAATGTCAATTCATGACAGATCTTTCATCCACTGTACTGAATTTCAAAGTAGGGGAGTTCATTGTCGGTTTTCGGCCGATCTCTAGGAGAAATTTTTGCCGAACCCAAATTCTTAAGTTTTCTTTATGCCATCACCGAAGCCAATCAAACTCAGCAGTTTTTATCATGCTCGGTTGACTCAGCTATTTTCGTCAGCCTCGGTCGATGTCGGTTTCCCCATAAATTTCTTGAGTTAGATGAACAAAGAATAAGAAAGTTGAAAACATTAGCTTTAATGATTCCATAAATTCCAGCTACAATTCCATGGTTCAGACCATACAAGGATAAAAATCACTTAATTAAATCCAAACCATAGCAAAACTACAAACTTTTTATAATTAATTGTAAAATCAACCAAATCAAGAGAAAGGGAAAGTGAATTTTGTAGTCATAATTATAAAGAGTGAAGAGTAAAATTTCAAAGGTTACATTGAAAATATTTATAAAAACACCTCCAAAGCTTTAAAATAAAACAAACCCACCTTGAGTTTTCTTTCAAATTTCATCGAAATAGAAGAAGAGAGGAGAGAAAGGAAGATGTGGCGATGGCCTTCTTTGTGGTTGTGTGGTGGGGCTAAGAGATATAAGGAGACGAAGAGTTGGATAGATGTATGAAACACATTGTTTGAGAGTAAAAAGGGATATTGGATATAGAAAGAATTGCAAACCACGAGACGATAGTGAAGAGTTATTGTGTGAAGTATTAACAAAAGTAGTTTATGCAAACGCGCGCGCGCACACATATATATACTATAAAAGCTTCGGTCAGTGCGAACCATTTGATTTGTTGTCACCGGCCACCGACCGGAACATGTCGGTTTTTGATTTCATGAAACGTGGTCAACCAAATTAGATGTAAAAACCGACCATAACTCTTTGGTCCGGACCTGTTTGGCCGTTTTTACGATCTTTTTTGTGTATCCCTATTGCGAAGCAACTAAAACCCTTTTAAATCATGGATGGTCACATGCGCTCGCTGAGAGATGCCCATAACCTGCAGTATATATGTATCAACCCCTATTTTATCTAGCCCATCTTACACCATTCATTTATATATTCAACACTCAAAATCGTGATACTCATTTAACAATCTCCCAAATTGTTTGAAAGACAAGGCCTATGTGATTGCAAGTCCATAACGCCCCTAATTAAAAACTTTTAAGCAACACAACCAACCGTCCACCAAATTGTCTGGAGGACAATGTTTGCCAAACAGTTAATTGGACGGCTGATTGAGTAAAATTGTATCGCACTGTTTCGAATAAGTTGCAACAACGTTAAAAATAAAAAATCATAAGCTTCAAAAAGGAAAATAATTATTCTAAAAAAAAGATTAAGAATCATAATTAATGTGTTAAACTGAAGGATATAAGCAGATTCATATCTAGTATTTGTAGGCCGCATGTATCAATTTGGCTTGTGGATAAATGACACAAAAACTACTACACATACATAGATAGATGAGTTATACTTACAAAGAGGTGATAAGTGTTCGATACTTTCTTTACCACTTAAATAAACAAAGAAAAAATATTGCTAGGTTACTAAAAGGTTTTTCCGTATAGTTTTTTTTTAAAATATTCGTAGAAAAATTGGATTATCTAATCAAAGAATAATAAAAAAGGGGAAAGTGAATGATTTGTAATACATAATATTGCATATGAAATGAAAGGGAAAATGGCTTACTTTTTCGCAATCTAAATGATCTAATATTAGTCTATCACCCGTCCTCAGTAAGGCACTAAACGAACCAAACAGGTCGGACTCAATTCGGGCTCGACTCGAAAAAATACGAGCGAAACTCGGATTCGTTAATAATATGATCCAAATTTGAGCATAAAAAATAGTTTTAAAAAAATGAGTAGAATTTGAGCAAAATTATACTCGACTCCTTTAAAATTTAAACTACTCGAATTCTCGATTGTGATTCGATACATACTCGATTGATATAGATTCGATTAGATATTCGATAAATTCTCTTATAATACATACAAAATTAAATCAAATTAGGATATAATTAATTATTACTCCCTCCATTCCTATATATAGGTCGTTTTAGACTCTTTTTGTTATTCCTAATTAGTTGTCGTTTGTGGTTATCTAGGAGAATTGATTACTATTTTTTCCAAATTGCCCCTTATTACTCCACCTAATTTTTTGATCCATATTTATGAGATAAGTGAGGTGAAGGGTATTATAGACAATTGATAACATAGTTAATGCTTTTCAATCATTTCCTTAATTCTTGTGCACATGTCTAAAACGACCTATATTAAGGGAACGGAGGGAGTATTATTTTATTTTGTTTTTAATTTTAATTGTGATTTTATATTTGTAAAGTTTAATAATAAATATATTTTCTCATTTCTAAGTAAAATAACAAATTCAATTAGTTATTATGTGGAGACTCGAATTCGAGCTTGAATTTGAAGCTCGCAAGTAGTTTAATTCAAGTAATAAACGAGTCGAATCGAATGTGACTATAATTTTTCAAATACAATTCAAATTCGAGTATGAATTTAACTTTTCGAGTCGAATTCGAACATCTCTCTGTTCGCTTCGGTTCGACTTGTTTACACCCTTGGTCCTCAACTAAACAGTTTGGCAGACAGGATGGGAGTCTTATTTGAAAGTTCTTAAATGAGGGGCATTATGAACATTTCATCGCATAGGCCTTGTCTGCCAAACTGTTTACAATGTCCACCAAACAGTTAGAAGGACATTTAAGTGAACACAGCGATTACAACTATAAAATATATATTCAAAAGAATGTGACTAATATCAAGTCCAGCACAGTAATTATGCATATATTATGCACAGACCCGCAACTAAGTGAGACTCCATCATATGACATGGATATTCGTGGCCTACCAATGTTTGTCCAAAATCACCAATTCAGGTTATTATATCCAAAACCTATTTAACTTTTATTGAACAATAATGTAGTTTCTTCAAATATGTGAAACAGTAGAAATAAGCTGCAAACCTCATCTGTATTCTTTTACATGAATGTCAGGGAATGATTTACCCCGATGTTGCAGTCTGGTATCAGCCTCAACCAATAACACAAAATAAAACATCTAATACAATAACTAACTGCGAATGGAATCAAACTAGAACGAACAATATGTTGAGCTCAATTATAAACTCTACAATCCTTCGAAATTGAAACAAAACTTAATATTAAGGGAATAATTATAAGTTTACCTTAGCATAAGCATTTTGAATTTTGTTAGAAGGAGACAACATAGTCTGTTCCTCGTCCTCCTCTGCATTTGAAACATCCAGTAGACAAATTAAAGACAAAATATATATACAAAAATCAAGACAAATTAAATTAAAATTGAACTCGATTTACCATCAAAAACATTTTGCAAAAAAGCTCTCTTTTTCACTACTGGAAAATATTCAAAGTTGGATCCATTTCTCTTCCTCTTCCTATAATAAGTTTTGGATACATCTTCCCATACTCTCTTCGGCTCTAGAAATCCAATTTTTATCCGAGGCACAACTGCTGAAATTCTGTTTAAATTCAACATAAACTGTCCGAAAGCTACGAACGCAGCTGAAGAAAGAATGACGAAGCGATTTTCAGTTAAGAATATAGGCGAATTAGGTATTGAACACATGAATTCGACATATTCGTGAGAAGATCGGAATGAAGTGCATCGGGATGCGAGTGCCGCCGGACGAACCGGCCGACCAGTTGTTAGTATAAGACTGAGTAGATGCCAAGCTTTGTGTAAATCAGTGTTGTCGGTAACTGTACTGAGTGCAGTACCAAGTTCTGAGTTTGTGAGCTTATCTTCCATTGAAATTCCGATTTACACTCCGAAGTAGTAATTTGGGGAAGGTGACGAAATAGAAGAATGGAAGAGAGAGAAAGTTGGTAATAGTTTTTTCACATGGAGAAGAATGTGATATGGTGATTATTGCTTGGAGATTGCAGAAATGTGTAGAAGAGAGGGAGAAGGGGATTCGTGTAGTGTAGGGTTTGAGAATTAGCATTTCCCGCCAGTTTGGTAAAAATGATCAAATCGTAAATATATTGAGATAATTGCAACAAGGACCCATTAGAATGTCTAATTAAAATGCGGGCCCTTGGACAAAAGCCGAAATAGACAACTCCGGTCTCTACCTAGGAAATAAATTGACTTATTTTTTTAATTTTATTTTATCGTCTAGGTACATCTAGCATTAGTCTATTGATAATGTAAATAAATAAATGTATTCAATAATCAGTGAATATAACAATTTGATAAGGAATTGGTGGTGGTACTAAGGTTTTTTCTTCTTCTTATAAGTACTTATATAAGTTTCTTCATTTTGATTAGTTTTATATTTGTTCATCTTTATAAATTATTATTTATAAATAACATTTGTTTGTTGGTAATAAAAATATTTGTGTTACACAGCTATAGTTAGCAAATTATATAAGTATACAGGGAAAACATTATAAATAAAAGAATGTTGGGACATGGATCAATAATTTACATATATCATTATAAGTTATAGCTATAATCATGTAAGTATAATTTATTTTTATTTTTATTTTACAAAAGCAAAAGCTGAACTAAAGTGCTTTCGGAAACTTTGAAAATGGTAGTGGATTAAACTGTATTTTTTAAATGTACCGCGCACACATTGTACTCTCTCCGTTCCTAAAAGATTGTCGTTTTAGAGAAAAATTTTGTTCTAAAATATTTGTCGTTTACAACTTTCAAGGAGAATAAATTATTTATTTTTCTATATTACCCATACCTTCTCTCATTGTCCTAAGAAATTCTCTCCCTTGTATGATACTTTCAAGGGGTAGTGATGGAATTTCAAACAAATTTTACTTGATAAATGATACTTTCTTAATCTATGTGCAAAAACTTTAAACGACAATTTTTTAGGAATTGAGGTAGTACATTATAAGACTTGGAATGGTACCAAAAATAAAAATCTGGTCGAGTGGATAGTTTGGGGGATAAGATTGATGCATAAAATCAAATTTCATAAGAGCATTTCCAATAGTAGTAGTAAAAAAAACTTTTCAAATTGAAATTGAAGTTTGTTGATCTACGTAATAATTTTAAGAGAATTATTTGCTATTTTTATATTTTGTGTCTCATCGGTCTCTTTAATTCAATGAGTTTTACATCAAACTCATCAAGCGTAATAAATATTTTTAGTCTTTAATTATAAAATTGAAGAGTGAGAAAAAAGTTGCAAATTTAAAGAGTGAGAAGGAGGTTACAGATTTGATGACTAAGGTTGAAGAGGTCGTTAGAGATGATTTTTTTGATATGGCTCACTTATTTGAATATCCCAAAGTGGTTGAAGAAGAGAATGTTGCCTAAGTAGAAGCATTTTCAAATTGATGCCTTGGCTTCTTTCTATTCCCTCTAGTATTATATTTCAAATTTCCAGTCGTTTATATGGGCTTTTAGTATTTTGATGCCTCAGCTTCAGCCAATAGCATCCTATTGAATTGCTGTAAAAAAAATTATAAGCACAGTACCATTGCAGGCCTTTCCTGGTGGACCTCATCTTTGTTATTTATGCATTCAAAAGTCAAACGAGCAGTTTCCCAAATGAAACTCAAGAGTAGTTTTATAAAGCTGAAGAAGCTACCTCCATTCATAACTAGGAGTTTTATTTCATTCTTAGAGTTCGTTCATTTAAGCACACACCATCAATACTGTACCTCTCATAAAAAAATTTAGACTTAGAAGCTGATTTTTAAAACTATATCAACACAAAAATATATATCATATCTAAATTAGTTGTGTCCTAGTCCAGACAAATCTTATGACTAAATATAAATCAATTAGGACTCCCCATTTTAACACAAGTGGATCATTTCCAAGGCAATATATGAAGCAATAGCAAGTCTAAACCAAGGGTGAAGATGAACAATAAAATGTCACTTTTCATTTCCTACCTTGGTGGAAAAGACGGTTCTAAGAAAATCTGATTTCAACTTGCCCAAAAATCATCATCTTCCACGTCAAATTATATAGCATGAATTATAGTTGCAAAGCATTGAAATTATAATGCAGTGACTATACTTCAATGACCAAGACTTAATTTTCAGTGTTGTTTGCCGTTCTTGGAGGGAAGCTTTCCCAGAAGTATTCAAAATACATAAACGGCTATCAAAAACAGTACTTAAACATGTTGGGGTGAAAAGTCAAGGCAACCAACCGATCATAAACAAATCTTCCAACATTCAATTTACAAAAGACAAAAGAACAAGCCTGGCAATCTTTTCACCTTGAGCAAAGACTAGAATTATACAACCAAGGAAAATATAGAAATTTGTCTCCTGAGATTGTCTTACAGGTGAAGTTATTCTGTAGGAGTAGGAGTAGGAATAGTTGGAGTAGCAGGTGAAGAAAATGACAGGTTCAATAGAAAGCCAACCATAATTCCAATGAGTGCCACAAAAAGTGCAAATCTGAAAGAAAAGCCTGGATCACTTTTCCGACTCCTTCGCCTTTTCAACATTTCCTGTAAGAGTGGAGAAAACATAGATAGTGAAAATGGAGTTTAGCTCTTCTGTAGCAGGTCTAGAATAAATCAGACTTTTATCAATCTCATGCCCGGCTATTACCATATAGTTTTAATTTGATAATTCAGGAAAACAAGCTGATACACTGACGAATATTGTTAATGATAATCCTGTGCAAGTAAGTTGGAGTCCCCACATTGAAAAATAATAATGAAAAAGAGAAAACAAACATATATATCAAATCAAAGATTTATGGCTAAAGATTTTGGGATAAAATTAGATTTTCAACATGGGCCTTTATGGAGTGACTAGCGGGGCTACTTAAACAGAATGGTGTTCAAATACATGATTCGGGCAGAGGGAGCAAATTGAGGGGTAGATTGCCAGTTAATCACATGAGAATAAAAGAGAGGAAGATTGATATCCATGAACAGGCCAAAGTTGTGGTCTAACATGACTATTAGACCATTTGTATGCGCTTCCTATATCCCGTATCAGTCTACTAGATTGAGGAAGTAGAATGGGCCAAAGACTTGATGATTGTATAGTATCAAATATTAATAACATGTAACCAACAATATCAGGGACAAAAAAATATGGAAACTGATATTTCCACATGAAACCGTCGCTATAGATCCTATATAGGACGGTTTTTACAAATCACTAAATCTATCAAACTTTCATGTGGAAATATCAATTTCCAAAAATATAAAGCCAACTAACCAACTCCCGCTGCAGCTGCTGTGTTTCTCGAACAGCTTCATCTCTTTCATCTTGGAGACGCTGCAAAGCCTGATTCTATTCATAAAAAAAAAGATTGAGAACAAGTTAAACAAGAAAAAGAGAGAGTGAAGTCATCAAACATTGATAAATAGATTAAGTATATTTTGTTCAAATGGCTAGTGAAAAATTAGGATTCCTCATTTATATATGCTTCAAATTTAAGGAGAGTTAAAATGAAAACCAAAAAGTGATAGATAGACAAGACTGAACTGTGTGTGGATACAGTACAAAGTAACATTCAGGATTCAACTTTTGATTCACATGCTTTCATAGTTTATATATTTTCCATAGAAATATGAATCAAAATTTCTAGGGATATGTAGAAAAGTTGTGCCTTTACATGTATATGTATATAACACCAAGTAAACATTCAGGATTCAAATAAAAAGACAAGCAAAATTTAACTATTTTTTTTCCTCGGGTCAAATGTGGAATTCAACATGTAGACTTTCCAACAAATCCCAGATATTTTGATGCATATTTCTAGGATAAAAATATTGCACACATGAAAGCATGTTGTTAGAATACGCCAGAGACTTCAATGATAGTTTGATAGCAGATTCCAACATTCCTTGGAAAACTAAAATTTTAATTTACCATAGAAAATCAAGATATGTAATGCGAAACATGTATAACACCTGAGAATAGTACTTGGACCCTCGGATGCATCTAAATTAAGTAACATAAACATAGGACTTGCTTGCACAACCCACCAGAAACCTCTGTGAAGTCAGCTTTCAACAGGATAGTACGTTGCAAGCAACTACTAATGCGAAGATTTATCAATCCTGTCTAACATGACACATCAGAAGCAAAATACTACTCCCTCCATCCAAAATGAGAGATCATTTTAATTTATTTTTTACGTGTACTTATGGTTTGTAAAAGGCACAATGATCGTAATATTTTCAAATCACAAATTTTAGTATTAAATTTTAATATTATAAAAATCATTGGAAAAACTTCTCTCTGAGTCGTTGACAAAGCTTAACAAGCGTTAAAAAAAAACCTCAAATGGGACTATCATTTTGAGATAGATGGAGAGGTTAGTTCAGTTTTTTTCAGAACTACTCATTAATGGTAAGAAAAAGAAAAGAAAAAAAAACTACCCAAACCAATACGGAATAGTCACTGTGTTAGTTACCAATGTTTATAACAAAAGGCAATTTTTTACACTACGTTGAATATCTGAAGTATCCAATTTTTCATGTAAAAGGCTTCAGGCAAAGTGAAGGTAATCAAAGGTAATCAAAGTTGTTAATAGGGAAATGAGGAAATGAAATAACCCTAGATATAATGCATAAAAAAAAGAGTAACAGAGCATTTACTTACATCATCATAGGTTGCAGAACCACGCATCTGAAATTAATGAGATAGAAAACGTTAAGATGGTAGATGGCCTAAAGGTTTAACACCAAAAACTCTCAAAGGTGAACATCAAAAATTAAAACTCACTGTACTCTCAAAGTTCTCCCCTAAATAAACTGGGAATGGTATTTGAAATAGAACTCACTGTGCTGATATCAGAACTTTGTTTGAAGTTGTCTTCTGCATTTGTCGAGCCTGATTGAGGATGGATGTACACGACCCTAAGCTTGCATTCTTCTATTGTTTTTCCGCTCTCTTTATTAAACTGGATGCAGCAATTTCCATCATTTGCCAGCACGGAAACAATTTATGTTTAATACTACGCAGTGATATAATCAAGCAAAATACGAGGATTTTCCTACAAGTAAACATTCTTACGGTATCTTGTGGAAGCTCATCAACATCAGTATGCGGAGGCACATTGGTGCTTTGCAGGAGAAATTTATCTTTGCACTGCGTATCTGGCGGGTTCTCTCGTTGAGCTTGAAGTGTTACTACAGAAACAGCAAGTTGAAAACAGTTAAGAAATGAAGATATCTAAAAGATGCAACGGATCTGTGAGTACATAAAAAAATTGATTGGTACACTGTGCAATGACTTCAGATATGATTGTGACACAGAAATCCAGTAACTAACAAATACCGTAGTATCTTTCAAAAAAGAATTGAAACCATGATGCAGCCTCTAAACCAAACTGTTTTAAAAAAATATATACAACTGAACTTATTTAATGATCAAAGAATGTAGTACAGACACTTCTAAGAGGAACCATGCAGGTGTTGTACATGGTACATTCTTGACATTACTGGTCCATCTCTCATGTATAATATATATTCTGGAAATTGTTAACAAGACCTACACAAGTACACATGTTTCATGTAGTGCAGACTTACTGACATTAGAAGCCTATAGCATTTAACAAAACCGTATAACATGTTGATTGTATGTAATACAGCTTTAATATCATATTTGTCAAATATCACCTTCCAAGTAATGCAAGTGATTATAGAGAGCTATAATATTCACTAATTCCTAAATATATTCATTACAGGTTCACAAATATTGTATTTTTCAATGTCCTTGCCATGCCTGTGTACAAATTTCAGAATTTATTGTGTAAGATTGTCCGTATCAAGTTGTGCGCTGCCACTTGTGGCTAATTTTTATCTTAATCTTGTTCATGTATAGATGCTACAGCATTGGAATACCATTAACAATCGTAAAACCGTTTATCCTAAGAGTAGCACCTCTTATGACACATGAGTCCCAAGGCTGTATAACACCGGTATTTGGTCGAACAAAGTACTTCTTTGGAGAAGTTGTTTTGACCTAGCAAGAAAGAAGAAAAAAAGCATATAGGTCATGCATAATGAACTAAATTTTAAACAAGCCTTAACGTGAATAGTTTTTTAAAAGAAACAAAACCAGCTACAAGTGAATTTGAGTGATGTGCGTATTGCATCAAAGGTATTACCTTGAAGGCAACATGTTGGTCTGTGGTGTTTGCAACTTTAAGATCACAATAGCTTTGCTTCTCTGGCTCAACTGATAACAAGAACATCCATAGACATAAGTGCATAACAATTTTGAATTAACTGTATGGAGAGAATAAAAACAAGTAGAAGAGGAATCAAAGAGCCCTCTCAGACTAGTAAACCAAAGCATCATTATGTGTCTCATAAGGTTAATACTGAATCAAGTTTACTAAACTCTTTATCTACTTATAAGGAAATAGATTATATTTTGGCAGTCCATAAGGCAAGTTATACTGTTATAAAAATTATTTTGCTAATCTAGACATGGGACCACAATAAACAAATTTGAAGTAGTATCTTAAAAAATTTATACCTTTCTAAGTTTCAATGTTATTTAAGTTTTTCTACTAAACTAAATGACAAGCCATTTTAGCCTACACGAAATTTATATAAACACATCAATTTTTCCATAAATAGAAATTCCTTTCTACATGATCAAATCATGTGCCTCTTTTGATTTGAGGGGGGGGGGGGGGGGGGTCAGGTTAAATAACCTAACACTTTGTGAATTTGGGACAACATGCACAATACTGTTTAAAAGGTGATTAAAATCATGCCCTGTTAACTAATTGTGCATACGTATATCCACATTATAGCTACCTAACTGATTCCGAGTTTTGTTTAACTAATATAATATTTGATAACTAGTCTCTCTAACATTCGATACCTTAAAATCTAAAACAATTATCCCTTAGATGACAATATCAACAGATTATACTACATTTCGTGACTCATATATTTCAAACGACCAAAAATTTAAATTTAAATTGTGATAAAAACTTATATTGCTTTTGACTCAATTGAATTAAAAATGAAGCAAAACTTTTAAGTAAATGATGAAAGAAGACAAATTAGAGAGAGATGCAGAGATTGAAAAGTGTACTTTGGAACTTGAGCTCTTCAGGTTGAATAGTAATGAACTGGTTAGTAGCACCAGTCATTTGTGCAGACGGATACACCAGATCGAGTTTCCGATGACAAAAAACACAATCGATCCAACCAGCTTATTATTATTTACTAATGTCAAACACATCCAGCAGAACCTAACAAAAACACAAGCCCTGGGTCAAAATAAAATATTAACTGTATTGAATGAACGGAGAGGGAGGCAGTAAAGAGAAGAGAAGAAAAGGCTGGCAGAAAGTTAGGATCATAAAGAAGTAGTAACATGTGGTGAGGAGTGATGGTGCCGGCGTGAAGGACGGAAATGGCTTCCTATTCCTTTTCGGAGCTCCGAATTAATTTCGGCTACCAGAATCTGAATATTGGGGGTAATTTCTATAACTTGAAATAATCAATGGGAGACAAAGAAGGCAGTTGAAATGATGGGCGGCACCTGGCAGTGGCAGGAGTACGTAAAAAGTGACGTTTGTTTGAAAAGCGAGAATTGGAGTACTTATCTGGAAAGGAAAGGGGGTCACTTGACAATTGCAACTAATAATGATTACTACTCACTTCAAACTTACGTAGTACGTGTCTAGTGTCTACGTCTACTCGTGCGTCCTTATAATTTGTGAACAGTACAATTCAATTCACAGAGTAAAATGTTTTTTTTTTAAATAATCTAGAGAACAGCAAAGGGTTGTATTCAATTACGATTTTTAAAATTTTTTAAAGATTTTAAAAATTTGGGTGTATTTAATTAAGACATTTAAAGTGTTTATAAAAGTTTAGTGGTATTCAATTACAATTTTTTTAATGTCTTTAAAAATTAGGTGGTATTGAATTAAGATTTTTACAAAGTCTATAAAAGTATTTTATTTTTCAGATTTCTATTAAATGGTAGACTTTGACAGACTTTAAAAGAAGAATTATAACTATCAACCCATATCCAAAGTTTGACCTCATCTCTAAAAATTTCTAAAGACTTTCAAATAAACACAAAGGTGGATAAAACTAGTTATTAATTGGACTTTATCTTTTATTGGGTCAAACTAATTATTTATTTTATATGGGCTAATAAATATTAATATGTGATGGATAAATAATTTGATAAAATTTGGGCCATAAAAATAATTAGATTTATTATAATAATAGAATTAACAAGATATATTAATAAGTAAACAAATAAACCTAATCGAATTGGTGAGGAAAAAAAGCAACTGCTTCAAAGCTTCCAATGAAAAGAGGAAAAAGATTTGTTCAACAAAGGTGAGATAAAATCATGAAAATCTCATATTAATTGTAAAGATTATGTATGTATAATATATGAAAATAGAAAATATATGATGTGTATGTTCTTTATCGTTAATATATGATTATGTATGTATAATATATGAAATTGTTGTTAATTTTTGAAAATATATGATCATTAAACACAACGAAGATTATGTATGTGTAAAATAACTTGCACGTAAAATTACTCAATACAGTTATTTTGTAGCCAATTTATTAGCAAGAATAAAACGCTAATTATTATCTCTCATTTGACTTAATCGAAAGCTCTAGATTAACCATGGGGTATGAAAATTTTAATCTAAATTGTATAAGAAGATAATTAACACAATAATCAGTTTCATCTAAATTATTATTATTAATAAAACATGTTGTCAAAGCTTGTCTCTTGGAACTATATAAACATAAAATTGCTATGATTCGCATGAAGCCATGAACCATAACAACAGGTTTATATATATAGGGAAATTCTTGAATTATTGCTCATATAGGTTCATGAACCATGACTAGTAGAATTCTTGAATTCATGACAACATGTTTATATATATAGACAAACATACAAAAATAGCTTGGTTCATGTGTGGTAGGACAAGCAATATATTGTATCTTCATCACTTTGCTGGTACAAAATTGCTGACCATTGTATGTGTAAAACCCCAAATTATTAATAAATAAAATTTATTTTCCTCTATTTATTATTTTGAAATAGTAAGGGTTGATTTGATTAATGTGAATAGTTATGGGTAAAATACGCAAATATTTCAAGTTAAAGTGGTTATAAAATATTCATTATTGTCGGGAATATTCGTTTTGGTCGTGAAATATTAGATCTTGTCGGGAATATTAAATCGACAGTGCTTGATCATTTGTGGGTCCCATAACGGAAAGAGATTGGAGGAAGAAAAGCGACAAGAATAAGTTATTTATAAATAACTTGGCGTAGTTATTTACCATCAATCTTTGTTGGAATACCGGTGGTTAAAACACAAAGAATGGCGTTGTTACTTGACAAGCTTACCAGTATTGCACCAATTATTGATTCTTACGTAAAAAGCACTACTCAATATTTGTTACAAGATGAGTTTATTCGATTATTTTATTGATTCAATAATTGTTGCATTGATATTTTTATATTCGTTGTTTTAATAATTGTCACCGCACGGTATTTTCTATTATCAGAGCAATAATTCATATTATCGAATAATATTATTAGATAACATTATTGGCAATGTCTAGAAAGGTCTGCCTAAGAAGAGGTTTGGTCATCTAATCAAGGCGCCAAAGAAAGAGAGATCCTTATTGGAAAGCCCCTCTATCTTTAGGAACCGTACGGGTTATCGATAATGTGATTCGTAATATTATTTATGAATAATTAATTATTGATTTATATGATGAGAAAAATATTGATTTTATGAGGATATAGATGTAAGACCCCAAATAATTAATAAATGAAATTTAATCTCCTCTAATTATTATTTTGAAATAGTAAGAGTTGATGTGATTAATGTGGATAGTTATGGGTAAAATACTTAAATATTTCAAAATAAAGAAGTGGTTATAAAATATTCATTGTTGTGGGAATATTCGTTTGGTCGTGGAATATTCGTATTGTCGGGAATATTCGCAGACGACGTGCCATGACCATGTGTGGGCCCCATAACGAAAAAGCGATTGGAGAAAGAAAATGACAAATATAAGTTGTTTAAAAATAACAGGCGTAGTTGTTACCGCAATATAATCGTTGGAATACCCGTGGTTAAAACACGATGAATACGCGTTGTTGCGCGAAGAAGACACGATATTGCACCAATTATCGACTCTTACATAAGAAAGGCACTACTCAATAATGGTTCTGAGTGAATTATTATTCAAAGATTTTATTTTATTGGTTCAATAATTGTTGCGTTGATATTTTATATTCTTTGTTGTTTCAATAATTGTCATTACACGTATTTTCATTATCGAAGCAATAATTCATATTATCCGAATAATATTATTAGATAACATTATTGGCAATGTCTAGAAAGTTTCATCTAAGGAGAGGTTTGGTCACCTAATAATTGCTTGCCAAGAAGGAGAAATTCTTATTGGAAAGCCCTCTTTCCTGAACCCGCACAGTTATCAATATTGTGATTCTGTAATATTATTTATGAATAATTAATTATTGATTCATATGATGAGGAAAATATTGATTTTATATGGATATAGATGGAGAAAATTTTTAATGTGACAATTGTTGAAAATTAAAATTTTATCTTTTTCGATAAAATAATTCATTTAAATATATATATTATTATATTTTAATAATATAATAATGGTGATATTTTTACAACAAATGTGGGATATATGAGTATAACGAGGAGGAAGAGTATTTTTGTTGCAATAAATGTTTAAAACATGTTAAACATGCTCGGTGGACCCCATTTATCGATCAAATTTGATTATAGCCTCTAAAATCACCCGTTTGTGGATTTGGTCAATTTTGTTTGGAATTTGACAAAACTTTCTTCGCAAAGTTGTATAGAATTGAATTTCCTATAAAAACACGCGAGATTCGAATTTTTCCGACAAAAGGGCTATTTATTGTGAATTATTGAAGTTAGGAGTTCAAATAGTTGATTTTGGAAGTTTTAATTGTTTAAAATAACAAAAACATTTTTTAAAAGTTTTGTGAAGTGGGCTACTTGTGTTTGAATGTTGAATTCAAATTGATAAAAAGTGTGCGTAAGAATTTAATAATTATATATTAATATTTTATTAAATTTTCTCTTTGCGTGTTCTAAAGATTTTTCTATAAATAGGGTGCTTAGGTTAGAATTGAAAATTACACCGTAAATCAAGTTTTCTCTCTATATTATCGAAGCGTATTCTTGTGAGTATTTTGAGTATACTTTGAGTATTGCTATACTGAAAAGTTCAAGTTATAAATTTATATCCAAAGATTCAAGTTAAGTATTGCCTTTCCGAGGTAAGGGATATTATTTTTTCGTAATGATATTATTTCTTCAACATCATTATTTGAAATATTGATCTGAAGTTTTTATCAAATTTGGAACTTTTGGTGTCTCTGAGTTATTATTCACGATACTGACTATTTATTCACGATATCTGATATTATTCACGAACACTAAGACTATTCATCTAAAATGAAAATTTTTCTTTTCGTCAAAATATCTATTGTGGATACTAGCTTTGATTGTATCCATGTTTTGATCATTCTTGAATTTTACACCATTATGATTATTTTTGAGGTATTTTTAGACGTGGATAAAACGATCGAATCCTCGAATCCTTAATCCTTGTCATTTTGTTTCACTGGATTCGTTTCTTAAAAAAAAATATTTTCATCATCCTCGATCTTAAATGATGATATTATTGAATATCTTTGGCCTGTAGTGCAAAAGATGAATGATTTCGATGAATATCTTTGGCTTGTAATAAAATGAATGATTCTGATGAATATCTTTGGCCCGTAGTGCAAAAAGATGAGCAGTGTTTAGATGAACATGATTAATGGTGAATGTCCTTGGCCTCAGAAAAAAGGATGAATATATGATTCGGATATATATTGATTGATGTTACAGGATAAAAATATTGACGATGGACCGTTAAATTCATAGATATTAGTAGATTTCATCCTCTACGAACTCTTCTATGAATTAATATTTTCCGTCATGCTGAGTATTGATTTAAAACTTGTTGTCTATTGTATTCTATTTGATTTTTTTTCCTGTTGAGGACTAACGATAATTTGTTACGGTTATCTTAGTCATAATATTCTTTCTTCGGGCTAGTTGAGCTCACCCTTTTCCTTTTGTTCCATTTTCTTTTCGGAGAGGCGAGAATGTAGCGAAATGCAATTTGGGGTATGGAATGATGGTTTTAGAGAGTTGTTTAGTAGTCCTCACCATTTTGTAAAATAATGTATCAATAATTATGATGAGGATTTATTTGTATGTGGATATTGTTTAGATGGCAATATCTCACGTATTTAAACTCACAGCTTTTCTTGTTGTAATATTAAAGTTGTAGTTGTTTTACATCGCAGTGTATTGACAACTCGTAATGGGTGATGTATACCTATTTTTGGGGTGTCACGGTTGGTATCGAGCTTAGGATATGATCTCTGGCGGAGATCGGGGAATAGAACCAGGAGGGAGAGCGAGTAAATCATTCGCTAGTGTGTCCTACCTAAGCTTATTTGTTAGTTGGTCAAGATATAAGGATATTATATGATATATTGATTTGCTTAATTAACCCTTGTTTTATGATGTGATTTGAGAATGTCGACCGAGAATATTAATGAGTGAAATGAGAGACCGTGGAGATGCTCAGATTTACCAACGAGGAGAACGTGCAATTTGGTAATGTTCCTCCCATGAACAACACCAGGCGGAGATGATGAACGAGGGATGTTTAGAAGCTTTTGCGATTTATGCAAAATCGCACGAGGAGACTCGTGTTCAAAATATAGGAGAAATGATAGCAATTCACGAGTTGTCACAAACCAGTTAGCTCAAAGAGTTGGGACCACCGAATTTAAGTGGAAAGCTTCGATCCGATCATACGGCGGAAACATGGGTCAAGCAAATTACCAAGATATTCGATGTCTTGGGATGCACGGAGAACGAAGGTTCCATTCGCCACCTTTATGTTCAAAGTGGTGAGGCGGGATTCATTGGTGGGAGTCTCATGAAGCGTACTCCATCCAACAAGACTCAAGATGTCTTGGGAGACGTTTCAGAACTATTTAATGACAAATACTTTCCGAAAGTGTTCGGCTATATGAAGGAAGTGGAGTTTATTAGATCGAGCGTAACAACATGACGGTGTCTCAAAGACGAGGCGAAGTTTGCGAGAGTTATCCAGTGTTTGCACCTCATTTGGTGGAGAATGAGGAACGATGACGCAGATGTTTCGAGAGGTTTGAAACCCTAAGATATGTCAAGATCTCATCTCTCATAAATTTTCTCTTTATTGAGATGTTGTTAATAGGGGCTCAATTGTTAGAAGCGAGATAACGAGTACTGATCAACCGAGGTACCACAATCGAGGATCATCCACAGGAATGGCAGATCAACAAAACAACAATAACCAAGTGGAGAAAGAAAAGACGGACAAAAATGGTAACCACTCTGGTGGTAATCATGGCCATGAAAATAGAAAAGCGAAAGTTAGGAGGAGATTTTAAAAAGAGGAGATTCAACAACCACTATGTGAAGACGATAAAGCAGCAAAGCAAAGAATCGGTTCCAGGGGAGAGAACGACCACCGATCATATGCTATAAATAGTGGGAAAGAGGACATATCGGTCCAAACCGCCCACAATAGTTCCGGTATGCTATAATTATGGAAAGGAAGGACATATCTTTCGAGATTGCACGAGTGGCGAAACCTAGTTCAATGGGATCGGTGACTCAAAAGATCATCCCCGAAAAGTCAAAGTCAACGGTTCTGGAAGAAAAGCGTTTGTTGTGGTGGTCAAAATGCGAGAACCCAAACGAGGTGATCACGTAAGCTTATTTATAAATTCTTGTGAAGTTTATACTTTACTAGAACCTAAGTATACCCATTCATTTATCTCTCTTACTTGTGCTCAACGTTTAAATATGATTCAAAAAAATTAGACTTTGACCTATCTCGTGGAAACTCCGTTAGAGAAACTTTCATCACATCCACTTGTTTTATAAATCTTGTCTAATCCAAGTTGGCACCCTTATCTTACCTGTTGACCTTATCTCTTTAAAGATACTTGTTTTTGATGTGATTTTAGGGATTGATTGGTTAACTACTCATCATGCCAAAATTGATTGTTTTCGTAAGGTTGTTAGTTTTCATATTCCTAATCAATCTGTTGTTCGAATTCAGGCAACTAAACCATTAAAATCAATCATTGTCATATCTAATCATAAAGCGATTCGTTTATTGAAAAACGGATGTCAAGCTTTCTTAGCCCATGTTATGGATTTGAATAAAGACACGTCAAAATTGAATAATATTCATTGTTATTAACTTTCCTAACGTATTTCTCAAGAACTTCCTGCTACACCCCGTAACGTGAAGTTGAATTCTTTATTGACCTTGAACCTGTACAAAGCCCATTTCTAAAACCCCATATCGAATGACTCCTATTGAACTTTGGAGTTAAAGGTCCAACTCTGAGGAATTGTTGGACATCGGTTTCATTCGTCCCTAGTACATCTCCTTGGGGTGCTCCTGTTTTATTCAGAAAGAAGAAAGGCGGAGTATGCGACTTTGTATTGACTATCTGGAATTGAACTATGTCACCATCAAGAATAGGTATCCTCTACCTTGTATTGATGACTTGTTTGACCGATTGCAAGGAGCACAATTCTTTTCAAAATCGATCTTCGTTCGGATATCATCAATTTGAAAATTAGAGGCGAGGATATTACAAAGATCGCTTTCAAAACTTCGGTATGGGCATTATGAATTCTTAGTTATGTCTTTCGGATTGACTAATGCTCCTGCGGCTTTTATGGATATGATGAATCGAGTATTCAAAGAATATTTGGATAAATTCGTTGTTGTCTTTATTGATGACATCCTCATATATTCCAAAAAGCCGTGAAGATCATGAGCACCATTTGAAGCTAGTACTCCAAAGGCTTCGTGAAAAACAAACTATATGCTAAGTTGAAGAAATGCGAGTTTCGCTTGAGGAAGTAGCATTCCTTGGGCACGATGGTGTCAAAACATGAAGTATCCGCTGACGTGAAGATTCAAGCAATACAAAGTTAGAAGAAACAAGCAAAGTCGATCAAGACGTAGCTTTTGGGTTTAATTTGGTTATTATCGGAGATTCGTGGAAGGGTTTTTCGAATCGCTACTCCGCTAACTCATCCGACTCGAAAGGATACAAAATTCATATAGAGCGAGGAATGCGAGAAGAGTTTCTAAGAGCTTACAGAGGAGACTCATTTTCGCACTGTTTCAACAATACCATCTAAATACGGATGGATTTGTTATCTACAAACGATGCTTGAGCAAAGGGTTAGGATGTGTTCTCATGCAACATGGGAAAGTCATAGTTTATGCCTCATGACAACTTAAAGAATATGAGAGGAATTATCCTACTCATGATCTAGAGTTAGCGCAATGCGTTTGCGCTAAAGATCCTGGAGGCACTATCTATATGGGGAGAAAGTGGAGATATATTCGCACCATAAAAGCCTTAAATATTTCTTCACTTAAAAAGAGAACTCAACACGCGGCGCTAATGACGTTGGCTCGAAAGCTATTGAAAGACTACGACCACACACTATTCAATATCATCTTGGAAAAGCGAACGTGGTAAGCTTACGCGTTGAGTAGAAGATCATATGCGAGAACGAGTGCGATGATGTCAAGTATCGCGACAGAGCCAACTTTAATAGAAAAGTTAAGGTTGCTTTCAAGCCACCCACCCGAAATGATACATATGAAGAAGAAAGAAAGAGAAGGTGCTATTATTAGGGCGAGAATTGATGAAGAAGGAATACTTGAGTCCACTCCGGACTTTATGTTCCTAACGATTTCGATTTGAAGTACAAGATCATGATGGAGGCACACAATACACCATTTGCAATCCATCCTCGGAAGTACTAAATGTATCGTGATCTTCGACATACATTTTGGTGGAACAATATGAGAGAGAGATTGCAAAGTTTATCTCAACATGTTTAACTTGTCAACGTGTAAAAGGCGGAGCATCAAGTGCCTAAGGACCATTGCAACCACTTGAGATTCGAAATGGAAGTGGGAACACATTACCATGGATTTCATTCTGGGTCTTTCCACGGTTTCTCAAGGCATAAATGCTATTTGGGTTATTGTTGATAGATTAACCAAGTCTCGCACATTTCTTGCCGACACGGAGACTTATTCTCTTGAACGTCTTCTTTAGTATGTATGTAATTGAGATTGTGAGGTTGCATGGCATGCCAAGATCTATTATTGTTTGAGATCGTGACCCAAGATTCACTTCAAGAGTTTGGGTTAGCTTTGCAAAAAGCTATGGGTAACGGATTTACGATTGATTCGCATACCATCCTCAAACCAGACGGACAATCGAGAGAGGACTATTCAAACTCTTGAAGATTTATTAAGACTTTGTGTCCTAGACTTCAAGGGCGGTTAGGATAAGTATTTACCATTGATGGAATTCTCTTACAACAACAGTTATCAGGCAAGTATAGGTGTGGCTCCATTTGAAGCATTATATGGACGAAAGTGTCGCTCTCCAATATGTTGGGATGAGGTGGGTGAAGCAACATTGTTGGGACCCGAGTTAAGACGTATGACTCACCGAAAAGATCCAAATGATTCGACAACGTATAAACAAAGCACAAGATCGACAAAAAAAGAGTTATCGCGGATCTTCATCGAAAGGACGTGGAATTTAGTATAGGGGATCATGTATTATTGTCATGAAGTTGCTCCATGGAAGGAGTTACAAGATTTGGGAAGAGAGGAAAGCTCAATCCACGATTTATTGGTCCATTTCAAATTCTTGACCGAAGTAGGAAATGTAGCCTATAGACTCGCGTTACCTCCAAGTATGTCTCGTGTTCATAATGTGTTTCACATATCTCATACTCAGTAAATATGTGAAAGACACGAACCACGTTATTGAGTTAGAACCGGATTTAAATAGTCAAGACTTAACATATGAGGAGGTACTGCCAAGATCTTGGATAGGAAGGAGCGTATTCTACGCACGGAACGTCATACCACAAGTTAAAGTTTTATGGAGGAACCATGCTATGTAAGAAATGACCGGGAATTGGAAACGGAAATGAAAGCGAGGTATCCTCACCTTTTGAAAAACACAAGCACGTATGTCAATTTCGAGGACGAAATTTCATAAGAGAGGAGGTTGTAAAACCCCAAATAATTAATAAATGAAATTTAATCTCCTCTAATTATTATTTTGAAATAGTAAGGGTTGATGTGATTAATGTGGATAGTTATGGGTAAAATACGTAAATATTTCAAAATAAGCAAGTGGTTATAAAATATTCATTGTTGTCGGGGAATATTCGTTTGGTCGTGGAATATTCAGATCGTCGGGAATATTAAATGCGACGGCCAGTAGCGCATGTGTGGGCCCCATAACGGAAAGCGATTGGAGGAAGAAAACGACAAATATAAGTTGTTTAAAAATAACGGCGTAGTTGTTACTGATTACACTGTTGGAATACCCGGTGGTTAAAAACACGATGTATGGCGTTATTGCACAAGAAGACAATGTATTGCACCAATTATCGACTCTTACGTAAGAAGGCACTTACTCAATAATGGTTCATGTGAATTATCGCTTTTATTTTATTTTATTGGTTCAATAATCGTTTGCTTTGATATTTTATATTCTTTGTTGTTTCAATAATTGTCATTACACATTATTTTTCATTATCAAAGCAATAATTCATATTATTTGAATAATATTATTAGATAACATTATTGGCAATGTCTAGAAAGTTACATTAAGGAGAGGTTTGGTCACCTAATCATGCGCCCAAGAAGGAGAAATTCTTATTGGAAAGCCCCCTCTTTCCAGGAACCGCTAGTTGTCAATATTGTGATTCTCGTAATATTATTTGTGAATAATTAATTATTGATTCATATGATGAGAAAATATTGATTTTATGTGGATATAGATGGAGAAAATTTTTAATGTGACAATTGTTGAAAATTGAAATTTTATCTTTTTACGATAAAATAATTTATTTAAATATATATATTATTATATTTTAATAATATAATAATGGTGATATTTTTTACAAACGAATGTGGGATATATGAGTATATGAGGAGGAAGAGTATTTTTGTTGCAATAAATGTTTAAAACATGTTAAACATGTCGGTGGACCCCATTTATCAATGAAATTTGATTATAATTTATAAATAGGTGCTTAGGTTAGAATTAAAAATCACACCGTAAATCAAGTTTTCTCTATTTTCTCTCTCTATATTAAAGCGTATTCTTGTGAGTATACTTTGAGTGTTCTATATCTGGCAAGTTCAAGTCATAGCTTTATATCCAAAGTGTTTCAACTAAATCTTTGTCTTTGTGAGGTAAAAGATGTTATTTTCTTTCGTAAGTGATATTATTTCTTCAATATCATTATGCCGAAATATTGGTTGGAACTTTTTATCAAATTTGGAACTTTTTTATGTCTGAGTTACTTATTATAAAGATTCTTATTCACGATTCTTATTCACAAGTACTATTCACGAAGCGTGATGATGTTTTTTGTGAAATTTTATCTTTTGGTGTCGAAGTTACTATTCACGTATACGATACTATTCACCGAAAAATGAAATTTCTTCTTTTTGTCCAAAATATCTATTCTGGATACTAGCTTTGATTATATCCATGTTTTGATCATTCTTGAATTTTACCCCACTCTGGTTGGTTATGAAGTATTTTTGAATGGGAATTGTTTAAAGTACGAATCATTAATATTTGTTCTTTTGCTTCATTGGATTCGTTTTCTTTAAAATATATTTTTTTATCATCCTCAGTCCTAAATGATGATATAACGGAATATTTCGGTTTTGAGTGCAAAGATGAATGATTTCTTGATAAATATCTTTGGCGTAGTAGTGCGAAAGATGAGCAGTGTTTAGATGAACATGATTAATCGATGAATATCTTTGATGTGAAGTGCAAGGATGAATTTTTGATTCAAGATGAATATTGATTGATGTTACAGGATAAAATAATGATGATGGATATTAAATTCATAGATATTAGTAGATTTCATCCTCTACGTAACTCTTTCTATGAATTATTATTTTCCATTGCTTGAATATTGATATAAAACTTGTTGTTTAATGTATTCTCTCGATTTTTCCTGTTGAAGACTAACGATATTTTGTTGTATATTATCTTAGTCATAATATTCTTTATTGGGCTAGTTGAGCTCACCCTTTTCCTTTTTGTTCCATTTTTCTTCTCGGAGGCGAGAATGTAGCGAAACTTAGTAAATGGGTGTGGAATGATGGTTCTAGAAGTTGTTCTAGTAGTCCTCACTATTCTGTAAAATAGTGTATTAATAATTATAATGAGGACTTATTTGAGTGTGGATATTGTCTAGATGACAATATTTGTATTTAAACTCACAGTTTTTATGTTGTATTAAAAAAGTTGTAGTTGTTTCTGTACCATGTATTTGGCGACTCAGAATGGGTGATGTATACCTATTTTGGGGGCGTCACAGTTGGTATCAAAGCTTAGGGATATGATCTCTGGCGGAGATCGGGGAATAGAACTAGGATGGGAGAGACGAGTAAATCTTTCGCTAGTATGTCCTACTTATGCTTATTTGTTTGTTGGTCAGTATATAGGGATATTATGTGATATATGATTTCCCTAATTAACCCTTGTTTTATGACAGTATTTGAGAATGTCGACTGAGAATATTAATAGTGGAAATGAGACCGTGGAGACGTTTTGACATCACCAACGAGGAGAACGTCAACAGTGACAATGTTCCTCCCATGAACAACACCACCGAAAGCAGATGATGAGCGAGGGGATGTTTAGAAGCTTTTTGCAGTTCATGCAAAATCACGAGAGGAGACTCGTGTTCAAAATCTGAGGAGGAAATGATAGCAATTAGCGGGTCATCACGCCAAACAATTCAAAGAGTTGGGACCACCGTAATTTAAGGGAAAGCGGATCCGATCATGGCGGAAACATGGGTCAAGCAAATTATCAAGATATTCGATGTGTTGGGGATGGAGGAGAACGAAGGTTCCATTCGCCACCTTTATATTCCGTATGGAGGCAAGACCATCTGGTGGGAGTCTGTAAAACGGACCTGTAGACTTAAGACATGTCTTGGGAAACGTTTTAAACTTTTCAATGAAAAATACTTTCCGAAAGTCATCATATGAAGGAAGTGGAGTTTCTTAGGCTGGAGCGAATATCAATATGACGGTGTCCCATCACGAGGTAATTTCGCGGAGTTATCCGTGTTTTCACCTCATTTGGTGGAGAATGAGGAGCGAATGACGCGGATGTTTCGAGAGGTTTGAAACCCAGATACGCGTCGATATCTCGATTCTCATAAATTTTCTCTCTATTCAGATGTTGTAAGCAGGCTCAATTATTAGAGCTAGATAACTTGAGTACGGTCAACCGAGGGACCACAACCAGGATCATAGGGGATAGCGATCAACAAAACAACGATAACCAACGGAGAAAGAAAAAGATGGACAAAAATGGTAACCACTCGTGGTAATCATGACCATGAAAATAGAAGAAGCGAGTCGGAGGAGATTTTAAAAGAGGAGATTTAACAACGACACGTGAAGACGAAAAGTCTTTGGCAAAGAACTGGTTCTAAGGGAGAGAACGACCACCGGTCGTATCTTTATAAATGCGGAAAAGAGGACATATCGGTCAAACGACCCCTACAAGATTCAAGGTATGCTATAATTGTGGAAAGGAAGGACATATCGCTTTCGAGATCAGACGCAGTAAGAAACCTAGTTCAAGTGAGGACGGTGACTCAAAAGATTGTCCCAAAAAGTCAAAGTCAAGCGGTTCTCGGAAGAAGCGTTTGTTGTAATCGGTCAAAATGCGAGGAACCCAAACGAGGTGATCACGGTAAGTTATTTATAAATTCTTGCGAAGTTTATACCTTTACTTGATACCAGTCTGCTACCCATTCTTTTATCTCTTTGCTTCATACTCAACGTTTGAACTTGACTACGGAGAAATTAGACTTTGACCTATCTATGGAGACTCCGTTAGGAGAAACTTTCATTACATCCGTTGTTTAGAAATCTTGTTTGATTTAAGTTGGCACCATCACATTACCTGTTGACATTATTTCTTTAAAGATACTTGCTTTTGATGTGATTTTGGGGATTGATTGATTAACTACTTATCATGCCAAAATTGATTATTTTCGTAAGGTTGTTAGTTTTCATATTCCTAAGTAACCTGTTATTCGAATTCAAGCAACCAAACCATTGAAGTCAAACACTTTCATATCAAGCCATAAAGTCATTCGTTTATTGAAAAAACGGATGTCAAGCTTTCTTAGCCCATGTTATGGACTTGAACAAAATACGTCAGATTTGAATGATATTTCTGTTGTTGGTAAAATCCCTGACGTATTTCCTGAAGAATTTCTTGGCCTACCTCCAAAGCGTGATATTGAATTTTGTATCATCTTTGAATCCGGTACAAAATCCACTTCTAAAATCTCATATCGAATGACTCCTATTGAACTTCGAGGAGTTAAAATCTAACTATAAAATTTGGTACCGAGCCTTTATCTGGTGACTTCTTTGTGGAATGCACCGCCGCACTTCGTAGGGGACGCCATATTTTGTGTAGTAAAGAACCGATAGGTGTCATTGTGACGTCTATATCAAGATTGGGATATGAGTCACGATTGAGAGCAACCTAAAGTCGAGAATCAAAATACGTAGCTTTTATGCTTAGTGGTTATTATCGAAGATTTTGTGGAAAGATTTTCTCGAATCGCTATTCCATTAACGCATTGACTCGTAGAGATACAAAATTCGAATGGAGCAAGGAATGTGGGAAAGAGCTTCAAGAACTCAATAGAGACTCATTTCGCACATATTTCACACCATACCATCCGGAAAAGTTTAACGTGGTAGTGACGTGTTGAGTAGAAGATCGATACAAATACGAAAACGATATTGTCAAAGACTAATTTCAGTATAATTTACAAATAATAGAGATGGAGATGAAAACTCTAGGTACCCACGTGATGATATCTGAGTATAATCGACTTTAATCGATAAAGTTAAAGTCGTTTCAAGCTACACATGGGAGTGATGAATTTGAAGAAGAAGGTGCAAGAAGTTGTTATTTCAAAAGCAAGAATCGGTGAGGTGAGGAAAGCTCAAACCTTCGATTTATTAATCCATTTGAAATTCTCGATCGGATAGAGGCTGTGGCCTATAGACTCGCTTTTTACCGCCAAGTATGACGCGTGTTCATAACGCTTTTTCACGATCGATGTTACGTAAATATGTGGATCTAACCAACCCACGCTATTGAAGTTAGAACCGGACAAGATAAAGAAGACTTAACGCATGAGGAGGTACCTGCACAAGATCTTGGATAGGAAAGAACATATCCCATGTATCAAGGTTATACCACAAGTTAAAGTTTTGTGGAGAAACCATGCTATTGAGGAAATGACTTGGGAGTTGGAAACGGAAATAAAAGCGAGGTATTCTCATCTTTTCAAACACCACAGAGACGACGCCAATTTCGAGGACTAAATTTCATAAGGAGGGGAGGTCAGAAGACCCCAAATTATTAATAAATGAAATTTATTTTCCTCTATTTATTATTTTGAAATAGTAAGGGTTGATTTGATTAATGTGGATAGTTATGGGTAAAATATCATAAATATTTCGAATAAAGTGGTTATAAAATATTCATTATTGTTGGGAATATTCGTTTGGTCGTGGAATATTAGATCGCTTGTGGGAATATTATGCGACGCCTTGATCTTTTGTGGGTCCCATAACCGGAAAGCGATTGGAGGAAGAAAAGCGACAAGAATAAGTTGTTTATAAATAAATGGCAGTAGTTGTTACTGGTTAATCTTGTTGGAATACCCTATGGTTAAAAACACGAATAATGCGTTGTTGACAAGAAGACAGCACCAGATTGCACCAATTATTGATTCTTATGTAAGAAGGCACTACTCAATAATTGTTACGATAATTATTATTCGATTATTTTATTGATTCAATAAGCTATTTGCGTTGATATTTTATATTATCGTTATTTTAATAATTGTCACCGTACAAGTATTTTCTATTATCGAGACAATAATTCATATTATCTCAATAATATTATTAGATAACATTATTGGCAATGTCTATAAAGTTTACATAAGAAGAGGTTTGGTCATCTAATTGGCAGAAGTGAAGAGATCCTTATTGGAAAGCCCCTACTATCGGGAGGGCCATGCAGTTTGTCAATAATGTGATTTATAATATTATTTATGAATAATTAATTATTAATTTATATGATGAGGAAAATATTGATTTTATGAGGATATAGATGGGAGAAATTTTTTAATGTGACAATTGTTGAAAATTAATATTTTATCTTTTTTTGATAAAATAATTCTTTTAAATATATTATTTTAATAATATATTAACGATGATATTTTTACAATGAATGTGGGATATATGAGTATATGAGGAGGAAGAGTATTTTGTGGCATTAAATATTTAACACATATTTTTGTGTGTTGGTGGACACAATTATCGATCGAAATTTGATTATACCGTAAAATCGCCTGCTTGTTGATTGATTTGGCCAATTTCATTTGGAATTTGGAAAAACTTTCTTTGAAAAGTTGTAGAGAATTGAATTTCCTATAGAAAGTCACGAGATTCGAATTTTTTGATAAAAGAGCTATTTATTGTGAATTATTGAAGTTTCGGTATATCGGGTGTGAATTGATTTTTGGAGTTTAAATTATTTTTGTTAGAAAAATATTTTTTGTATTTTTTTGGACATCATTAACATGTGTGGCTGGTGTTTTTGACCAAAAGATGGGCTAAGAAAAATTTGTATAATTATATTAATATTATATTCAATTTTCTGCTTTGGTGTTCTAAGACATTTCCTATAAATAGGGTGCTTAGGTTAGAATTGAAAATCACACCAGAAACTCAAGTTTTCTCTATTTCTCTCTCAATATATTGAGCGTATTCTTGTGAGTATACTTTGAGTGTTGTTATACTGATTGCAAGTTCAAGTTATAGCTTATATATCAAAGGTGTTTCAACTGTAAGTACTACTTTTGTGAGGTAAGTGGATGTTATTTTCTTCGTAAGTGATATTATTTCTTTAATATCATTATTAGAAATATTGGTTGAAACTTTTTATCAAATTTGGAACTTTTTTCATGTCTGGATTTACTATTCATGAGTTCTTATTCACGCAGTACTATTCACAAGCGTGATGATGTTTTTTTGTAAAATTTCTATCTTTTTGGTGTCTGAGTTCTTATTCACGATATCGGACTATTCACGAATCTAAAGCACTATTCATCGAAAAATAAAATTTCTTCTTTTTGTCCAAAAAATATCTATTCGGATACTAGCTTTGATTGTATCCATATTTTGATCATTCTTGAATTTTTTTACCCCCACCGTTGGTTATGAAGTATATTTTGAATGAGAATTGTTTAAAGTCACGAATCCTTAATATTTGTTCTTTTGCTTCATCGGATTCGTTTTTCTTTAAAAATTTTTTTTATCATCTTCACTCCTAAATGATGATATAACGGAATATCTTTGGCCCAGTAGTGCAAAAAGATGAATGATTTTTGATAAATATCTTTGGCCCGTAGTGCAAAGATGAATAGTGTTTAGATGAACACGACCGAATCGATGAATATCTTTGGCTCAAAGAGTAAGGATGAATATTTGATTCAAGATGAATATTGATTGATGTTACAGGATAAAATAATGATGATGGACTGTTAAATTAATAGATATTAGTAGATTTCATCCTCTACGTAACTCTTCTGAATTATTATTTTTTCATTGCGAATATTGATATAAAACTTGTTGTTTAATGTATTCTCTCAGATTTTCCTGTTGAAGACTAACGATAATTTGTTGTATATTATCTTAGTCATAATATTCTTTCTTAGGCTAGTTGAGCTCACCCTTTTCCTTTTTGTTCCATTTTTTCTTCTCAGGAGGCGAGAATGTAGCGAGTACTAGTCGGGATGTGGAATGATGGTTCTAGAAGTTGTTCTAGTAGTCCTCACTATTCTGTAAAATAGTGTATTAATAATTATAATGAGGACTTATTTGAGTGTGGATATTGTCTCAGATGACAATATTTGTATTTAAACTCATGCTTTTTATGTCAGACATAATAAAGTTCAGAGTTGTTTCGCACCATGTATTCGATTTAATTTCGAATGGGTGATGTATACCTATTTTGGGGGGCGTCACAGTATGTATAATATATGATTATGATTATTTGTTTAGACTAATAAACTACTATAGGAAATACTAAGATAGATGTGTATATATGACATAGTAATTACAAATGGGAGATTCTCGATAAGGAAATAACAAAAGGAAAGTGGAAAAATGTTGGAACTTATAATTCGTGGACATTAGAAGAGAAGCAATGAGTTGTTACAACTCATGGTTCGATGTCGATTAAGTGGATGGCGTGATAAGAATGGAACGCTAAGTAAGCAAAACAGTTGAGAAAAGATACTTCGCTTCTTAATCAAAAAACTTGGTCGCCAAAGAACATACTCACAGTACCTAAGTCGACTGAAATGGTTTAAGAATCGTTATGGCAATTTTGTGGAGCTTTTTCGTAATAGCTTTGGGTTTTGGTGGGATCCAATCAATAAAAAGTTCACTGCTAGGGATGAAGTGTGGGAAGATTACTTCACGGTAAGCTTCTAGTATTTTTTAAAATAATTATCATTAACAACTCTATTTTATATGTTTATATTATTTACACTGTGATTAATGGAGTTCTTTTTTTGTTGGTAGTCCCATCCGAATCATAGATACTTAAAGAACGAGTCTTCACTATCTTCATCGTTACCACTCAATCAAGGAGATAATTTGGAACAAGTTTTTGAAACTCAAGAGCAACAACGAGAGAATGCTAATGAATGGAGGACTAGTATAGCTTCTGACATGTGGAGAAACGTCAATCATAATAATAACAATGGCCGGTAACGAGAGAATGCTAATGAATGGAGGACTAGTATGCTAATGTTACTTGTTAGTGGTTTACTCACATGTATGAAGTTTTGCAACTTTTGATCGTATAGATTTTCATTGTCATATTTTTTTGTGAAAAGCGAGTTTGGTATTCCTACTAAAAAGCGCGATGATAACGATATGCATAAAGTATATATAGCTTAATGAAAATTGAGCTTATTTTTTGTATTAAATTCGTAGTTTCTAAAGTTTTATTGGTATCCGAATATCCAAATGTATTATAAAATGAGTAGAATAATATGAACGCTTTCAACATATATAAAATCTCATGCCACAATAATATAATGAGATTTACTCTAGTTCATGAAAAGAGAGAGAGATGTTGTACACATGGGCTAATTAACAATTAATATAAGTTGCAAGATATATTAGAAGTATACAAAAATCTATCACAGTCTTGATAAAAAATTTATAAAAGTTTGTTACTTATTTCATAGTCTATAAAAGTCATTTTAAAAGAGTCTTTAAAATCTTTGAAAGTCATTAAAATCTCACAAATTCTACAAAAGTATGTCACTTAAAAAAAGTCTTTAAAAATCCTAATTGAATACACCCCCATAAGATTAATTTTATTTTTTTAACAATTAAATATTGTACGTATATATCTGCTGAACCAGGTAAATTAACTAAAATAAAAGTTAAATGTAAGAACACTACACATGCATTTGTATTCACTATTCAGAGGCAACTCTATATATCTTCCTGTAGTATTCGGGAAGGCCATCGGTCAAACTAACTTGTGTCGGTTGCTAGCTGTTGGAACTTGCCAAATTTCCGTGATCGCCTTGTCTTGAATCTCCTACAATCCACCACAACTTTGGTTTGACAACTGGAGTATTTTTTACTAGTAGAATCTTTCTCCTTCTGCCTGCCCCAAGCCCGCAGGACAAAAGACAAACCCTATATATAAAAGAAATGCTACAAGCCTGCAACTCATGTAAAATGCTACAAGCCTGCAACTCATGTCCCTCTTCATGTACAAATTCCTTCACAGTACACATGCTGTCATGCTGATGCATCTTTACTTACCAACAATTACAAAATACCTATATCCTCGATCGGACTGAAGGTTTTACCACCCTTTGAACTTGCTGCTGTTAATTAAAAACTACTAGTAATCTGCTTTAGCCTTAATTAATAGCCAATTACAGCATCCTTCAACAACCAAAAGAATATATATATAGGGAATATATCTTAAGACACCCCTTATTCAACTCACCCGAACTTTCACCCTCTTTAACGACGGACTGGCGGCGATTGCGATCGATCATACAACCGTCTGTTCATACTTTTTAGCGACGCTTATATGTTGTCCATTACTAAAAGTATAGACGACGGTTGTATGACCGAACCGGTGTCGGTTCCGTCGCTAAATAGGGTGAGCTCGGGTAAATTGAATAAAGGGTGAGCTTAAGATCCGGACAGTATATATATAGGATGATATAAAAGAAAGTTTTTACTGGAATAAGAATGACGGCAACAAAAAAGGTGGTCGGCAGGATTCGAACCTGCGCGGGAAGACACCACATGATTTCTAGTCATGCCCGATAACCACTCCGGCACGACAACTTTATTCTGTTAAGATGTTATTTTTTTCTACCAGTATAACCTTGAACAGCTTGATGACCACATTCACCAATTTATTGTTAAGTTGCGTTCCAAAAAAAATACTATTTGAAAACGGAAAATAGTTATACCCAGGGCGAAGCCACTTTTTAGCCAGCACCGGATTTTTTTTTTTAATATATGATAAATAAATTTTTTTTGAGGATCAGAAGAGTCAATTTGCACCCACTGAAATTGGGTATTACACTTTACTAAAATTGGGTATAACACTTTCCCGTTTCAAAACAATTTGCACCCACTCTTTTTACACTGAAATTGTTATTCAAATTTTAACCACATATAACTCATATCCTCTCAATATATGTATCTCTCTATAATATTTTAAACTAAGTAATAATCTAATTTATATTATTTTTAAAAATAAATAATGAATTACTTACTTATGAACAATTGTGATTAAAAAAATCTATTATGAGTCAATATAGTGTATATATACCATATATTATTACTCATTATATTTTTATTGTAATATAGTATATATATATATATATATATATTCGAAAGTATAAAGTATTAAAAAAATTGGCTTGGGACCGTAACCCCCGCCAAAATATTTATAACTTGGTATTAATTTCGCTCCCACTAATATTATTTTCTGACTTCGCCACCGGTTATACCGCAACAAAAACATGCATGTTAGTTCATTTTGAATTGTCTTTTGCCTAATGCTATACTATATATACTCCCATAAAACATGCAACCTCCCTAAATCACGTTCCATCAATCCAAACTCGTTCATAGACTAGCTAGTAATTGGTTTTTTATAGCTTAGTATTATTATTTTATAAAATATATATCATTGCATGTATCGGCTAATAATAAAAGTCCATAAATTTTTATCTTAATACGTAAAATGTCTCATTTAGAAATGAGACAGAGACTCACAGACATGATCAAACAACTAATAGTACCATTCTACTACTTTGAGTTTTACTATATACTATAACACCCCGAATTATTAATAAATAAAATTTAAATTTCTTCTATTTATTATTTTGAAATAATAAGGGTTGAATTGATTAACGTGGTTAGTTATGGATAAAATGCGCAAATATTTTTAAATAAGCAGGTGGTTATAAAATATTCATTATTGTCGGAGAATATTCGTTTGATCGTGAAATATTCTTACTGTCGGGGAATATTCGCAGACGATGACAATGTAGATTTTGTGGACCCATAACGAAAGCGATTGGAGGAAGAAAACGACAAGAATAAGTTGTTTATAAATAACTACAGAAGTTGTTACTGGGCTAATATCGTTGGAATACCCGGTGGTTAAAACACAAGAATACGCGTTGTTCATTGACGAAGCCTTACCTACCAGATTGCACCAATTATTGATTCTTACGTGAAAGCACTACTAAATAATTATTACAAAGAATTAATGCTCAATATTTTATTTTATTGATTCAATAATTGCTACGCTTGATATTTTATATTATCGTTGTTTCAATAATTGTCACTACACAAGATTTTCCATTATCGCTAATAATTCATATTATCTAAATAATATTATTAGAAAACATTATTGGCAATGTCTAGAAAGTTCGTCTAAGGGGAGGTTTGGTCACCTAATCATTGCCAAAGAAGTGAGAAATTTTATCGAAAGCCCTCTTTCCCGAGGAACAACTGTCACAAGATCGTGATTTTGTAATATTATTTGTGAATAATTAATTATTGATTTATATGATGAGGAAAATATTAATTTTATGTGGATATAGATGGAGAAAATTTTTAAAGTGACAATTGTTAAAAATCGATATTTTATCTTTTTTTCTCGATAAAATAATATTTTATTATATTATTATAATATAATAATGATGATATTTTATAATGAATGGATATATATGAGTAAATGAGGAGGAAGAGTATTTTGTTGTAATAAATACTAAAAACATGTTAAACATGTTGGTGGACCCATTTTCGAATCGAAATTTGATTATATACAGTAAAATCGTCTGCTTCAGGATTTTCATCAATTTCGCATTTGAAATTTGGAAAACTTTTTCTTCCAAAGTTGTAGAGAATTGAATTTCCTATAAAAATTTGTAGATTCAATTTTTTCCGATGAAAGAGCTATTTATTATGAATTATTGAAGTTCAAGAGTTCCAAATAATTGATTTTTGGAAGTTTTAAATATTTATAATTACAAAAACGCTTTTGGTCATATAATTGGGTCTTGTATGTGATGTAAATGGTCGATTTCAGATCTAAGAGTGGGCGTAAGAAATTTGGTTATATATATTATTATTATATTCAATTTTCTACTTTGGTGTTCTAAGCATTTTCCTATAAATAGGGTGCTTAGGTTAGAATTAAAAATCACAACCGTAAACTACAGATTTCTCTCTTTTCTCTCTATAATATCGAGTTTATTTTGTGAGTATTTTTATACTTTGAGTGTTGCTATATCTGGCAAGTTCCTTCAAGACTATATCCGATATTTCAACCGTAATATTTATTCTATGCAAAGGTAAGGGATGTTATTTTATTCAAAATGATATTATTTCTTCAATATCATTATAATTGAAATATTGGTTGAAACTTTTTATCAAATTTGGAACTTTTTTATGCTTTGGGTTACTATTCATTAGTTATTACGCATGCACGAGTTACTATTCATGAGTTATTATTCACGAGTTACTATTCATTTAGTACTATTCACGAAGTATGATGATCTTTTTATAAAATTTCTATCTTTTAGTGTTTGAGTTATTATTCACGATATCTGACATTATTCACTTAATCACTTACACTATTCACCTAAAAATAAAAATTTCTTCTTTTTGTCCAAAATATCTATTCGAATACTAGCTTTGATCAGATCCATGTTTTGATCATTCTTGAATTTTACTCCACTATGATTATTTATGAGGTATTTTTGGGCATGGAATAAGTTAAATACTGAATCCTTAATATTTATTCTTTTGTTTCTTTGGATTCGCTTTTTTTAAAAATATTTTTCATCATCCTCATTCTAAATGATGATATTCTCCGAATATCTTTGCCTCAGTAGTAAAAAGATGAATAAGTTTCGATGAATATCTTTGATTCAGTAGCAAAGATGAACAGTGTTTAGATGAACATGACCAACCTGATGAATATCTTTCGTTCAGTAGTGTAAAGATGAATATTTAATTCCGTATATATGTTGATTGATGTTACAGGATAAAATATCGATTGACTTAACTTTTAAATTCATATATAGAAAATAGTAGTTTGCATTCTCTACTTAACTCTTCTAATGAATTATTATTTCACTCCAAGATTGATTTAAAACCTGGTTGTCTATTGTATTCTATTAGATTTTTTCTGTTGAAGACTAACGATAATTTGTTCTATGTTATTTTAGTCATAATATTCTTTCTTTGGGCCAGTTGAGCTCACCCTTTTTTCCTTGTTGTTCCATTTTTTCTTCTCATGAGGCGAGAATGTGGCAGTCTTAGTCATGGGTGTGGAATGATGGTTCTAGAAGTGGTTCTAGTAGTCTTCACTATTCTATAAAATAGTGTATCAATAATTGTAATGAGAACTTATTTGAGTGTGGATATTGTCTAGATGACAATATTTGTATTTAAACTTACAGTTTTTATGTTATATTAATAAAGCTAGTTGTTTCTGTACCATATATTTTGATGACTCAAAATGAGTGTTGTATACCTATTTTGGGAACGTCACATATACTATAATTTTTGTGCTACCATTTTATTTTATTGTTTTGAATAAATTACTTCCGCTTCAAAATAATACTTGCATTTTTTTTTATAAAGGGAAAAGGCCAAAGAAAACTGCCTTCATCAGCTCTGTCAAATACTCACATGTAACTTACTATATTTTTCCCATTTTCTATTTCTAAAATTTCTCACGCACATTTTACAATTTTTATATAAAATTATACTTTTTAATTACACACATAACGTGTGTCATAAATACTAATAATATATTAATATTGTATAAATATGAGGTATGCAATTATCTATTTAAATTGTGTATATGTGCACTTAAACAATAATAGTCATGTAGTCCTAAATAAAGCTTACGTAAATCAAGACTACAGAAATCGTCCAAAACGAATTCATCTTTTTTTCCTATACAAAATTACAAATTTGAAAACTATTTTTTAATAAAAATAAAATTTGAGAAAGTATTAAAAATGAATAATAAATTCATTCAAAGTTTTCACCTGGTCACTTCTCTCAAACTCATTTTTTATTTTTTACAAATAATAATATGAAAAATTAATCTCTCCAGCTTGTTATTTTTAATTCTTAGACTCGGGGATTACTATATAACTTAACCGATACTATCTTCTCATAACTATTGATGACACATAAGAGAAATTCTTGGGGAGTTTAAAAAAATAAAAATTTATACTATAAAGTGAATTTTTTAAATTGCTCACGTTAACAATGTAATTATTTCACACTATTTTTTTTTGTTTTTATAAATTTAATTATATTATTATTTTATCAATTTTATCTTAATTTTTTTTCTCCTTTAAAAAAATTGTTTTACCCACGTATTTACGAGAACAGATCCTCTGTCCCCAAATTCTCTGTCTCCTTTGTGTTCCTCCACTTAAATCTTGACACATGTCTTTTTATTTAATTTTAAAATTAATTAATGTTAAATAAGAAATTAGGTGTCAAGATTTAAATAGAAAAACATAAAGATTTGGAGATATAGGATCTGCTTTCCGTATTTACACATAACACGTTTGCTAGATAAGGCCCTAAAATGGAGGAGAATAAGGGACAAACAAAATCTACCCACTGGCGCCAACTTGGGGAAGTGACAGACTGACCGCCTCACATCCTACGTGGCCGCCTTGACGATCATGGTCGTTACTCCAACAAAACATTTACGTGGCGCCTAAGCACAAGATACTAAGAATATATTTGTTTGTAAGAATTTCATTGATATGATTAATGAGATTATGTGTTTGTTTGTTAGTATTTATGAAATTACTAATTTCGAAATTATAATTATAATATTAAGATTATTAAATTATTTTATAATTTTAAAATTAATAATTTTAGTTTAAATTTAAAAATAAACAAAACATTTATAATTAATAATTTTATCCCGTAAACAAACATAACCTAAGAATTTCAAACCGTTCTACCACGTGGGCATGCAGTTTAGAGGTCATTAGTTGTCACTCCCGCCACCTTCGCTCGCCCTCTGAGGCTCTAACTCTTCTCTATCTCTGATCATGCATTCCTTGTTTCTCTCTAAAATCACAGCAGTTTCACGAATTCGATCTAAAAGCGCACCGGAATTTGGTGAATCCACGTTGTTCAATTCATATGCTCAATAAATAAGGATCTTGGTAAATTTTGGTGGAAGAAAGTTGCTAATCTTGTGCTTAAGGGTTTGCATTTCTCCTGTTTGTAAAAATGTCTCGCGGTGTTAATACAAAGAGGGGAACTCCACCTGGAATTTTAATTATAAGAAGCATTAGAGGCAAAGATTGGAGCATACAAACATATAGATACGTGGTTTTGTTAGTTACATTCATAGCATATACTTCTTATCATGCTTCTCGAAAACCTAGCAGCATTGTCAAGAGTGTTTTGGATCCAGACCCTAAAAGGAAGTCTAATTTGTATCCATGGCCAATTGGTAATGTTTTCAGTAGGAGGGAAATGAAGGGCAACAATGTGCCTGTATTTACAAGCAAGGGTTGGGTTCCTTTTAATGGTGAAGATGGAACATGGAAATTAGGTGAGATTGATGTTGCATTTCTTGCATGTTATTCCATGGGAATGTATGTTGCAGGCCATTTGGGGGATAAGTTGGATCTTCGGTTGTTTTTGACTATTGGGATGATTGGTAGTGGCTTATTTGTTGGGCTTTTTGGGATGGGTTATTTTTGGAATGTTCACGTGTTCGGGTTTTTTCTAGCTATGCAAATGGTTGCAGGGTTGTTTCAGGCAACGGGTTGGCCTTCGGTTGTCGCTGTTATTGGTAATTGGTTTGACAAAAGAAAGAGAGGACTCATAATGGGTATTTGGAATGCTCATACATCTGTTGGGAATATTAGTGGTTCCCTTCTTGCTGCTAGTGTTTTGGACTATGGGTGGGGTTGGTCTTTTATTGTTCCAGGTGCTTTTATCTTTCTTGTAGGTGTAATTGTATACTTGTTCTTGACTGCTTATCCTGAAGATGTTGGTTTTCCATGCCCAAATGATTCTGGTGAGAACGAAGCAACAGTGTCTATAGATGAAGAAGCTCAAATACAGAAAGGAGCTATGGTGGAAGCCAAAGAGAATACTGTCCCTCAAGCTGGGTCAGGAAGTAGGCGGAGTGTTGGACTTTTTGAAGCTTGTGTAATCCCTGGAGTTATTCCATTTGCATTATGCCTGTTCTTCTCAAAGCTGGTGGCTTACACATTTCTATACTGGCTACCATTCTATCTAAGTCATACAGGTATTTATTAGTGTATCCACCTTTTGCTGCTAAATAGTCTATGTAGGAGAGCTATGAATATTCTGTAATGGTCTGAATTAGAATCTGATTTTAGTTCGGCTTGTACCATCTTCATTTTGGTCTATGGGTGATGAAACTGTACCATTTCTATTTTCTAATGAACTTCGTACTGCTAACGTAATGCTAACAAATCTTGGCAAGTTACTAAGCATGTAATGGTATATCCTAAATATTGCTGGCATTTAGGGGGGCAGAAGATTTTCGTTGGCACAAGTGCCATCTAAATTCATATCATGGCAAACTGCTTAGCAGTGAACTGAAGTGACCTTCATTTTAAAATAGAACCTCCTCTTATGCCAATGCGTATATTCGGCATGAAAATAGAATATTTCAATTGAAACTCTGTTAAGTCTCTCCTAGAGTTCCCTAAAAGTTTAAATCTAGCCATTTACCAGTATTCACATTCCAGAACATAATACATATCCTTTAGTTTACAGCAATACCCATTCAATTGTTTTTGTATTCTTCCTCTTCCCACACATCATATCACTTTGTCCAATTTATAGCAGGATTTTTACTTTTATTTGTCTCTAGTAGGCAGATTTAATCAATACAATCATTGTTTTGACGATTTTAAAAACTCCAAGGGACAGCTTACTAGAGAAGATAGTGTAGGAGTTCTCTTGAAAGATGAGATTTAGAGAACGAGCGTGCTTACCTAAGCTTGAATCAACCACCTATTCTTCAATTCTGGCCCATATGAGTATTGAGTAAGCACAAGAAAAACCTTGAATCAACCACCCATTGTGCTTACTTAAGCTTGAGTGAACAACCATTGTGATACGCGTTAATGTTTATCAAATACCTGTTCTAAGTTCTGGATCAGAAATGCCTTCCCCTCCTGCTTTAGCTGCCTGATATTTTTAAAGTTAACCCAATTCCCACCCCCAACCTCTCTTAAAGTTATTTAAAACTAAAAATTAGGCAATTGAATTACTCTGTCCTACTTCATGCATGCAGTCTTCTTCGAATCTTGTTTCTAGATGATAATTTTTTACAAAGTTAAGGTTATCTAACTTATTTTTTAATTTATTGTTGGTGTCCTTCAGAACTTACTATAATCTTAATTTTGATCTTTATGCATGTTATAGATTTTACATACTTGGATGGTAGAAAAAAGAACTCTATACTGGAGATTCTTTAATATTTATTTGATCTTCGGAGTGGTTGCATTCTAATCTCTCATGTTGTCTCCTTTCATGAGTTTGCAGCTATTGGTGGAGAGTATATGTCGGTGAAATCCACCGGGAATCTTTCGACGCTGTTCGATGTAGGTGGGATTGTTGGGGGAATTCTAGCTGGTTACATATCCGACAAACTCAAGGCACGGGCTACTACAGCAGCCAGCTTCATGTATGCAGCAATTCCTTCTATACTTCTGTACCGCATGTATGGGAACATTTCACAAACTGTTAACATTCTACTAATGATAACTGCTGGCTTATTCGTCAATGGGCCCTATGCACTTATCACAACTGCAGTCTCTGCGGATCTTGGTACACATAGCTCTGTCAGAGCCGATTCTCGAGCTCTTGCAACAGTGACTGCAATTATTGATGGTACTGGATCCCTTGGCGCTGCTCTGGGCCCTCTTCTGACTGGGTTTCTGTCTACAAAGGGATGGAATTTTGTTTTTGGAATGCTGATTCTTGGTGCTTTCATTGCCGGTCTTCTCTTATCTCGTTTGGTCATAAATGAATTTGCAGACAGAAGACAGAAAGTAATAGTTTCTGGGCAGCACGATTTTGGAGGTAGTTTATTGCTATTTTTCTATTACTTATTTTGTCTCTCTGTCTATGTGTTTAATTGTTTGCGAGTGGCATGGTGTGTATTTGCTGTTTAAAAAATACAGCAAAAAGAGAAAACGAAAAAGTAAAAAACGCAGGTTTTTAACTGTCCGAACATGTGCATGTAATTTGAGATCCCATGGCATCAGTCAAGTTACTTTCCCATTGCATATTTGGTTTGAAGTGAAAGTCCATCATCGGAGAGTGTAGCCATCGGAAATCTGACCCTGTTTGGTTGGTATTTTTGTTTTTTGTAACCAATCTTGTGGTTTGGATATTGGTTTTTAGAACGTTTGTGAATTTTTATGAATAAGAGTTAAATACTGGTGTACTTTTGCTGTACACCAACACCTACTATGTAGATGACAGCTACCATTTTTTTTCTTGAACGGAACCATCTGTGATTGATGCCTGGTGATTCCTGCTTAGTGGTAGGAAAAACTTTTTTCTGAAACAACCATTTATATACATGGATACCCACCATCTTGTTAGAGTGACTTCTTGTAGGTTGTAAATTTAAAGTATACCTTTGTAGTTTGAAATTTCGTTTTTGACTCATTTGAAACAACATTTTACGATATGAAGTGCAAATCTGTTTGGCATGGTCTGGTTTATGCACAGGTATTTATTCCAAACAAATGTTCATGTTCATACTTTCCACTGAAATTTTGAGCTGAATAGTGGAGAGATTAATGTATAGGACCATGTGTCAGTCTGCACAAGTGTTTGAAATAAAAAGGAGCATTAATACCCTATTGATCCTTTAAAAAAAAAACTTATTGCATTTATGCACCATCAGTGCCAATCTTGGCATGTTTGGGGCAATAAAAGTTATTACTGATTAGTACTGCCAAGAACATGAGGGATTTGTCATTTGTTGAACGCTAAAGGAGTTCATATGGATTGGAAGTTTCTAATTTCAATGCGGCAACTTATATTTGTTGGGGGGACGTCTTCTAGTAATTCATCTCTATATATTAAAAGTCAAGTAAAGCTTTTGTAGAAGATAAGCACTGCTATGAATATAAAAAAGGTGGAAAGACAAAACAAGAAGATGAATTACAATTCGTACATCTTATTCTGGTTCTATTGACTAACATTTGTTAGTTTAGGATAATATCAATTCATGAAAATACATATTCATTGTTGTATAGAAGAGAGATGTGACTTCTGCTGGTGGGATGATGAATATTTTCTAGAATGGAGAAGGCTTCATGTTCATCGTTCATCACTTTTGAATGCGGACAATGGTTTTGACCATACAACTTATCACAGTCCATTGATATTCATTTTTACATTGCCAGCATGTGTGTAGATTTTGAAGTTTCTGTTTAGCTGCTTACTCGGTTACTTTTAGCCATCTTCGCCATTTCTTATGGGTTTCTCATTAATCTATTTCACTTTCAATTTTGTAATTGACACTCCCTCAGCGTCTAGTTTGAAGTTTGAGAGTTTAGTCTTAGATTTTCTCACAATTAAATTGGTGTAGTTACTGAAAGGATATTTTCTTTTTGCAGCTGCTGCGTCTCAACCGCTTCTAAGTGAGCGAAGGTGATTAACACATACAGCATTAGAACTACATGGTAACGAGAAATTAAAAGCAAATGCTACACATGCAAGTGGTAAGATGATAATTTTAACCAACATATAGAAATGTTTACATTTGTAAATTTTTGGTGGGGATTGAAGCTTGAATTAAGTAGTTACATTATTGTTAGAGCATCTTGTAATATAGAGGAGCTGATAAGCATTTATGTAGAGCTTTTATGGTCAGGTGGGCTATCAAATTTAAGTTCCCTAAACAAATATTAATCATTGCTTGAAATGATACTGTTTTTGTTTATGTTTGGTATTGAAGATCCTCTAAATAACATTCTTCAGTAACATTTCTCATCCCCCTTTCTGATCCCTTTATCCCTTTCATTTTTCTTCCTCAAAATTGTTCATTCCTTTCTACCAAATTATATCCGGATGGACCCAAAAAGACACAAGATTTTGTTGGCAACTGTACCCACCACAACAACCATCTTCCTCGTCTTTACTGTGATTTCTGTTTTAAGAGGATAAGCAGCTATTTTTTGACGGTGAATGAAACAGACATATCTGTTTTCGGATTTCGCATAAATTTGGAAAGCAAAGCATTTGTTTGCATGCACATGTAGCGCTTATAAGTTATATGTGTTGCAAATGAAACAGATGTATAAGCTTTGAAAACAAAGCATTTGTTTACATGCATATGTATGGCTACGCATGCAGTACCTACCTGTAAGGTACAAGTATAATTAGCTGTCCAATACTTAGCATTAGGCCATTAATTTTGCTCAATATGCTGATAAAGAATATGTGCCAACATTCATTATATATTCAGGGAACAAAGTTTTGCTTTATCCTTCAACAAGATCCCCATCCCCTCCTATTAAACCCGTGCAGTGCAACTTTATAATTTTCTATATACGTGCAATTTGCTCCAAGCTCCCAACTGCAGCAAACCAAACCATAGCATGCATATACTACTATAATATATTGGCTTTTCTCTCCCATATATATACCGACCGGCGACCACCGTCCACCGTTCATTATGAGCGCTGTCTAGTGACAAATTCAATGCATGAATATACAACCAGAAACACAAGAAAGTTGAATTTGAGTATAAAGATGGAGATATACAGAAGAGACTGACCGGTCGTGAATGGGATATGGGAGAGAGGAAATGAATGAATGACTATGAGGGCGTCCTTTTCCTTATCCCTGCCACTCCTTAACCCAAACCAAACCAGCCCATTTTTGGTGTAAAATGACTATAGTAGCCTCACAGAACATAATTTACTTTCCTAATCACATCCTGGAAGAGTCCTTTTACACGGACAGGTAGAACAATTTTCTTGTCAAAGACACACATATACATACACCAATGGTGTTAAAATAAATATATTTATATCGAATAAAATTATTCTTTTTTTTAATAATATATCATAATCTTAACCCACTTGGGTTAAATGACCACCCCTCCATGTTTGGCATGGGCTAGGATCTTCTCCATTTCAAAAGAAATGGAGAGTTTCCAATATTTGTATATTCTTCATCATTATCTCTCTCCCATCACTATATCACATTTTTACACATTTTAAATAGATCTTGACCATAAAATAGAGACTCATTTGAAATGGGGAGTATCTTAATTCGGCTGGAATTGGCTAGGATTGGAGTTTCATCCTCCCTTCTTGGAAAATGTAAAAATATCTTCAAGATATAAAAATCATGTTCATGTTCTTGTTCTAGAGGGTTCTTCATTCCTGGTGGTGCCTTTTTCTTTATCTCACTTGTTCCAGTTGGCATTTATTCCCTATCACAATATGGGGTTGCTGCCTGGACCTCATGGCACTGAAAAGGTTGACAATAGTTGAGTGTTTTCGGAGTCACCCTTATTAAAGGCCAGTACTTGGGTCATCCTTATGTTGTGGTTTCTTTTAAGGTTATGAGCTAGATCGAGGGGGCGTCCGGTACTGTTATTAACCGGTACTGTCCGGTACCTTTGTTATTATTATTATTTTTTTTAACCATAATTATTTACAGTGTTTTTTTTAATAAAAAATATACTATCTTTTATAATTTTTTGTTCAAACTTGGTCTACTATTTTTTTTTTATTCACATAATTGTGATTAAAAAAACAAAACAAAGGTACCGGACGGTACCGGTCAATAAGACCACCGGACCGCCCCCAACCCGAATGAGCTACCATACTATGATATCTCTAATTAGGATTTGCTGTAATTCAGTTTTTCTTTATAGTCATGTTTGATTTAATACGTTTAGACGGTTAATTTATAGCTTTTGAAATGAGTATATCATGTGTAAGTTACATTTAAAAAATATATTTATAAAATAAATAAAAATTTTAAGTGTGTGCATCCTTCAAAAGTTGTCAACCAAAAATAGACTATATTTATAGTACAAAAAATAAAAAAAAATAGCGTTTATATTAGTGTCTTAAGAATGGGGTATCACTTGAATACAATGAGAATATTTCTGACTTTATGAAGTATGTATAATAAATGTCACTAACGATTTGGTGGAAGAATACATATAGAAGCACAAATACAATATATATATATATATATATATATATATATATATATATATATATATATATATTCTCCGCCTCTAATTATTTGGACGTTTTAGAGATGTAAGAAATTAAGATAATGATTGAAATCATTAAATATAATCTACTCAATTAATATAATACCATTAAATCTTTTGTTGAGATAAGAAGAGTTTTGTTGAGATAATGAGAGAGAAAGAGTTTAAAATATCAAAAAATAGGTAGAGTAATGAGGGATAATTTTAAAAAATTTGTTATTAATTTTTTTAGATTTGAACAAATATCAAATAATTAAAGAAGGAGGGAGTATATATATACACTTAAATAAGTGGTATACGGGGTCAGCTAATAATCAAACAAGACTTTGAATTTACAAGTCGATTAAAAGTCGCCCAATTGTTGCAACCTTTTCTGCTTTTATTTCTTCACGGGAGATTATTAAATTCTCTACTACTTGAGACATAAAATTCTCATTTTTTTTTTGTATAAAGAGAGAGACAACTTATTTTGTGACATTGGTGTTGTTTATTTATATCTAATTGCCTCTTAATGTACCGTCTTTTATTCGTTAAGAGACATGAATGCATGATGCTGTTTGTTTGTTTTTTCTCATTCTCCGAACGCTTCTTAACTCCTAAAGATGTAAAATAAAATCTTAATAATTAAGAGTGACTCTTAATGAATTTTTTTTGATACTTTTTTTTATATAAATATATTCAACAATATTATGCACTCATTTTTATTAAATTGAATATTTAAAATTATTAAATAAAATTTTACCTTTTAAAATGGTAAAATAGTGTCATTAAGAGACAACTTATTTTTAAGTTATCAAACAATTTTTTAGATTCAGACCTCATAACTATTCAGATGATCTAATTTATTAAGACATCATAATCATTCAGATCTTAATTCTCAGGTTTATCAAACACAACCTAAATCTCATAAATTATACAGGACACTGAATTCATGATTAGTATAGGGAATTGATATCGCTTTTACTTTTATTGGTGGAAATGTTAATTCCCTCAATATATCCTTTACTCACGCTCACAAACAATTACAATTACATGAAGTTTCGAAATAGTTCTTCAATTTCAAAGTAGTATAAAACTAATAATTATTAATTTAAGTTAGATAATATAATTATAAATTTTAAAATTATCTATATATTAGTATTAGTTACAGTATTTATTATTTTTAAAAGTTAAATAAATTATATTAATTTTAAAGTATAATTTTAAAAAATTAAACTTGATTATATACTTTGAAACAGAAAGAGTATTATATAAGGATCATTTTAAATATAACAAATATACTATATCTCTCTGTCTCCTCCTCTCTCTTATTTTACTTGTCCTATTTGGTCAAATTAATCAATTTTATAATTAATAATTAAACAAGTATATTATAAATTTTGAAATCAAATAGGTTGACTTTGATAATGTATTTGATATACTACTTTCTTTCAGCAATAATTTCGTATTTATATTTAAGAAACTTAAGAATAATGTTTATTAATTTTAAATATGATCAATTTAACCATGCACAAAAATCAGTTAGAACAAATAAAACTCGACGAGAGGCGGATTAATTAGAAGATTGTTAGATTGTTGTCCCAATTGAATGTCTAGTAAGTACTCTCTTCGTAGTATAATATATGACATTTTGAAAAATTTTATTTTTTTCAAATTATTTGATATTTTATATAATTTAGTAAAATTAATTATAATCTTTCTAAAATTATTTTTCATGAAAAAATATTATAGACAAAAAGAGAGTGAGATAAATATGAGAATTTAATAATATTATAAATAATTAATAATATATTTAATGTTATATAATTAATGGAGTATCTTAATTTTTATACACAACTCTAAAATATCATTTATTATAGGAGGGAGAGAGTAGTGCTTAACGACTATTTTATCAATTACTCTAACTAGACGTGGCCACCAAATGCTCGAGTGCATCGGAATTCCAAGCATCCGTTAGTGACCATAAGAAGATAACCCTCCAAAGCGCAAGCGCTCCCCTCTAGCCTTTATATATATCAATATCAAACTCAACACCCATTCATATCCCTTACAAATTTCCTCTGAAAAAAGATTTCACCTTAGCCTAAGTTCTTACTATACTCATCACACACTCATGGCTCTTTCGCGTGCCATGCTCGTGCTAACCTTATCTCTCACTTTTGTGGCTTTATCTTCCGGTCAAGCTCCATCCCTGCCACCCACCACGGCGGCACCACCGTCTCCTGTGGTTGCAACTCCTCCACCAACGGCGGCACCACCGTCTCCGGTGGTTCCAACCCCTTCACCAACGGTAGCCCCTCCTCCAACGATTTCAACACCAACACCTACGCTGACCCCTTCTCCATTGGCATCTCCACCTATTTTAATCACCCCACCAACCATAAGCCCAGGTCCATCCATCACTTCACCACCGGCACCAATAGCTCCGGGAGTGTCACCGTCACTGGGACCCAGGGGACCATCATCCTCTATCGGTAAGCCACCGGTGACCTCCACCCCGGACTCGGGTGCTTTCATGCATGGGAGTAGCCTAGCCATGCTAGCATTGCTTGGATCAGTTGCACTTCTTGCTTACAAATAATGGTCATGCATGGTCTTATTTTCTTTTCATTTAAATTTGGTATAGATTAAAACAATTATTTATGTATTCTTTTGTCTTTAATTTTTATTTTAACTTTGATATTTTTTTCCTGTTTGATTAATCCACTAGTTGTTTGTGAATTTGATGAAGGATCGATGAGCATAATTTGGAGATTTATTGTATGTACGTTACAGCTCTCTGGTATCATTAAAATTTGTAATTCTCTTGTTTGTGGATCTTTTTCTTCTTATTACTGTACTAATTTACTGGGATAGGATTGATTATCTTTTCCTTCTTTATGCTGCATGTGTCAACTTTAATTTATATACCCGGCCCATCCGATTAAAAATAAAAGAGTTTCGTTTGATTTTTCTTCTAATTAATTTGTGAAATTCATATAAATTTAATTGATTTTGATCAATACAATAGTAGACGTTGTAAATTATTTAAAAAATATTATGAAATATAAAATTAATATTTTAAAAATTATTATCAATTTTTTCCCCATAATTTTGTGACTGCATTATTGTGAGGTTTCTAGTCACCATTAATAATAATTATGCTGAACTTCCAACCGAGACTGGGTGAAAATTGTCAAAAAGGAAAGAACATAAAATATAATTGAGGTAGCTTTATGTCAACTACAGTTGGCATGGCATGAATGGGTTCCGTATGGGGGGGACAATATTCTTAAATAACTACGACTCGATTAGGCTAAAGTAACAAAAGATCGACAGCGACGAGAAAAGGTAATTATTTACGTGATAGGAGAAAAAGGCAATTATCGATCTTTTTAAAGAATTAGAGGATATTTATAATCAGTTAAATATGTTTATAATCAATTTTAAAAATTAAAAATAGGTTGGTATTTGATTTTAAAACCACTTATAATTTGAACATTCTGATTATTTGTCAAATTTAATAATCAAGTTTGATCAAATATAATACTCCCTCCGTCACAGCATAAAAGTCCTTATTATTATTTTAGGTTGTCCCATGTTAAATGTCCACTTTCTTTTAATAACCAAACTTTTGCACATTTTTTCTTATTATGCCCGTAGCATTAAATATCTCATACTTTTCTTATTCTAAGGTTGTATTTGATAAATTTGGGAATTAAGATCTGAATGATTATAATGTCTTAATAAATTAGATCATCTGAATGGTTATGAGGTCTGAATCTAAAAAATTGTTTGATAACTAAAAAGTAAGTTGTCTCTTAATGACACTATTTTACCATTTTAAAGGATAAAATTTTATTTAATAATTTTAAATATTCAATTTAAGAAAAATGAGTGCATAATATTGTTTAATATATTTATATAAAAAAAATTAGCAAAAAAAATTCATTAAGAGGTACCTCTTAATTATTAAGATTTCATTTTCTATCTTACCGATTAAGAGGCATTCAGAGGTAACAAAAAACAAAACAAATGAAGATCACGCCTCTTATTTAATAAGATATAAAATCATTAAGATAGGAATCGATGTAAACAAACAATACCAATTCTCTCTCTATATTTAATTATATTATTATGGACAATTTTGTTATTTTATTCATCTTCTTAATATGCGTGAAAAGTCCACCAAGACTTTTATCCTAGGACGGAGGGAGTACTAATCTATATCAGTATATTTTAATTTTTTTCATTCTTTACTTTTCAAAAAACTCCTTTTTACTAATTTACACTTTAAGTGATTAACATTTTTTATACCAAATAATTCTAAGTTTTTTATTAATCAAGTATTTTTTATTTTCCAAGTGTCAATAACTTTTTTAAAGCTAATTATAGTAATCACATTTTTGAAGAAATCACAAATATAATCTTAATGGAGCTTTCCCACTCGCTTGAGTACCGTATATAAAAAAGTAGGTTGTGAAATGAAAGTTATCCTTAAAAGTTACTCCAAAATGGAATTATATATTGGTGAGTGGGAGGGGCAATTGTATATACTCCATTAGGCAAGTGCTGTAGAGGATTAGAGGAGAATTGGGTTCTAGTGGTGGTCCGGTGGAAGGCTGGGTTTACTGGAATCATATTGAGATAACGGTTGGTGGAGGTGGGCCTTTGCTTGATAAAAAGGAACATGAATGGGCAGGATTATAGTCATGTACTCACATGCTGTGCTGTCTACTTTTCTTATTCTAGTTTTATTAAATTAGAATTCTCTAAATTATTATTATTATTGAATTAGAATTCTATGACGGCGATTTATAGGGATTTTCTTCTTCTTATTATTATTATTTATAGGGATTTTATTGAATTAGGATTCTCTAAATTAAGCTTATTTTTTTAATTTCTTCAATACACATTCAACACCTCGAAAATTATTTCTAATGACATATTCAACGTCACAATTATTTGGGATGAATTTTATTGTGATATTAATTATTTGTGACGAATTTTATTTAATCGTTAAATATAATTTTGTGTTGTAAAATGTGTAGGACAAAAATAAATGAATAAATATAATATAATATAATATAATATAATATCGGAGATCCTAATTTCACAGTTTGTTAAAAGTAGTAGTATTTTCTAAGGGAGACAATTATATTATGAAAACAAATTAAACTGGAGGTTATGTGAAAGGTCATGTCTGTCAGAAGCATTGGATTTCGTTTTGTGAAACAAGAGTAACTTTTTATTTGCCTTTCTCCACTTATCACAAACTTGTATTTCTATTTTACTTGGCTTGAACATAATCTAGGAGTAACTAGTTACAAAGCTCAATCTGCATTATTCATAAAAGATTTCACTCCCTCATAATTGTGATTAAAAAAAGGATACCATTACACTTGGAAAGAAAGAAGAAGAACATGTACATGGGTCCAAGTCCAAAACTGAAAATACAGTAAAATAACAACTCATCCAAAATAAATTTGAGTGCTGTAACAGGTATAAACTTCAAGTAGGAAAGTTTGAATATTTATCAACAAGTAAAATAAACGGAAGAAACACTAACAAAGAACCTATCACCTCAACAATTGTTACCAAAAACTCATGGAATACCTTACACAGGCAACATTTGCATATAAACAACACACCATGACCATACCAAATTACCAACACTGGAAAATCCATCCATATTCCACCAGTTTCATTTGTCTCAGCCCAGCTGGTGTGTTACTTACTTGATCACAGGATTTCTAATATCTTAACTTCTCAAGTATTCTATAAATGGATATAACAGGATATGCTTGCTAATGAAACTCCATTATCATTAGCCCTTCTCAACCAATGTCTAAATCCCCAAGTAAAAAAAAAAACTGGTCTGAATAAATGATCCTTTCAACTATCTATTTCCTTGTAGAAGATAATGTGCTTCTACTTGAGTCGCTAGCTAGTAGTTTGCCAGGTGGAATTTTCAGGTCTTCCACCAATATCTTGCGGAACTTCATATTTTCCTCCATCAGCTCCTCAATGAGTTGCTGGTGCTTTAGGACCTGGATGAAAACAGAATTTCAATTACATATAACAAAAAATGGGAAGATGGTGAAAGATAATATAGCACCACTTCCAACCGGACTACAGGCTTCAAAAACCTATAGTTGACAACTGGATCACATATCCGCAGCAAATGATCTATATTAAATGAAACACCAAATGCATGAACTAAATTCTGGATTACATAGCCATGCAACCTAATTCCATTTAGGATAAAAGGAACAAGTTGATATTTTTGACACTCCAAAAACAGTTTCAGTTTCTTTTGTTTCATATTAGTGCAAAGTTTTGTTTTATGAGTACCAATAGTTGTTTTTGGATTTAATTATTTTTTATTTTATTTTTTTTATTGTGCAGGATACTTGGTTTATCAATGGCGTAATCCAAAATTCAGAAAGAGACGAGTGAGCGAGACAAAAGAATTCCCAGATATTACTATGGCAATAACTTATCAAATTAATTAGTTCAGAACAAATGAATGACATCAAGATGAAATATTACCAGCTGAAGCATGTTGTTCTCTGATCGCAAGCGCTCAGCCTACAAAAGCAAAATCTTGTGATTAGGATTTCTCTAACAGTTCACATGAAAATTAAAGTTCTAACTCGAGCTTTTAACAAAGTTCCCATTTAGATTACTGTGTCACTAGGGACATAGCAATGACATCTTAAGGACAAAGAAAAATTAAGTACCACAAACATTTTGAGTTGACCATGGACTAATGAACTGCAGCTTCATTTGCACAAGCACTAGTACACACTCAATGAAGCAGGTGACCATTAATATTATGTTGTTTATAAGAACCATTTTGGTTTATTTCATATTTATAAAGACATATAGCTCCAAATGTGGCTGGCTTCTAGGTTAAAAATGTGTAACATTAAAGTAAGTTCAATAAACCAAAACCACTTGGGTTCCAGGAATAGATAGATAGTTGATAGTTTATTAAATTAAGGCGTTATCTGAAATTAATATAAATAATAGGAGTGTTGGTTATTTCCACATCTTATAGTTTCTAGAAAGGACTGTATAGCGAAGACAGTTTAGTGTCTCAAATATGTAAATGCTGTGCAGCAGAATAACTCTATAGAGTAGTACTGTTCCACCAAATACCACCCTAGACTCCGATACTTTCATCCCTTTTGAGGAAAAAGTAGGACATGTCACACGAGTCTTTGTCAATAAGAGTAAGAGAATATGACTAGATAAAGAAGCTAACATTCCTCAAAATGACATGATTTTTATAGCTGTAATACTGAATAGCCATCACTGGTAACAATAAATCATCATCCAAAAAAACAGATGATTGACAGCAAAGAGATTACTTGAACTAAACTCCATGGTCTCCTGCGCAGAAACCACCTTTGTAGAGAAGGTCCCTCAAAACTTATTGTGATGCACTTTTTAAGCAAATTGAATGAATGTTTCTTAGTGGCATCATCTTAACCGTGAACTTATTGGGAGACTCAACTTGTTAATAAAATTACTAGAAGATAACAACTAACATGGGACACTCGTCTGTCAAGTTTTTAATGATCTACGCAAATAACAGCATGCATATTAGTACAACCAAAGTTCCCAAGCTAATCTCACATTCTACTAAGAAATGGATTAAAAACATACAGTGTCACCTAGCAAGTCATTTGGCTCTCTGTCTTCACTTTTCAAAACTGAATTTTGCAGAAAATTATTGATAACCTTCTCTGTTTGGCTGCCATACGGCACGTTTAATGGAGGGCTTTTTGATGCAAAAGTTTCATATGTAGAAACTATTTGTGAATTTGCATCCTGAGAGGCGTTGTCAGGTACTTTTTTTGCGAATCCCATGATACTTCCAGTTTGATTTTGATTGGTAGGATCATTTAACATGGTCATGCCACTTTGCAATGATGCTGGAAGGTTGCCTTGAAAGGTGGATAAATTGGGTGCTATCCCAAATTTCATCATCATCTTTGTCATGGTTTGCTGGTAAAATTGGAGATATAACTTTTAATGGATTTAGTGTAAATTTTGATAATACTAAACCTACATGAAAAAAAGAAAGATACATACAACAAGATAAGATTGAGCTTGATGCACAACCCCAGGCTTCACCGCAAGACCTGCAATATAAACACAAATGACTGAGCTTTCTAGCCAAGAAACATGAGGACTCAGGAAGTGACACTACAGTTTTAAAAAGTAATGGATGACTAATGTATTAGATTCACACGTAAAACAACTGGCAATTTGAAAAATATAGCATGCCTTTTCTTAACACACACAGATTTCTAGTACTGACATAGTGTGTAGAACCCTAGCCTCAGTAGTAAAGAGTAATTCAACTCAGGTTTGACTCGAAAAGAAGATGATTATTTGATGTAATGATATGCAAGTTGTGAATTGGTTAGCCATTAATTCCTCTCATGCATTAACCTTCTGTTGGCCTCAACCTTCATGCATTCCCATCTAGGCAAACTTGTAGCCTTGCACATTCGGAAAGAAGAGGATGATAGTGTCACGTTGTGATTAGATAATAAGGAGACTTGGTTAGCAAAGATAAAGACATCCAGAGTACTAAACTTATGTGTGCTTAAACTTAATTAGACCCATTCCAGGCAGGATTTTTTACACCAGAGAGTTGAAAGGGGAAGGAACCAGTAATTTGCAAGACAATCTAATTTTGAAGAGGTTTTATATGATTTTTCCTGAGGCAGTACGATTAAAAGGGTGATATTATCAAAAGGTGGGGGAAAAAATCATATATGAGTTGAAGGTTTGTTGAGTCCTCATTCAACATATCAAAGGTTTGTTACTAAAAAGATTGTATTATAATATTTTTCTCCACTTTTTAAATTTTATTTTTATATAAAAAAATCCATGATCCGCCTTAAATCACATGAGAATTTCAAGCTCCATCTTTAGGAATTTCTTACTGAAAGCTTTAAAAATGAACAATGAGCAAAAGTCAATTGTTACTTAAGTAGGAAAAAGGAATAGTACATCATTGATAACAAACAAAATAGTGAGTAAACGAATGGAAAATCTTGTGCTTTTGACTTTAACAGTTTTCAGGAATTAAGTGCTCTAATAGATGCTTATGGCGAATACAGTTTCATCGGCAAAGAAGCTACTGGTATACATAGGCAAAGTCTCACTTATCTCCAAGATGGCAAAAGAAGAAAAGTTGAAAACAAAAAGAACGAAAGAAATAAACCATCAGAGTGAAAATATGGTTTTTTTCAACTATTTTTTTCAATAAGGGAGTACTGGGGCTTCAACCCAGTACTCCCTTATTGGTGTTTCTTGAAACATGTATATCATAAAATGTTGTATTTGACAATTAACACACAAGTTGAGACGACTCATACATTAGTCCTAGAAGGACCAAAATTTGAGTGCCAAGCACCTCCATGGGCGGCAATATAATACTTTCGTTGAAATAATATTTTTTCAATTATATTCAATTACATTTGTTTTCATAATGCATCAGTATCATAATTCATACTAAGTTGTAATAATTTTTCTCTATACATACCAACTCCAAAACCGTGGCCAAAACCTACCCCGCAACCAATGCCTGCTTCAATGTTCTTTGCTCCGAATTTTTTCAGCTAAGAGAATGCACAAGAAAATTTTACATGTCATGAAAAATTCAAGTTTAAAGGAATCAAATTGATCTTATATTAATTAAGTAGTAAAAGATATAGGACTAACATACAGATTGATTAACATGTCTACCAACACCAGAAAAAGCATCTGTTGCACCTCTGGTAGCAACCATAACTTCGTTCAACATTGGTATTGCACCTGATACACAAAAAAAATTAAAGCTTTATGTCAAATCATCATGATTCAAAAAAGAATGAACTTCCTGAATATTGATGATTTCAGTCACATTTTCTGTTCCTGATTTCGTTTGACCTACCGAATCAAACCAAGATCTAGGTTATATTTTCTTAAAATTCTCCCAATATTTTCATGTTTTAAAAATTTTGTAGAGCACATGAACCTAGTGGAAAGTAAAGCATGTGGCAAGGTGGGTCAGATTTCAATAACTTCGCAGTGAACTTTGAAGTCTCCATCATGATTTACATAGCATTCTAATTATCTTATGCCGAACACCAAAAATTCGCAAATTTTATGCCCTTCCCATTTTATAAAGCTAATTGTAGCAACAACTGTTAATTCTTTCAAGTATAATATGTCTTTTAACAAGTGTTTTTACAAAGAAATGGCATGCTACACCTAAACTGAAAAAAATCAACTTGCAGGGCGAAACAAACATGATAATTAATTAGATTATAGACCAATCTATAACTATCAGAACTTGATATTTTAACTTCTTAACCAAATACTATAAACGCTGCAAACCCGTTAGCAACTTAATTACATAAGAACATAATAAAGAATTGATAGAAATGAAATATACATGGATTTTGTGTACTCGTATCTTTGGGTTTGCCTCCAAAATTCATTTTTTTTTCGACGCTCACTAAAATAAGAGGAACAGGGAGTTAGAAAAAGAGAGAAGTTCAAGTACCTAGATTTAAAGGGCGTCCGACGCCGATACCAATACCACAGCCGATGCCAAGGCCAGTAAATACTTGACCGACTTTCAAAGTAAATGGATTCTCCATTCTCATTCTCTGTTTGCTCACAATTATCCCACCATTATTACTATTAATACTACCAGTACCCTCCATTTCTTAAATCACAATACACCCCTTTTTCTCTCTCTAGAAAGCTTTAAGAGAATTTCATAGAAGTCAGAATTATATCTCCCTATTTCCCTCCGTCAGAAAATTACTATAGAGCAGTGTTTAGACTCTTGATGAATAAGTTGGTTTGAATTTGGGCCGCCCAAACCAGTTCGTTGCCATTTTTTAAGGGCTTGTTGATCATTGTTATTGGTCCTTCACAATAATATACCGCATTTAGAAAGTAATTACACTATTAGTGTATTCATAAAACATTTACACAATTAATATATTTTCTATATTTATTTACAATATTAGTACAATTAGAATTCCTTAATTTAAGGAATTAGTATGCAATTAGGATTCAATTCCTAATAATAAGGAAACCTAAAATCAAGGAGAAATAACTACCATAATTAATAATTTAAATTTAAATATCTTGGATCTAACAACAAATTCAAAAATAATCATTAAAATTCAAATATTTAAAGTTTGGCAACGTCATCTTCCTCCTCCCCTTCGTCGCCGCCGCTTCAACATCATGGACGCCGATCTCCTCATCCATTACATTACCACATTTGCTATCATGACGAAGGTTGATTTAGTCCAAAAATTAAAAGGAAAAAGATAAATTTTAGAAATGGGTTGGTATCCAAATATTTATACAAAGATAACCCTTTTAGTTTTTGTGGGTAACCAAGAGAAATTTTAGTGCAGTTGGTAACCAAAACTTTCAAAGGTAACAATTTTAGTTTTTGTTGGTTACATTTGTATAAAGGTTTAGCTACCAATCTTTATTTTATGAAAAAAAAATCTATAATAGATTTTTGACAATTAATTAGTAACCAATAAAACCGAATTAGTTACCTTTGTATTAAGGTTTGGGCATTATAAAAAAATCTATAATATATTTTTTTAATTAATTGAAGTAACCCAATAAAAGCTGAATTGGTTACATTTGTATAAAGTGTTAGCTACCAACAAGATTATAAAAAATAAAAAATCTATAATAGATTTTTTTAAAATAAATTAGAAACCTAATAACACTTTGAATTCAAGTTATCTTGGTATGAATGTTTGGCTACCAATTGTGTCTTTATAAAAAAATCGCAAAGAATCGTATTTATGAAAAAATCGTGGTGGAGGATGGCATTAACAAGTTGGGACTGTCTAGGTTAATGGTGGAGGATGGCGTTAATGGTGGAGGAGGGCGGAGGAGAAGGACGTTAATGGTGGAGGAAGACGAAGGATGGGGACTGTCTAGGTTCATGGTGGAGGATGGCGTTAATGGTGGAGGAGGGCGGAAAAGAAGGGCGTTAATGGTGGAGAAGGGTGGAGGAGGGCGGAGGATGACGTTAACAAGTTGGGATTGTTAATGGTAGAGGAGGAGAAGACTGACAAAGGCGAAGGAAGCGTGATTTTTATTAAGGAAAGAGAAGGTGTGCTATATAATTTACTTATTAATTACTTAATTTAATAAGTAAATCAATATTAATCCCCTAAATTAAGGAATCATAATTGCATACTAATTTCCTAAATTAAGGGTTCCTAATTGCACTAATATTGTAAATAAATATAAAAGTGTATTAATTGTGTAAATATTTTATGAGTGAACTATTGTTGTAATTATTTTTAAAATGTAATAGAATATGTAATTGTTCTAGGAAACTTTGGCATGAGCTATGTAGGGGCTAGGGTGGGCTCTAGCAGGGTGGATTTTTTTGATAAATATTTAGTATTTATATATCTTAATAGCTCAGCCCAATTTTCATAAGTCATGTTCCTTTACATCACATGTCCCATGTTAATTGTTATCCGCCCATTCCATATATTTTCCTTCTCTCTAAACTACTTCAAACCTTTATCAATTACTTTTGGATTTCGGGTGAAACTAATAATGGAATGAAAGCTGCAAATTGAATTGGGAAGGAGTTGAAGCTTATTTTGAAGAGAAAGCGATTTTGCCAACATCAATGCAGGATGACAAGAATTTTCATGAAAGGTACAACATAAGTTTTAGTTCATTTTGAAATTAAAGCCATAATGTCGATTTTGCTATGTTAGTTATAAGCATTTGTGAATTGTTTGTGAAAATGAGAATATATATGGTGGGTGCCGGGTGGAGTAATAAAGAAAAAGAATTAAAAAAAAAATTGGCTTAATTATTTCTAAATGGTTATGAGATCTCTCTTTTAAAGTTATGCATTTCACTTGTTTGATTAAATTCCTCTTAGAGTCTGTGAAGTTTTAAAAGTGAAAACTTGATATTATTGTAAGCAAGAAAACTTATGTTTATAAAATATATGTATCTCAAGTGGCTTAACTGAATTAGAAATGGTTTAGAAATAAGTTTAAATGAATTGAGTAATTTTGGTTTGGTTAGAAAACTGATGTAGCTGAGCAATTTTGAGCCCATATAGAACTTGTGTGAAACATTTATTTGGACTGGTATATTTTTTTTTAAAATAGTATGTCATACCTTCAATAACATGTTAAAAATTGGTTCCAATTGGATGTGTATATAAATTTGAGTTAGAAAATTGTAAAGTGGTTCTGAAAAAATGCAAAATTTGGAAATTTCAGGCAAAAAGCCTAAGATCGAGATAGATGGCCATTGCTACGGTCTCCCGCTCAGATTTTTAATTCTTGTTCCGATTTTGTAGCCCAAGACAAAAATTTTTCCTGACTCCGCCCTTGCTAAGGAATAAGAATAAATTATTGAAAGAGGGTGCTCCACACCACTATCATTTAACATAAAGGAATTGTTAATTTCACAAATGCTTTTCAAAATTTAATTCACATGAATTGTTATTGGTCAATATTGTGTAAAATTTTGAAAATACTTGTGAAATTATAATTCTATAAAATTTTAATTGCAGAACAGAGACAAAGGGAGAGAGTTTTAAAGGTCCAAAACGAAGCGTTTCCTATATAAGTCATGGCTCATTTCCCGTTTCCTCATAAAATATTCCGAGTATTGTTTTAGGATCATATTTTTGGTCTAGTAATTATCGTTTAATAAATATAGGCCCAAAGTGAAGTTAAATGACTGTGTTTATGAATTTTTAAGTGGGCCATTTGTTCTTTCCTAACCCCACAAGAGAATGGGTACAATTACATATTCTATTACATTTTTAAAAATAATTACAACAATAGTTCACTCATAAAATATTTACACAATTAATTGTTAGATCCAATATATTTAAATTTAAATTATTAATTATGGTAGTTATTTCTCCTTGATTTTAGGCTTCCTTATTATTATGAATTGAATCCTAATTGCATACTAATTTCTTAAATTAAGGAATCCTAATTGCACTAATATTGTAAATAAATATAGAAAATGTATTAATTGTGTAAATATTTTAGGGTCCTTTACAATAATATACAACATTTTGAAAGTAATTACACTATTAGTGCATCATCAAAATAATTACAAAAATAATAACTTTCTCATATTTATTTACAATATTAGTGCAATTACAATTCATTAATTTAGGGAATTAGTATAAGATTCAATTCACAATAATAAGTAAACCTAAAATCAAGGAGAAATAATTGTCATAATTAATAATTCAAATTCAAACATCTTGGATCTAACAACAAAAATAAATTCAAATTCAAAATAATAATTCAAACTCAAATATTAAAATTCAAATCTTCATCTCCCTCAAATATTCTCAGAAACTTCACTTCTCTTCTGCGTAATTCTCTTCCTCACATTCTTCTTTGAAACCACAACATTGTCAACCTTTTTGTTCCTCAATAATTTTCGTACAATCACTTTAGTTCTTACATCAACAACTTTATCATTTAAATCTGCAATAAGCCGTAATTCATTATCATTTTTTTTCATCTCTTTCACTGCCCTTTTCCCTCTCTTCCGCACAACAACCGAACTGGAAATTAAAACCTTAATCATGGATATTTGATTTTTTACAATTTCTTCATGTCCAGAAATTTCAATTCCAATTTTATATCCAAAGAAAAATAAGAACACTGCATAGAAAAAAGAGAGATAAGAGAGTGAATGTAATGTTGATAACTAACCCTTCATACCAAGGTAACCAAACTTTTATATCAAGGTAACCAAACCTTTATATCATGGTAACCAATCTACCTCAACACCTGTAGTATGAATTGGTTACATTGGTCTGAAAGTTTGGCAACCAACTGCATAAAGGTTTGGCTACCAACTGCATCACATTCAAAATAAATTGGTAACTTAATAAAATTGAATTGGTTACCTTGGTATGAAGGTTTGGCTACCAATTGTCTTATGAAAAATTATCAAACAAAGCATGCCTTTTAATAATTGAAAATATCAAACTCTTTTCAAAGCTTGCTTGCTTTTTGCAAATAAACCTCGTAACTCGAGAAGATGTTGTGTTTTCAGAATTAATCTCGCTTTTTCTCTCTCCAACTTCATGTCTTCCTCCATAAAATCCGACGACCCACAAAACCAAACCAAATGGGTGTACAAGTACATAAAGCATAAAATCGGAAGTGAAAAGATATTTTAGAAAATTGGTGGGTGAAAAGAAGAAAAAGACTCATAGTTGTGTTGTGGTAAAACCGAGATGCTTCATCATCTTCGACCCATTAACCGTTTGATTTCTTATTAGTATAATGCAGAGACTCAAAGTCTCAAACAGCCTATAGAGAGAAATTGATACCTGACTAGATAAATAGAGGAATGAAACAAAAAAGAAAAGAATAGATGAGGAGGAAGAAAATAATAAAGAGAAACTGGAATGGGATGGACTATGTCCAAAGGTAAGGAGAAACCAAAGGATAAAATAAAAAGGAAGTGGTGGGGATGAGGTGGAGGAGGGTGAGGTGTAAATCACACAACTAAATTAAAGGAAGAATAAATTCACTAATTATGTAAATAAAACTTTAAATGCATTAATTGTGTAAATATTTTATGAGTGAACTATTATTATAATAATTTTTAAAAATGTACTAAAAAATGTAATTGTTCTAATATTTACACTAATAATGTAATTACTTTTTAAATGTGGTATATTATTGTAAAGGACCCTAATCGTTATTAGCCTTCTTTCTCTTTCCTTCTTTGGGTTTTAATGGTATAAGAATCGGGCCGATCAGCCCAAACTACTACTTTTGGGGTCAAACCGTTAATAACCCATTGGGTCACAGCCAACAAAAGGGTAGCTTAGTAATTTTACAACAGTAGACGACACGCGGCGAGCATTTACTCATTTGCTACGTCACTCCCACCACCTTCATAATTCCGACAAGTTGGGCCTTTTAAACTTGGAAAAAATTCTGTCTTTCCTTTCAGACCTCTCTTTAAATTCTATCTCGCCGGCGAAGATCTTGAAGAATTACGGTCAAACTCTCGCTGGATATCCAATAAAATTCTGTCTATTCCATCCTACTCGCTCCTCCGATCACACGACCTCAACACCGTACGGTCATGAATCCAGAGTAGTAAGTAAACGTTATGCATCTGTAGTCGAATTTGTAATATGTTAATTTGTTTTTTTGTTATTGGTACATGTTATACAATTCATTTAGATCTGTGATATTTTGTGATGTTGCGAATTTCGTTTGTTATGTGGATATCCTTGCCGCCTTGTATCGATTTAGGTTTTCATTTCTGATTTGGTGCTTGTTTGGATCGTATGGCACGATTAAATTTAATATGCTAGGTCCAGCTAATATTGCTTCAGATCTATTATTAAGCGCTGGTTTTATTTGGCATGATCAAATATGTTAGTTCTATGAAATCGTCTACCTGTTATACCAATTTGATCCTTCTGCATACCGTGACTCTGGATTATTATTTTTTACTCTTTCTTTTGTTTGTGTGTGTGAATTTTGGCTTAAATCAGTTAACAACTTTGAGCATCTTTGGCTTTTTTATATTTTCCTTTTTGGTATTTCAAGTTTGAAGTTTAGATAGGTTGGTAGAATTCAGCTGACAAGTTAAAACTATTTATTTCAAATGAAGGGTGAACTTTGAGCTGTAGTCGTAAATTTATGAGAACCTTGCAAGGTTATTAGCTATTAACATATTGCTATGAAATCCAGATGACATATGCATATTAGTCTTCTGGTTATACGTGGATCTTATGTTCTTCAAGAATGATTTAAATTGAAAATTTAATCTAACACACTCCCCTTTAACAAATTGACATTTAGCCGTACAACTTGAAGGCATAGATGAATTATGAATTTTAGGATGATTGATGGTGGTACGTTGGAATGCTTGATAATTGTCAGCTTGCATGCTTGAAGCATATGTGAATTAAGATTAATTATATTAGCTAGTTAAGAAATTAGGATAATATGGTCTGAAAGGCTATCAAATGTTTTTTTCCTTATATTGTTCTCTTCTTTCCCAGCATATTTTACAAGTGAAAAGTTGCCTCTATGATAGTAATTGGTATATTTAATTTAAAATTGAGTTTTTGGTGAGTGGAGAATAGTTAAAAAGGCATTTATGCATTAAAAAAATAAAAAGGAAGTTTATGCATATGTTTAGTAAGTTATCTTGTTTGATAGTGTACCTTCTGTAGATATTACAATTTACAGGTAATAACACCATAGACTGTGAGCAAGGGAAAAAAATATTTGGGGGTAATGGGAGGAGGAAAAAATCATAGGATGTACCTCCTTTGGGGGATTTGTACAGCAAGTTGATTAATTTTTGAAATGGAAAATTTTGTATTTTGATGGAGTAAATTTCATATTTCCAATTAATTCCCTTTATTGATGGAAATGTTCCCTATTATATGCTCCTTTGCAGTGACTACCTGTTTAAGCTTTTGCTCATTGGAGATTCAGGTGTTGGAAAATCATGTCTCCTCTTGAGGTTTGCTGTAAGTACAACATGCTTCTTTCTCATTCGTATCTTATATTACTTGATTTCGAAATTCCTAATGTTTGGAGCTAGTGATTTAGTAGCAATAACTATTAGCAGTTCAAGTTTAACAAGGATGGTGAAAGTGTCATAATGTAACTTTTAGATAACGAAAAGTCTTTCAGTGGGCCTTAATGGTTATTGGTGCTTACTTTATTTTCACTTTTCAGCAGTGTTTTAAAAATCGTTAGGCGGACCTAGGCGGCAGAGGGGACGCCTTGGCCGCCTGCCTAAGCGGTGTGTAGGCGTTTTCCTAAGCGGACTAGGTGTTTTCTTAGACGGTCTTATTTATCTATTTTTAATTATATATATATACTTGTTATTGTTATACTATACAAAATATATAGTAGATGTAAATTTTTAAAAAAAAAAATCATGAAACATTAATACAAAAACAATCTTTTAAGACTTAACAAATTCATTTTAAATATTTAGAGCTTTAAAGTAGAGATCTGATTATGCCCACGTAGGTGTGTGCCCAACCAAATCGAGGTTGTAGAGGACCGCTTAGTGTCTAGGCGGGGATTTTTAGAACATTGTTTTTCAGTACCATGGACCGTGTTGATGTAATTGTTTTGTGAATCAAAATTCTCTCTCTCTTGACATATGCCAAGTTCAGTTCAACATATCATGGAAAATGTTTACATATTTCCTGACCATTTTTTTGGTGGGTATTTCAGGATGATTCATACTTGGAAAGTTACATTAGCACCATTGGTGTTGACTTTGTAAGCAATATATTTTGTGGATAAAATTTTACTTTGAAATATATCTTAGTACTGATTTACAATGTTCTCTTATCTAGAAAATCCGCACAGTGGAGCAGGATGGAAAAACTATCAAACTTCAAATTGTAAGTTTTATGTATTTATGTTGATCAAGGACTTTTATTATTATACGAAGAATCAAGGGTTTCTTTATCAGCTTCAGTGTTTCTTCTTATTGAAATTTAGTTGTGAGATATCAAGTTCTACAAGTGTCATGGTGAATTATAGCATGTTTTAATAATAATTTGATTTTGTACAGCAAGCTTCTACTTTTTCATTTTTCTTTTCGTTCTCTGTTCTCAGCTTCATGACTATTTTTTTGTTGGGCCTGGTTGTTTCATTCGTTACGGATGCCGTGTCACCTCTTATTTGTATATGGCTTCTTAGCTAACAATTTAATCTCTTCTACAATATATTTTCTTGCTTATACAGTGGGATACTGCTGGACAAGAACGTTTTAGGACAATTACTAGCAGCTACTATCGTGGAGCACATGGCATCATTGTAAGGAATCCGTGCTCTCCTCGAGTAGCATCATCTCTTATCAAGAAATGCAACGAATTATAGTCTCATTCAGGTTTCTTTTCTGGCAGGTTGTGTATGATGTGACGGATCAAGAAAGCTTTAACAATGTCAAGCAATGGTTGAATGAAATTGATCGTTATGCAAGCGATAATGTAAACAAACTTTTAGTCGGAAACAAGTGTGACCTCACAGCACAGAAGGTTGTTTCCTCTGAAACAGCACAGGTAATAATAGTTTGCGTATGTTGTACCGTATTAGGCATTATTTTACTTTACAGTCTGTTGGAGTGTAGCAAAGCTTTATTAAATCAAGTTAAATTGTTCTTTATGTTTTTCTTCTACAGGCATTTGCAGATGAAATTGGTATTCCTTTCATGGAAACAAGTGCCAAAAGTGCCACCAATGTTGAACAGGCTTTCATGGCCATGACTGCTGAAATAAAGAACAGGTACAATAATTTGATGGTTTGAACTTTTAATGTTGTCTTTACATTAGAAGAAAAAAGTGAAAGATGCACAGCATATGCTTCCAAGATTGTAGGTAAATATTATAGGAGTTATATAATAATTTAAAATTGTCTTCCTTATACATTGTCTTTTAATGTCTGGCAGGATGGCTAGCCAACCAGCCATGAATAATTCCAGGCCTCCGACTGTTCAGATCCGAGGACAGCCTGTCAACCAAAAGGCTGGGTGCTGTTCTTCTTGAGAGGGTAGAGTTTGCTCAGGCTAATGTTGTTCACGTGCGTCGACTGTGGGATGTAAAACTAGAATTTCTTCTTCTTGATGCTTTGATACGAAGAATACTGTTGAACATGATTTGCTGCATTCTTGATATACATTGTTTCACCCCTGTTTAGAACCTCAATTCTTTCTATGTATTTGATTTCAAAAAATATTTGTACAAAGTAGAATATTGGTGGATAGCAAGCAGTATTTGCATTGATATTCTCAACTATTTGTCATTTGTTTTTATTTTATATTTTATTTATATTGCTAATGTTTATATTATTAGATTTCATATTTAATGTTTATATTTTGAAATTATAATTTTCTATTTTAGGCATATTTAGATACTTGAAGAGACAACTTTGTCCTTTAAAAGTTGAGCATGTGATCTATCTTTTCCGATTACTCAACATTAAAAACAAATGATTTTAAATTGAAATATAGAGGATGACACTAAAACTAGTACACAAGATGAAGGAAAAGAAATGCCATTGAGCTTGTGTGGGTTATGCAACTGGCGGAAACTTCTCTTCCAAGGCTTCGTCATGATTGGTTTTTCTTGTCATGATTGGTTTTTCTTTGTCCTGCCTGATATACCAAATAAAAGGTGGGTGTGACGGAAGAGAAACTGCGATAGTTTGAAAGAAAAAGTTTTGGCCGGCAGGCTTTATTGTTGGAAAGTAGGGAAAATTTTGATCAAGTAGCTTGAACACAACGTAATTAGTCGTGGCTCGAGGGTGTAGGAAAGTTTGCTTCCGAGGGAATTGATATTCCAAATAATTCCACAAGAATAGTAAGTTGAGTCTGATCTTATATTTTTACTTGTGAACCAAGTGGATGAAAAATCGGCATACAACTACATCAAACCCCATGGCCAATGGCATAGGGGCCATGTTGAAGCTCCAAAAATAGCCACGTAATCATTTCTTGCTCAAGTGAAACAACAAAGAAAAAAAAATCCCCTCCCCTTCTGTCCTTGAGAATAGATTATTTCTAATATGTATACTAACATCCATTTAGAGATAAGATAGTTACTTGAACAGAACATCATTAAAGTATCACTCAAGTATGGGCTAAGCTTAGTACTTTCAGTTGACTAATGCCCCAAACCAAACACTGAAACCCAAATTTAAACTTGCACCAATATGAAACCATCAATCCATTTAGAAACCATATAAAAAGAATTGCCATCTTGACAAAACACTCAAAATTGTTCCCAATCAACTTCAAAACCAAAACTGGTGCCATCATTTTAGAATCCACGATAAAAATAACCTAATTCCCTACATTTGACAGGGTATTCATAAGAAGTTAAGAGAAACCAAGGGCATAAACTCCCAGTAAGACATCTAAAATTTACACTCTTAATAGACCATAAATTTCTCATAAAATTTTAATACAGAAAGACAATATTCCTGATGATATCCCCTGCCACTGACAAACCACTCGATATTGAAAAAAGGAAGACCAACAAAAGCACTAGGGCGGGAAAGAGGAGGCATCTCACTTTGGACCCAATGAAGGGAATTGGTTAACATCTGCTATCGCTGGGGCTGCAGCATTGTTCACATTGTTTCCTCGACTATATCCTCCTCTTTGACCACGGCCGCGTCCCCGACCACGCCCACCAGGGCCATAGTAATTTTCACCTTCTGCAGGCTTCAGAAACTCGTTTATGCTGAGGGCCTACATATGAGGAACAACAAAATTTTTATGAATTTTTAATATTATTGACCCATGTATGTATGTATTGATAGGACCAATATAACTTGATTGGATATTCAATTACTACTCTAAGATCCAATTTAACATATAAAAATAGGATGATCTGCAGGTTTAAAAGCTTCATTTACAGTTCACCTACTATGTTCCTTGGGGGTTGGTCTTGGTTTTGATATATTATTCAATTATCTTACTGGAAAGCAGAATTAAGCCGAAGAAATTAGAATAAAAGGGAAGTCCGCTACAAATTCCATAACCGGACGTACGAGTAACAAACCAAAGATTTGAAGCCCTCAAGCGTGAATTTTTCTTTGGCACTGGAGCTTAGTTCTAGAATAAACAAAGAAATTACCACTGGAAAAGAATTAGTTGACATTCCAAGATTATTGAAAATGAAACAAGCAATCCTTAATCAAGTACTCAAAAGTTGGAGCAGAAGCGACCAAAAGTGAGGACATCGCATTAGGGTTAGGCCATGGAAGGGGATCATCAAGAAATTTGATAACATCTCAAAACAATATTGATCAAAAATAGAATCAGTTATGGTGTTAAATTTTGACATGACTTTTGATGAGCAAACCTGAATTTTTATAGATGGAAATTCTACTACTACTAAGAATTTACAATGGTGCAACCACAAAAACTCATGGACGCTGATATTGCATGTGACAAGATGAAGGATATACATTATTTTTCTACTGCTGCTAGTCAGACACAATTTTTTGTTTTAAAAAAAACTTATTACGGCTAAAAAAATACCCAGGATGTGAGATGATCTTGTACATTGTTGTTGTTGAGTATTGGGCCATACAGTAAAGATGGTTTATGTGGAATTATTGAAGGTATTATCATGTTGAGCACTACACATTTTTTAGTAGAAATAATTCGTTAGGCATCATCACTAAAGTTACTGGGGCATGCAATTGTTCATAAATCTGTGATACTCTTGATTTTGAACACAAAAAGTAGAAAGATATTGTAATACTGTGTGACATATTAACTATATGGGTAAACAGAATCATATAAAACTAATGGTTATGCCAAGATGCATAAAGTTTGAGAGATGCCAAATGCAACAATTTCCCAGATTTTTTCCTATTAGATGTTCCAGATGTAGAGTTGTAATAGCTTAAAGGAACCAAATAGAAACACCACTAAAATAAGTATACCTTTTTGGCTCTCTCCTCTTTCTCAGCAGCCTCTTTACGCTTATCCTTGTCAGATCCCTAACACAATCATATAATTCAGTTAGTCGTTAGGCTATTCATACAGTAAAATAGCATTGTTCATAAATTATATTCTACAAGTACAAAAAATGCTCACCAATTTAACAAATATTTCCTCATCATTCTTCTTGCTTGAAAGAAGCTGCATGGATTCAAAATCTTTATCCAAGCCAACCTTCCTTTCCTCAGATTTAAGAGCCAGTAAGGTCTTCCTCTTCTCTTCAAGTACTTTCTCGTACTCCTCCAGAGTCATTTCCTATGATAAAAAAGTATATTTCAGCCATTAATTACATTGATGAAATACTGGGGAAATCATCCCATCTATTTTTAAGGCCAGATGATTCTAGAAAAAAGTTTCATGATAAATGTCATGATGTGATTAACATAAAAAGTTGAGGTCATTGTATTACTGAAACATGTTTTAACTATCTTTCTAAAATTGATTCCCCTCTTCCACAATTTCCCAATTACAAAAGAGAGTAAATAGGATGGCCATAAAATTATCTCAAGACAAATAATTTCTCTCCAGATTTGCACTGAACTTGACAAAATATTGATGTGCTCAGCTAAAAAAGTCGGTAATATCAGTGACATCATCTTAATGTTCTGCTTTGGCCAAGAGTCGGACATTCACCTTATCTTCAGGCTCCTCTTCTGGCTCGGCCACAGGATTCTCCTTGTTGATATCCCCACCATCTTCCTGCCCCAATTTCTTTTCAGCATCAACATTCTTCTCACCATCATTAACCGGTTCTTCAGTCTCCCTAAATAAGAGCATTAAATCAACTATTTAAAGAATAACATCCTGCAAAGAATTATAATTATTAAACAAATCTAGAAGTCCATATCCAAAGTTAAGAGTTTAAAACAGGGTCCTAACGGCGCAATATCATCAGTGGGAGTTCCCCAGTTCCCCCGACCAGCACCATCGCGTTTCATGAACTCATTTCTGCAACAACACAATATATATTGTGGAATCAGATACATAGAAACGTGATATTATAAACATAATACTTTAATTGTATAATCAATGGAAAAAAACTAACCCCCTGCTAGTCCCACTATGGCGTTCAAATACCCTTCGGGAGCGTTCCCCTTCTGCAACTTCTCCATTAGAAAAACCCCCGCGGCGACCACCGCGAGGAGCCCCGCGAGGTCCACCATATCCTCGTCTTTCAGAGGACTTGTCTAAATCACCTTCTTCAGGTTGTCGGTCCCCTCCAGAATAGCTGTTGCTGCTGCCGAATGAGTTCACATTATCGGCCGAATCTCGACCAAAGCGTCCACCGCGACCACGACCAGTTCCACGTCCACCAGTACGACCTCCACCACGCTGGCCATCAGTCCTGGCCTCCCTAACTACTCACAAAAATAATCATGATAAGATAAATACGAAGACATTCTTTTTCTCTATAAGATAAATCACACATTAAAACATACAAGGATCTTTTCTTATGTGATATCAGTTGAAAACAGATATTGTGCCCAGTTAACTTGAATGTACCAATGATGGCAGATGTAGATGGAAGATTACACAAGTAGTATACCACAAGAGAACCACATTTGCGCAACTGGAAACAAAGCATTTAAGAAAGAGTGGAAAACCAAACAGTACACAACAATTATGACAGCACATACTCACGTATCAATACATATAGCTGTATAAAGACCTAAACCTACTTAACACACATAAATTTCACTTTTTCAGTCGTATTTTGTGAGTTGTGTTAAGGGGTTAGGTCACAAATGAGACAAACAGCACATATTCTTCCATTTTGGATTAGTTCTTTTGTACAATGAATAGGGTTTTTTGGGGGAGTTTTTGATCAAGTTTAAAACCCCTATGCGGCTTGTATTCATCGAGCTTGCATAATTATATCCATTTCTAACCTAAAACACAAATAGCCAGAGAACCTTCAACTGAAGCTAGAAAGGAAAGATAATTTGTATAAAATTCTTCCACTGTATCAGAAAACTATTAGCATATGCATATATGTTCCATCTACATATATACAATATACATAAAGGATGCTTTAAAGTTGGATGAATGGAATTTAAATGGATTAAGCTGATATACAACGAAATACTTGCCATTTTCAGCAAGCTATCAAAAATACTTGGTTCCTTAGCTTTTATCATGTGATGTATAGATAAAGATTTCATATTAAGCTTCATTGCACTACATTTTTATAGCAACCCAACAAGAAATGTACATATATACCGGTAAAAATACATATATATCAAAACTTATTTCTCTTCGAGCGGAATAAGGAAAAGATAAGAATTTTACCAGCCTGAGAAGGAGGGAGAGGCTTGGAGGGAAGCTTAACGGACTTAGCCGGCTGAGCTGCAGCAGCTTGAGTTGAAGCTGGGGATTTCTTGACCGGCGGAGGGAGCTTCTGAACAAGCTGGGTCAGGTCATCGTTATCATCATCAACGAGAAGATCAAAAGGGTTTGTGGTTGCCATTTCGTTACAGCTGAATAAATAACTGATATAGCTCTAGCTTGATAAAGAGTATAAGCAACCACAAAACCCTAGTTCTTATTCAATTCCATGGCTAGATCTGATTAATCTTTTATTTTCGATAGAAATAGGGTACGGAGTGTGTGAAGTAGAGAAATGGTGGCTTGGAAAACCCTAAGCGCGGCAGAGGAAGAAATCCGAACCTAATTTTATAAACCCTACTGGGTGGTGTTACTGTGAGGGCTGGTTCAGTGTATCAACTGTGTGTAGGCTTATAACTTATTGTGTAGCCAATCCAACCCACTAAGCACATATATTTTGAGGCAGTGAATGGGCCAGGCCCAAGTGGCAAAGTACATATGAGTTTCCTCCAATTATAGTAAAATCTATATAACAAAATATAAATGATTTTTAATTTTTCGCTCATCTTAATAAATTATTTGAACCGTCCAAAATTTGAAATAAATTTCACTGTCTATAATGTCGGACGCACGTAACTGTTGCTAGTAAATAAATATGGAAGACAAGCATTATTTTATTTGTGGAGTAAAATCTGAAAGATTGTATACCGTTAAGAGTTGTTCTTTGGACATGTCAATCCAATTACCCATACGGGACAATGGACGTGCACATTCTCCAAAAGTATGGGATGAAACTTCAAGCCAAACTTAAAAAGTACTCCACTATATTGAAGTAATAATTGTAACACCAACAAAAATAATACTAAAAAGTTACGTATTTAAAAAACACAAGTACTGAAAAGATAAATAGTATATGTGATATTAATACATTAAATAAATAATGTAGAAGATATACTAAAAAATATTTAAAGAATAGAGGAAGATTAAATAAGAAAATTATGTCAAACTCTCTTTTTATAGCCAAAGTTTAATCAGCATTTACCCCACAACAACTTTAACATACTTTTCATATTTTAAGATTATTTTTAATCTACCACACATTATTTTATCACAATTTTCACATTTTAAAATTATCTTCAATAAACCATATAATTTTGACACATTTTCACATTTCAATATTACATTTTACTCTTTACTATTCAAAATTATTATTATATTTGTCCCAATAATACTTGAGTACTGGTAACATCAGTAAGAGTATAAAGATTGTTCATGTGAGTTTTTTCTTTAAAGTATTGTTACACAAACACCCACACACATTACACAATATTTTTAGAAAATTCATTTTGAAAACTTCTTTTGAAAGATTATTTTATTATTTTAAAATTATTTTGAAAGTTTACTCCACTTCATTTTATACATTGCATCAATTTATTTTACAAATACCGTTAACTCAATTTTTGACAATTTTACAAGATACAAATCAGTGTACACTATAAAACTTATATGTGATAGTTACTGATTTAATTATAAATACACATATAAGTTGATCAATTACAAAAAAAAAGCGGAATCTAGCCACGTGTTAAGGTAAGAGAGATCATTTTGTTCATACTCCTAAATTTAAACTTACTATGGTAAGAAATTATTATTCGTTTCTACGGCCCTTAACATTAAACGGTGAAAATTTATGAAATAACAATTCGTTAAAATTTCTTTAATAGTTTGTGTTTCATCTAAATAGCTTTTGACTTTGAAATTTCATATTGAATTTTAATTGTTGTATTTGAACTGACTTTTGAATTGAAAATTTTGGACTTTAAACTTTGCATTCAGACTATGAATGTTTTGACTTGAACTCTAACTCTATTTGGATTGTAAATATTTTAGACTGTTAAATATTTATTGTACTTAGAACTTTATCGTTGAACTTCCTATCTATGAATCTTGGACAATACATTTGGACTTGAATTCATTATGATATTCTGTATATCGTATTGATAATTTGAACATTATAGTACTATGAACAAAGTAAATTATTCCTTAAATATAAATAAATTGTAGATCTCTAATATTAATTCATTGTTTAATTATTATTATTTCTATTTATTTTTTGTTATTTGTATTTACCATCATGACTCAAGTTGTTGTGAATGTCTTTGGTCTGGGTTCAAAAATAATATGATTGTTGAGGGTTTTTAGCATGTGTGATAAAAATACGTGCTGAAAGTTCTCATTGGTCTAGGAGCAAAAAAGAACGGTTGTTTGACATGATCATGACCATTGATGTATCGATGATGGAGTCCAAATGATGACTTTTAATTTGGAGAAAATATTAGACATTATTGTCTATTTGATTTTCCTAATGAATTACTTATTATGTTACAAGTTACAAGTTACTCGTTAAAAATTTATAATGTCTAGCATTTTCTAAACCTTTGATTTAATCACCGTTGAAGGATAAAAATGATTTTATTGTTTGTTATCTTAGTTATGCTATCTATTATTGGGTTATTTCAGCTCACTATTTTGTTTCCTAATTCTTTTCGGAAAATGAGAATGTAATCCGTGCTAGCCGAAAAAACAGAGAATTGAAGTAATGGTCTAAATTAGTAGTTGTAGTAGTTCTCATCAAGTTGTAGAATAGTGTACCAATAATTATAGTGATAATTTAGTGCGTGTATTACTGTGCGATACACGATATTTATAATAATTATAATTATGAGTTAATGTTGTGTTTTGTATTTTGACAATTTAAATTGGGTTGAGTAAACTCCAATTTAGTAACGTCATATAAGGAACTTCTCCACTTAGTATAAACTAATTTTAAATCGAACATAATATTAGAGTTAAGGTCTTCTCCCATTCATATTCATGTGTACTAACAATGCAAATTTCACCATAATATAATCATCATTATTATCATCACAACACATTATTGTGATACCATCTAAAAGAAATATATTATCTAGCTACTAGTAAAGTGTTAATATCTGGGGTAGAGTTATGTGTTATTTTAAATTAATAATATCAATTTTATGATTTTTTGTGTGTGAAAATTCTGACTTTTTAAAAATAATTAATAATTTTATATTTTGAAATCGAGAAAATATAATTTTTTTCTTGTAATTATAAGTATTAAATATACCACCAATTCATAAAATAGTCAAAAGAAGTACTCATTATAAAATACTCAGAATAGGTATCCTCACATTCACATATCATACAATAAGATATAAATATGATTATTGACCATAACAATTCATATTATCAGTTATATCCCAAATTCCCAATTGACAATTGGTTTGGGCCTCTAGGCTTTGTATTAGCTTAGGAATTAGGATTACGTATGTGAATTAGCAGCTGTAAACACTGATTGTGCAATTCGGTAAGATTGGGCTTGTAACAAAATTTCAGTTGGTCTCACATATCCAGGCATCCAGCCCAATACAGTTTTAGCTTTTCTTTCTTGTATTCAGATATTTCATCAAATATGGTAATAGAAATAGTTAGATTTTCAATTGTGTGAATAGTCATTTGGTAATATACCCTAACTTATTTCTAACAACCGTTACACATCACAGTAAAAAAAATTAACCTACAAGAAAAGATGAAACTTAATGCAATGGAAATTAGAGATTTTTTTTATTTTTTAAAGTCAATAGAAATAATAAATATGATAATTAGTAGTGCTTTATAGTTAATTTACAATTGTTATATTTGTTTGTATTAAAACTAAATAACTTCATATCAATTTTGAATTTTTTGATTTCGCAAAGTGACTCAAAAAAATAAAAATGTATCTCTAATTTTGGAAAGTAATATATAACATTAAATCAATACCCACTGTTTTGAATTGTTCATATTTAACAAATTGAGTTTTATAGAGGATGCAAGCAATAAAAAAATTGGAGTATAATTATCCCGCTTGTAATTTAGTTATATATTAATAATAGTCAATTAGCTAAGTCAATTCAATTTAGCAGAAGGGAAGCATTTTACAGTGTTAAAGTACACTTCCAGGAATGTGTAAATTAGATCGGGTCGAATTTATTTTTTTTCCTTTTTATTACTCTGTCCGTTTCCCAAAACTAGTCCCGCTTAAATTTTTGCAAATATATTAACAATATATTTTAGTTCCATGTATCACTTAAAATTAATAAATTGTTAGTTTAATAATGAGGTCTAATAATAAAATTATTATAGTAGTAACAAACTTGAACAAATTGTATTAAGTATTTAATTAGATTATTTTTATGTTTATTTTTTTTGACAAACTGAAAAATGGAGGGAGTATTATGAGTAACATTTTGGCTATATTTTTGCTTGTTGAAGTTATTTTTTGATTTCAATATTTTATTGTCAGTCATAGAGGAACAAAGAATAATAAAATCCAAAAAAGCCGGAGAAACTGAAAAGGTCAAATTCAGAAGTCAATTCCAACATAGACTATATTGCCGAAAGCCATTCAACAGTAAGTTTTATTTTTTATTTTTTATTCTTTTCCGTTTTTTGGAAAACAAGAAACTGTTGACAATTTTATTTATTTATTTATTCACCAACCAACCCAATTCAGGTTGATTCATGATATCCGTTCAATTTTTGTTTCATAGCTGCGTGTCAAAACAATCCACTGAAATTTTGAGATGACGACAACTCCAACAAATTTCACATCAACATGCATGGAGATTATTTATTTCTTATCAGGTAAGGATTAAGTTTCAGCCTTTTGAAGCCCGCCCGCCCGCAGTAGTTTATCGAGAAAACTAAGTGAAAGATGTAATATTGGAGAGGGTTCTAGTTGATAAAAAGGGTATATATAAGGTGTCATTTTCTCTGAGACATTAATAATTAAAGAGGCTTTCTTTTACAAAAGGAATGACAGATTTATGAGCAGTTTATGTTCTTCTTGATTGAATAATTAGAGAGCATGAATTTGGGTGGTTTTGATAAATTTATTAATGTGAAATAGCAGAAAATAAATTGGAAAACAAATGAACATACAAATAATTAAGGTGGAGTAATTAATTAAGAGACAAGAAAGAGGCTAGGCCAGGGTACATTCAACTTGGTGTTTATACTAGAAGTATATTTACTCAGTTTTACCCATAAAATAAAAAGGGTATCCGATCCGTCTATGTTCCTAAAATTACATAAATATTTTTAAGATGGACTTGGCAAGCAACTAGACATATGCAGAATATCCCTTTTGGGATTCAAGCTCAATGCCTTTGCCTTACTTGTATACAACTTTTTCACATTTGAGTTTTGTTCATCTAATAACTTCACTAAACTTCTCTTTGCATTCGCTCTAAACGGACAATTTGATGCTAAGAAACCATCAACCAAATGCAGATAGGCCTCCAAATCATGGCAACATGCAACATCCGCATTCGGCTTCAAAAAAGGCGACATCTTAGTATCCACGCGTAATTCTGTCCCGACGTGCGAATACGCCCACGGCATGTTGTTGTCGAGCACGTTTAGCACACCGGCAGCAGCAGATTCTCTGAGCTTTTTGTCGAGCTCTTCGCTCACAAACATACCCGGAACCCTAGTGATCACGTCTTGTGAGTTTACTATACGCAACACCTTAACTTCTTTTGAATTTAAACGATTGGCAAACCCTCGGTTACCCACGCGTGGGCCGCCAAAGGAAAAAACAGCCACTGGTGGCATATTTAAGGCTGATGAGCTGAGCTCATCGGCCACCAATAAAGCCATGGCCCCGCCGAGACTGTGCCCGGTTACGGTTATGCTTAGGGTTTCACCTTTGTACATGTCCATTAGCCTATGAATTTCACTAACCACTGATTCAGATAGGCTTGGCATTTGAGCTCCAGCAGTCTTGTAGAGACTCAAGAAACCGCATTCAACTTTGGAAATGGATTGTCCATTGGGTCGATCTTCTTGACCTGGCATTTGAACAAGTAAATCCCTCATATTCTCTGCCCATTCTAGACACGTGGCAGTTCCACGAAGGGCAATCACAATATCCCTCCGTCCCATCCGTGCGATCTCTCTTTGATCCTCGCAAACCGCCACGTATCCGATACAACTCGACCGTTGGGTCATCCAGCCGAGATCCGGTGCCACATTATCCACCCACTTAGGCAAACCAACAGATGACGTGGCATAGAGGCTTTTGGTCACTCGGTACGCCCTGTCGGGTAATGCCACATGGCGTTCTGGAGGGGCTGCATTAGCCGACGTGGCCGGATCGGAGTGGAAACAATGGTAAGCTGCCTGAATAAATTCACCATACCTAACCACCTCTCTCCGCAGATTCTCGTCCAGCGGGTCAAGTAATCCGGCCCAATCGTTGCAGCCGTGGTATTCCCGCCAGCGGCTACCAAGAGTATTCCTGGGAGAATATTCAGCCGATTTTGATAACATCCGCCGGAGGCGTTTAAGATGGCGGGGAGATACTTCCTCAGCCGCCTTAAATTCTGGCCAAATTCTAGTCAAATTAAGTCCTTCCAAAAGACCTTTTCCTTTTTTCTCTTCAGGCAATGGAGTATCCACACCCATACCCGTATCTTCAAGAAATGAGTCGGGTGGGCTGGGCTCAGCTTGCTTCTGAAGAAGCTTTTCAAGATTGGATAAGTGCTTTCGGGTGAGCTTGGTGGATGAAACTGCTCTCACTGTATTAACTGAATTAACAATTCTAGATGTAGAGTGTAATGAGGATGTTGTACACTTGAAGCCAGCTCGCTTTACCGAAAAGGCGTTCAAGTTCTGTGCCGGAAGTATTAATCCGGTATGCATGGTTAATTATATTTAGAGAGGAGCTAGAGAAAAATAAAATGAGAGAGAAAGAGGAGAGAGAGTCAATGAGTTAATTGGGGAGAGAGAGGCAGCTCTTAGTTTGAACTGCACCAAGTGGAAATGAATGGATCAGTTAGGGGTATATATAAAAGGGAGTGTTCATAAATGCCCTTCCATTATTATAATGAATCAATACTTGGAGTATAGTTCAAGTATTAATGCAAAGGGTATTGTTGAAATTCAACACCCCTGACCCGACCACTTCTTTCTTAATAATGCAATGCAAAACATAGCCATCGTTGTCAGAAATGTCCGCGGGTGGACGCGATTTAATTGAACGAAATGAAATGACAAATAAAGGATGTTTCCTACCATGTAGGTGTATAATTAATTTTATTTCAATTTTTTTTTGGATATGAGAATTTTTTCTTAAATAGGTAGTAAAAATTTTAAAGTTTTCTGACATATTAATTCAACCAAACTATCTAGATTTTAAAATATGGTTCAGACGGATTGGTCGTTAATTAATGCAGCTCTTCACTACGTACAATAGATGATGATCACATAACTTTTCATTATTAATTTTAGATCACATATTTATTCCTCCTATTTACAATTCCTATCCTTTAATATGTATGCAATTACCTAATATACTCATGTTTTTGTTTATCTTTTTTTTTTTTTTGGTATTAAATAAAATGTTGGACCATATTGAAACTGAGTGAATGTCCGCGTACAGGGGTTGGTAGGTATAAGTTCATGTCCGATCACTGGACCACGACATGGTTCATCCTAGCTCCTAGCATTTTTAAGAGTTTTAGCCTGTCATCATATATTTAAAAGTGACGTAGGAATTTAAAATTTTTAATCTCAAAAAGTGTCACAACAATCTCTCTTTATATTTTTATATATACTTTATTTACTGTTGAAGTTAGAAAATAAATATGTATTTTTTAGTATTATTGGATAATCTCACACTCCGCACAAGAGAAAAATGATATTTTTCATGATTTTATATAGTGAAACTCCTTTATTAATATTAAGTAGGGGTGAGTATGGTGCTGTTTGAAGTTTAAATCGCATTATGAAAACCATTTTAGTTGGCTTTTGATAAATCTAAAATCGCATATTTAAACCGCCATAATTGGTGCCAATGTGCGATTTTGAACTGTGAGATACGGTTTCTTTTGGTGCGGTTTCGGTTCCAAAATCAATTGAAACAACAAAATTTTATACAATTTAAATTAATAATTTAGCATAACACAATATTAAATATCACTTTGATAACACACACAACCTTACTTATAATATTTTGTCTAAACAAAAACTAAATATAATAGAGTAATATGATGTAAATTATTAGAGTAAAATATAGTAGAGTAAACAAAAGCTAAATACAATCTTTGTTACTCTACTCTTAGTAACAATATGTTGTAATATTATTAGTAATAATATGTTGTAATAATTTATAAGTTACTTTATCATATTACAACATATTGTTATTAAGAGTAACTCATTCATATTACAACATATTGTTAACAAAGATTATATTACAATAATATTACAATCATAATACAAAGAGTCAGAAACATTATAGACTACTCAACTACCATGGTGCGGTTTTAGTTTTCTGCGTGCGATTTTGGCTAGTAATCAAACCGGAACCGTAAATTTATTTTTTCAACCCATCTAAAATCGTCGCATACGCCGGAAACGTTGGTGCGATTTTAATTAGTGCGATTTCAATTTCAATTTGATTCTTTGCTCAGTTTTAACACCAAGTGCAACACGAACTCAACCTCGCGACATGTGACACTGTAAACGCGCACTTATCATTGTGGCGCACGTGACGACATGTGGTGTGTGCGCGAGATCGGATGACTAAGATTAAATATTTTATTTTTATTTTTTAAACACTATAAATAGAGAATTTTACCAATAAAAATATTTATTCTTTCCCCCTACATTTTTCTGTTACCAAATTATAAGTCATAGTATTCTTTGAAGGAAAATCTTCAGTATTGTTGTGCAGATTTTGTTTGTTTTATTTTTTCCTGAAAGTGAATTGCTTGTAATTGAGTTGCAAACTCAAATCAAGTGGAGATAATTATCACTTTAAAGATAGTGTTTACACGTGTCAAAATCAAATCATTTTCTATTTTATATATTACTGCTCTAACATTTATTCCAAAATTTTGTTAAAACTTATAAAATAATATCATAAATTAGTTAATAAAATTAAAAATAAGTCTTTTCTAATTTGATGTAATCGGAAAGAATATCATTTAACAATTGAAAATTATTCATTAGCATGTCACTCCTTTTAGTGCTACGGACCACCATGCAATTAATGTTGCATATTCCCATTTCCCACTCACTTCGTGCTCCTGTTAACATTATTCTTAAATCATATATAGCGTCCATAGTTAAAGTTGGTATAATTAAAATGAAAAAATCTTTTGAGTTTCGTCACACCGGCCACACCATACCATATATAAAATCGTGTCATAATTCATAACACAAACAAAAGAAGTTGTTGGCTCCTTAATAATTACGGTACGGTGGGGTGGGGTGGGGTGGGGTGGGGTGGGGTGGGGCATATATATATATATATATATATATTCCTCTCTCTCTCTCTCTAAGGACAATATTTGTATATTCTAATAGGGCACTAGCTAAGCATTGTCACTTTCGAAGGAATAAATATTTCATAAACCTTTTAATTGTAATTATAATACATTACTTATATAGTAGCTAGCTTTTTAAATAACAAACGTGGTTAGCGTTCACTAAAGAACATGTGACACGGCTAGACACGCGCTACCTTGAAATCGCCATGGCATTGCCTATTAAATTCTACATTTACTCAACATAGTCAAAACATATGCTCCCTCCGATTTTCGTTTTCAAATTATTTATTTTTTCAGTTATTGGGTCAGTTGAAATTGACAGGGCTCAAACTCGCTCGCAATTTTTGTCTTGATAGGACGGTGTTCCGACCAATTAAACCAGAGAACTAAGGGCTCTAGAAGATTTTTTGAATCTTTTTTATTCCTTCGTATTGGATATTTATGAATGACAAGTGAGTTATACTGTAAGACCCCAATTTATTATTAATAAAATTGAATTTTTTTTATTCATTATTCTAAATTAATAAGGGTTAATTTGATATAATTCTTTGATTATGGGTGAAATGTGCAAAGTTTACAAAATAAGCAAGTGGTTATAAAATATTCATTATTGTCGGGGAATATTCGTTTGGTCGTGGAATATTCTTTTTTGTTGAGAATCTCCGTATTGATTTGCCATATGATCGTTAGTGGGCCCCATAACGGAAAACGATTGGATGAAGGAAAACGACAAAGATTGAGTTTTATAAATAACGACACGTAAATTATTACTGATTAACAACTTTGTTGGGTTACACAGTGGTTAAAATCTGATAATACGCATTGCACGCACGAGAAGAAGACACTTAAGATTGTCATGAAGATTGTTGAATTATTGATCCTTACGTAAGAAGCGCACTACTCAATAATTGTTACTGAGAATTAATGTTCATTATTTTATCTTATTGATTCAATAATTGTTGCGTTGATATTTATATTATTATTGTTTCAATAATTGTCATTACACAATATTTTCTATTATCAAATCAATAATTCATATTATTTGAATAATATTATCGGATAACATTATTGGCAATGTCTACAGAAAGTTCATCAAGGAGAGGTTTGGTCACCTAATCATGGCGCCAAGAAGGAGAAATCCTTGTTATCGAAAGCCCCTCTTCCTGAACTACTGGTTGTCGATCTTGTGATTACGTAATATTATTTTTGAATAATTAATTATTGATTATTATGATAAAGAAAATATTTATTTTATGTGGATATAGATGGAGAAAATTTTTAATGTGACAATTGTTGAAAATTTATATTTTATCTTTTTCCGATAAAATAATTCATTTAAATATATTATTTTAATAATATATTAATTGGTGATATATTTTATAATGAATGTGGGATATATGAGTATATGAGGAGGTAGAGTATTTTGTGACATTAAATGTTTAACATATGTTTTGTGTGTCGGTGGACACAATTCTTGACCGAAAATTGATTATAGACCTTCAAAATCGCCCGTTTGTGAATTTCGGTCAATTTCTGTTTGGAATTTAGAAAAATTTTCTTCTGCAAAGTTGTAGAGAATGGAATTTCCCATGAAAAGTCGCGTGTTTCGAATTTTTCTGATAAGCGAGCTATTTTCTACGAATTATTGAAGTTTCGGAAGATAAAATAATTTTTATTAAATAATGGGTGGGACCCACTCTTGTTTGACAACATGTGGGCTGCTGGAAATTTATTTTCAAGAGTGGCATGCTGGTCTTTGATGGCTAGCATGCGTAGAAATTTAATTTTAAATAATAATAATTTATTAATTTAGATTTAAGCTGGCGTTCTAACATTTTCCTATAAATAGAGGTTAAGTTAGAATTGAAAATCACACTTTAAAAACAAAGTTTTCTCTCTTCTCTCTCTATATTATCGAGCGTATTCTTGTGAGTATACTTTGAGTGTTCTTTATACGGTCATGAAGTTTTCACAAGACTATAAAAAAATTCAAATCGTAAATACGGTTATTTTTTGAGGTAAGAGATGTTATTTCTTTCTGAAATGATATTATTTTCTTCAATATCATTATGCCAAAATCTTTGTTGAACTTTTTATCAAATTTGGAACTTGTTGTATCGGGGTTACTATTCACGATATCGAATTATTCACGATATCTGACTTTATTCACGAATACTGGCAAGACTATTCACGAATACTAAGACTATTCATAGAAAAATAAAAATTTTCTTTTTGCCCAAAAATATCTATCTTTGGATACTAGCTTTGATTGTATCCATGTTTTGATCATTCTTGAATTTTACACCAATATGATTATTTTCAAGTATTTTTGGACATGGATAAAACAAAGTACTTAATCCTTAATCCTTAATCCTTGTCATTTTGTTTCACTGGATTCGTTTTTTAAAAATATTTTTCATCATCCTCGGTCCTAAATGGTGATATAAATGAATATCTTTGGCTCAGAAGTGCAGAAGATGAACGATTAATCGATGAATATCTTTGGCCCGTAGTGCAAGAAGATGAGCAGTGTTGAGATGAACATGACCAATTGGTGATACAAATGAATATATTTGGCTCAGTAGTGCAAAGATGATTAAAGATGTATATTGATTGTTATTTGGGGATAAACTATTGATGATGGACTTTTAAACCTTAGAAGACGGTGAGAATTCTTTCTCTACGTGACTCTTCTAATGGATTCATTGCTTCCATTGCATTTGTTGATCTAAAACTTGTTGTCTATTGTATTCTATTAGATTTTTCCTTGTTGAAGACTAACGATAATTTGATGTATATTATCTTAGTCATAATATTCTTCTATCGGCTAGATTGAGCTCACCCTTTTCCTTTTTGTTCCATTTTTCTTCTCGGGAGTAAGAAACATAGCAAGGATCGAAGTCGGGGTATGGAGTGATGGTTCTAAGAAGATGTTTTAATTTGTCCTCACTATTTCGTAAAATAGTGTATGAATAATTAATGAGGACTTATTTGGGTGTGTATATTATGTAAGACAATATTTGTATTCAAACTCACAGTACAGATTGTCGTATTCTACACACTACATCTGTATTATCAAAGTTGTAGTTTGCTTTCTATACCATGTATTTTGACGACTCAGAATGGGTGTTGTATACCTATTTTGGGGGCGTCACATATACCATCTCAGTATATTGATGAATTATTGGGCCAAGCTGAGTTTGAACCAGCATAGGCATAATGGTAACAAATTTAAAGTCGGTTCTCATTAATCGCTCGAGCATTGACCCAAGAAGAATGACGTTTTAACACCAAATAAATTTAAATCATTAAAAATTATGAAACAACTTTTTTATTTTTTTTATTTTTATAATTAAGAGTATTTTTTGATAATTTATAATATTCATCAATGTATTGGTTAACATTAAAGTAATATACGTCAAACCAAATGTGATAACTTAATGATAAAAATATTTATCTCCCTTTATTTATAAGGTCATAAGTTTAAATCTACCCTTCAACAAAAAATAAAATTTAGCGACACTAGATGAAAGTTAAGTTTTGCCTAAATTTTCCTCCTAGTTTATAATAATTTTAAAGAAATGAATCCTTATAATTAATGAATAGTAACAATATAGGACTGCAATTAAAAAAAAATAATTTATGTTAATTTTAAATTTTAAATTATTTTAAAAAAATTAACACTACTTTCCTCCCGCAATAAGTGTTTTTTAAAATCACGAATATTAATGTTAAACACAAAAATATCCAAAGTTTTCAGTAAAAGGTAGACCACCGATCCACCTGGTCGGTGTTTTTTTTCCTACTTGGAGCCTAGAGGAGACGCGTGAAATTGCAACATATGATAGCACATGGATTGAGAGTTTCTTTGCACTTTCTAGTGGGCTAATCTAATGGCATAGTAGTTATATTAAACAAGTTGTGTAAGGCATGTCTATTTTGTTTATTACTAGTATGGTGGAATTAAGCCTATATATATATATATATATATATGAGGTATCGTGACCCACATAATCAAAGTCAACACCTAAATTTTACTGCAAAGTAGGAGATCTTAGGTTCAAATTTGTGTTTAATTTAAGTCAAAAATTAGTAAATAATAATAATAATAATCAAAGACAAAAAGTAGTTCAGTATTCCCAACAACTAATTGCGATGGTTTTTTTTTTTCAACTTGTAGATTAGTTAATTAATCGGACATGGATTAAACACTGGTTCATGTTTCGGATAACTTTTTTCATTGATACAGCACAAAACATGAACCAGTATCTAATCCCTGTCCGATTAATTAACTAATCTACAACGATGTTAACTAAAAAGTACTATCTTCTTAATTCATCTTAATATACCATATATTCACCTAAAAAAATTAAAACTAAAGTATTAATAATAACGATTTGAGCCCTTATGTTATATATCACAATATTACATATATTAGGATGTGGGACTGTGAATTGATATTTCTTCCCCAACAGATTGCATAATCAAAACATTTTTGTCTCATGCAGTTGGACTTTAGCATTCATAAGAAAAATGTCTAAAATAAACCCATTTTAAAGGAAGGGTGTATAATGCTTGTAGTAGCTCAAGATTTTAAAATTGAAGTAAAAGTTACCTTTTAGAAAGTAAGTATTCGCCTTCTTTTATCACTGAAAAGGATTTAAATTTTTTTCTTCCGTCTTTCGTATTAGTCAAATCTTGAGATTTTAAACGCAACAAACACAATAAATTAATTACATGCTTAACAATTACAACCGACATACTTAAAAGGGATGAATATGTGTAAATATACAAAAATAATTTTCAATATTCAATTTTTAAATATCCCAGTTACATTTTATAATCGAACAGGTTAATCCTGTCTGTTTTACTATATGTTCTTCGTATGTTAAATATAATCGGACAGTTAATCTATAAAATCCCAATTTTTTGAATAAAGATGAATTTTTTATAAATATTAATTTTGAATATTATGGAGTGAAATTGATATAATAGTTGTGGGTAATATTTATAAATTTTGCAAAAAGACATAAGTTTGTTATATAATATTGATTGGGTGGGGAATATTCGTTTTAATGGGAATATTAAGACAACGACACAATCATTGGTGGACCCTACAACGGAATTATTATCAGATCGAGAAAACGATAAAAAATACTTTATGAAAATAACGACGGAAGTTTTACCGTTAATCGTTAAAACACCGGTGTTAAAAATCTGATAATAAAGGTTATAACAGACAAGAAGTACACGATATTGATTATTGATCTTACGTGATAAGTCATTCATTTTGTTGGTATTATTAATGTAATAATACGAGAAAATCTTTTTATATAAAATGTAATACTTTTATAAAGTTATTCTATAAATGAATATATTATATTCTATTACGATAGTGTTGCATAATTATCTAGATAGTATTTTGCATAGTAAAAACTTTTATATAAAATGTAATACTTTTATAAAGCAATCTGTTTTATTAGACAATAATTAGAATATATTATATTTTATTATGCATAGTATTTCATAGATAAGGCTCGATATTGTTCAGATAGTAAAATCTTTTATAAAGTTATTCGTTTTATTAGATTATAAATAGAATATATTATATTTTATTTAAAAGATTTTGCTTTTAAATATGGACCGTCGATTAAAGTAAATCAATCTAGGCCTGATTCATAGATTAATTCTTATGCATTCCATTTTCCTATAAATAAGCTCATTCCTTCATTATTTTCTTTAATTCATTGAACTCAGAGAGAGAAACTATAGAGAGACTATAGAGATAAAAAGAAAAGTATTATGCCGCTACTTAACTACTTTTATATTCAGCTTTTTACGGTAAGGGTGTTATTCTTTCTTATTCATGAAGAGAAGCTGTTGTTATTCCATTTCTTATTATTCATTGGAATAACTTTGATACGCTGGTTTACCCTATACTTGGTGACATTCTTCTATTATTCTCATTGAAACATCTTGTCGTGTGTTTTACAGGACACCGTTAAAATCTTTATTATTACATTTGGAACATCCCGCTTTGCAAATTTTTTCGACTTGGTTCCGTTATTATTATTAATACATTGGAATAACTTTGTCATGCAAAGTACCGCACGTGGTGATTTCTTTTGTTATTCCATTCTTTATTATACTCGGTTAGTTAAAGTTTTGACTTTATACTCCATGAAATTAGTAGAATATCCTTGATATTTGCGCTTCATCCAAAGATCTTTTCATGGAAATATTCTTATGATCATTCTTGAATTTTACTCTACAAAACAGAAGATCATGTTGACAATTTGGACACTAATAATTCCTGGATAAAATATGTAAGACCCCGAATTTTATGAAATAAAAATATCATGGGGATATTTTTACAATGAATGTGAGATATATGAGTATATGAGGATGAGGAGTATTTTTGTTGCAAAAGTTGTTTAAAACATGTTAAACATGTCCGTGGGCCCATTTCTTGACTGAAATTTGATTATAGCCTGTAAAATCGCCTTGCTTATGGATTTGGTCAATTTCTGTTTGGAATTTGGAAAAACTTTCTTCAGTAAAGTTGTAGAGAATTGAATTTCCTATAAAAAGTCGCGAGATTCAAATTTTCTGATAAAAGGGCTATTTATTATGAATTATTGAAGTTCTGAAGTTCCGAAATAATTGATTTTTGGAAGTTTAATTATTTTTTTTCAAGAAAAACGTGGTTGGTGAGTTAAGTGGGTCTAACATGTGTTATTAATTGCTGATTTCAGATCTTCAAAAGTGGGCGATGAAATTTTAACATATAATAATATATTATATTAAATTTTCGCTTTGGTATTCTAAGCATTTTTTATAAATAGGGTGCTTGGGTTAGAATTGAAAATCACAATTAAACTAAAGATTTCTCTCTTCTCTCTCTATAATATCGAGCGTATTTGTGAGTATTTTAGTACTTTGAGTATTGCTATTTATCTGGTGCAAGTTCTTTCAAAGATTATATCCGAAAGATTCGGTCGGAAGAACTATTCTTTTCGGGTAAGTGGATGTTATTTTCTTCTCAAATGATATTATTTCTTCAATATCATTATGCTTAGAAATATTGGTTGAAACTTTTATCAAACTTGGAACTTTTTTATGTCGGGGTTCTTTATTCATGAGTTATTATTCACGAGTTACTATTCATGAGTTCTTATTCACGAAAGTCTTTATTCACGTAAGCGTGATGATGTTTTTTTTTATGAAATTTCTATCTTTTGAGGTCTGAGTTATTATTCACTTAATTTAATTATTATTCACGGAAAAATTAAATTTTCTTTTTTCAGGTTCAAGATTATCATTATGATTCTATCTTTGATTAGATCTATGTGTTGATCTTCATTCTTGAATTTTACTCCAATCGGTTATTTATGAAGTATTTTTGAACCGAGATTATTTAAAAGTATTTAATCCTTAATACTTGTTCTTTTGTTTCACTAGATTCGTTTTCTTTAAAATATTTTTCATCATCCTCACCCTAAATGATGATATTATGAATATCTTTGGCCCGTAGCAGGCAAAAGATGAATGATTTTTGATGAATATCTTTGTCTCGTTGCAGCAAGATGAGCAGTGTTGAGATGAACACGACTGATCGACTAATATCTTTGGCCCGTAGTGCAAAGATGAACAGGTATTTAGATGAACATGACCAACTGATGAATATTTTTGGCATGTAGTGCAAAGATGAATATTTGATTCCAGATATATATTGATTGATGTTACAGGGATAAAATATCGACGATGAACTTTTAAATTCATATATAGAAGATAGTAGTTTGCATTCTCTACTTAACTCTTCTAATGAATTATTATTTCCGCTGCGAAGATTGATTTAAACCTGGTTGTCTATTGTATTTTATTAGATTTTTCCCTGTTGAGGACTAGCGATAATTTGTTCTATATTATCTTAGTCATAATGTTCTTTACTGGGCTCGTTGAGCTCACCCTTTTCCTTGTTGTTCTATTTTTCTTCTCAGGAGGCGAGAATGTAACGAGTCTTAATGGGGTGTGGAATGATGGTTCTAGAAGTTGTTCTAGTGAGTCCTCACTATTCTCGTAAAATAGTGTATTAATAATTGTAATGAGGACTTATTTGAGTGTGGATATTGTTTACCGACAATATTTGTATTTAAACTCACGATTTTTATGTTGTATTAATAAAGTTGTAGTTGTTTTCGCACCATGTATTTGGCGACTCGTAATGGGTGTTGTATATACCTATTTTGGGGCGCCACACGTAAGGCATGGATAATTGTGGTCGTGATACTAAAGAATATCCTCGTCAGTAGTGTAGGGGTGATTCGATGATGTGGAATATTTATTGTTCGAGTCAAATGATAATAAATGATGAAAAATCTTTTAATCATAAAAGATAGTAGATTTTATTTTTACTTGACTCTTTTAATGGATTGCTTTTTTCTCACCGCAGCTTAAACTTGACGTCTCATTATATTTTATCGTTTAACATTGTTGGAGACTAATGATAATTTATTCGCATTATCTTAGTCATAATATTTCTTCTTGGGCTAGTTGAGCTCACCCTTCCTTTCTTTATTTTCTTGTAAAATGAGAATATAGTTGGGACGAGTCGGGGAACGGAGTGATGGTCCAGAGGATAAGATTAGTAGTCCTCACTATTATTCGTGAAATAGTGTGTTAATAATTGTAATGAGGACTCCTTTTGAGTTTGTATAATCTCTAGTAGACAATAATTGTATTCAAACTCACGGTTATGTTTTTTGTCGATATTGTACGGCGGTTGTATTTGAATTTTGTACACGATATCGGATTTACCCTAGATGGGTGATGTATACCTAATTTTGGGGGCGTCACAGAATCCCTGTCTGTTTTAGTGTATCTTCAAGCACAAACTAAATCTGAATATGCAGAATATATACTAATAAAGTAGATAAAAGAAAAGAGCAGAACATAAATCACACCAAGATTTTTACATATTCAATCTCTATCCTCTAATCTAGTGGTCTAATCCACATCCAATACCAACTAGTATTAATTAGAGATATTTTTTTTATATTAAAACTTAATATTCAAAAGATTATAGAAAACTCTCTATACAACGAAGATTACACTTTTTTTCTCTATAATATAATTAAGATGTTTTACATATATCTAGAAGAAATGACTAATTATTTTAATTTTTTTCCTCAAAAAATTGAGTAATTGAGAAAGAAGATAAAGAGTAATTAATTAATGCACTGGTAGTAATGAAATTAATTTCAAACCAGTATTAATTATTTAACATTAAATTTAATAAAATTCTTAAATTGTTAAGAAATGTCACTTGCTACTACCTATTTTAGAAAGAATTAAGGAAGTCGTGCGTCCTTTTTTTTTCTTCCGGCAACTGCTTTAGGACTTTTTCCTTGTATCTTGATACCCAAACAACCAACCCACTAGGTATAAGTGTGTAACCAGGCCATTAGGCCAATACCCTTTTTTCCTCTAATCGTTGACATGTATTCTCAAGAAATTAATTAATTAAGATGGCTGATTTTCATACAGTAAATAGTAATACCCTTCGTTTATGAAAGTGCTTATCACACTTCTGACGAAACTTCCGACTTAATACAGTTGTATAATTAACTCATTGTCAACTTTTATTTATTTATACCGTCCATGCAATGCTCAGATTCGGCGGACATAAATTAGTTTTAGCATTTTCTTGCAGTATATTTTTTTCTTTTTGAAGGGCAATGAACGAATAATCCATAACAAATTGTATTATCATTTATATTTTTTATCGTAAAAATAAAGAAATATTCTTGTTATTCAGGATTTGACCAATTGTTATAGATTTCAAAATAGTATTGCTAAATGCTAGCTAGCTAGCTATATATATATATATATATACTGTATTTAGTCCGAAACTAGCTAGCATGCATGCTGTCATATTTATTCGGTAGAAAGGAGTCAAAACTAGTTAACGTACAATTATTAATGGCCGTGGACAATAAATTGAATTAAGATTGTGTGTGTAAACTGTAAAGGTAGTTGTTCAACAGATTGAATGGCTGTTTAAATTGAATTCTTTCCTTGAAAAAATAATAAAAACTAGAGGTCAGATTTGGGGTTCTGATTTTTTAAAGGCCATGCAAAGAAAGTGGAAAGGAAATTGAAGTTGGTAAAATTAATTAAGGTCTCTTTCGAGCCAAATTACGTAACTAATCGTGTTTTGATTTCTATTGTCCATTTGGTGCATCGCTCTGAGTCCAAGTCTACTGTTCCATCTCTTGTCCTATCTCATATATATACATATATATAATTATTATTAAAACAAAAATTATTTATCAGCAATACAAAAGAGGAGACATAAATTGAGACTATAAATTTTTTTAAAGCCACTACGTTTCTTTTATATGAAGCAAATGAAAGATAAAAGTTTGTACCTACGTTTTCACCCACCAGAAATGCAAAGTTCATAAAAAAATATTGAAGAAATATTTTGATGGCGATGTCAAAAAGAAATAAAATAAAGAAGAAATAAGAATAATGGATGCAAATTAAGATATATCTTATTCTTCGTTTCTTCCGCTAATACATAACATACTTATTGGACTTCTTTAATTATCTATTCTCCAATTAAGTTGCTTAATAATTCCAATTAGAGTACACTCAAACGCACAAAGAGAGCCAAGGAAAAATGACAATCTACAAATTAATTAAGATGATAAGAATTGTTTAAAATAATTTAATGAGATAGAGTCAAAGTCAATCCCTTGTTCTAATTACTACTTCATCCGTTCCAGGATAAAAGTCTTGGTGGACTTTTCAAGCATATTAAGAAGATGAATGAAATGACAAAATTGCCCAAAATAATGTCATTAAATATGGAGAGACAATTAGAATAAGAAAAGTGTGAGATATTTAATGTTACGGGTATAATAGGAAAATATGTGTAAAAGTTTGGATATTAAAGGAAAATAGACTACCCAAAATAGTAATAAGTACTTTTATCGTGGGACGGAGGGAGTACTAATTAACATGAATTTGATCACGCACACATATTTGATATGCTTAAGTATTAGTGTTAATTAAGTACATAGAATATTAATTCACAACCCAAATTTAATAAAGAAATTAAAACACCTTCAAGCCCTCCAACCCATATAAGGATCTATTTTAAGTATGTATGTATATATGCATTATAATTTAGACGACATTAATTATTCATTTTATAATTGTAGTACTGTATATATAGGTTAAAAAAAGTGTACAAGCAAGCAAGAATTGTTCAGCGCCTAAGACCACTACAATCCTCCGTAGTCCGTACCCTTGGAGTCAAACGAAGACTTCTCTGTAGCAGCTGACAGTGTGAACCGGAAATCTGGTTCCGTTCATGCGTTGGTTTCCCCGACATTCAATTCAAAATTTAAATTGGAAATAAGTAGTGTATATTTAAATTATATACGTACTGAACTGTAAAATTAACAATTTATGGATTGACATTTAATTTTATCCGTTTCAGTTCCGTACAAAGATTGAAGTGCTTAATTGGAATTGACGATCGATCGAGACCACTTTCGTACATATATAACATATATTACTCACACACGTTAGCGGTTCAGTCATTTTTTTTGTTTTAAGTTTGGGTAGGAAATTACATTTATTGATGGTTCCGCTCATAATCTACATGCAAAAATTATCCTAATTAAACTTGTGTTAATTTTAATACAAATTTCATACTTTCTTTTTGATTTATATACCAAAAAATAAAATTTATTTGATTATTACACAATTTGACATGCATGTATATATATAGTTTCTATATATATATATATATATATATATATATATATATATATATATATAATATAAATTCATAAAATGTTGGTGCAATATAATGGCCTGGAATGCCTTAATTGTTAAAGTTCTAGGAGTCAAATACTATAATGTTGGAGGCCGGACGGGGAAAATAAGACTTTTCTGGATTAAGTCTTTGGGAATATATACCAAATATATTTGATATCATCTAGTTGAATATAATAAAGATAGACATTATTTGGTCTGTATTAGAATGTACATCTGTTTTGAAATCTCCACTATATTAATTGCAAATGCTAAAGTATATTCTGCTCCCTCGTCGATTTTTTTTTTTACTTTTTTTAATATTAAAACTTTATGCAACACATTTAAGTTTTCGCACATATTAAAAAAAATGATAAAATAACAAAATTGTTCATATTTAAATTCTCTTAATTCTAATTGCACAGTACTTTTTACATATGACTAGTAATGCTTCGTAAATATACATAAAGAATAGAAATATGATAATTAATATTAATGATAATTATTGTAAAAATATATTATTTAAAATAAATAGACATTTAACTTGAAATTAATTAAAATATTATTTTAAATTTTTTTTATGATGGGATAGAAGGAGTACAATTTTTCTCTATTAACAAATTCTGTCTTAAAACTTTAACCTTTTTTTTTTGCACAATCTAAAAGTGTCCCAAGGAAACCCTCCTGGGACCAACCCTGTATTGCATTATATATTATATACACTCCTGGCTTACATTATATATATATATATATATATATATATATATATATATATATATAATAGTTCAGGTCAAATCTCGAGTGCAGAATAAATTTTGGGTTAAATTCTAAGTTTGAATCGAATAAAATTTATTTAAATAAGACTAACCACTGACATAATAGTATATTCTTAGGTCATTTTAATCTATCATCTCACCTAAAAGGTCATGACAGAAAATATTAAATATTTTTTTTTTATATTTTTCGATATGAAACTGAGGTGTTATATATAACATCATGAATGGTCCGCCCTTCACCGTGTTTAAGCTATACGTATGTATATAGAATATTTTAAAATATATAATATATAGCAGGATCCGAAAAAAGAATAATTTTTTTTTTAGTGGGGGCGGTAACTTGAAATGATAGATTGCCTAAGCAAAGAAGAAACTTCAAAGTAAATAGTTAGTGCGGTGTGGTGTGGACGTGGTGCAGTGAGAATGCTGAATGCCTGCCTAGGCAAAGTCCCAGCCCCAGGCCTAGGTCTCTTTTTGGAGTCAAATGTCTTGTTAGACTGTTAGTTGGTAAAAAATTAGATACTCCTACAACTTAATTTTCTCGATTGACTTTTGTGAATAACATGCGTATGGTCTACAATTATGTCAGTTAAGTACTTATGAGTTCATAATAAGACCTAAAGCCTCGGGTCCTTTTTTTTATTTTCGAAAAAAATAAAATACTAAAAACCCATCGGGTCATTGTTAGACAGCTGCAGTTATGTGTTCAAGAATGAATTTATATAAAGAATAATTTCCATCAATTGTTAGATATCCAATCTCGAGTTGCAATTTGCAAGACAGAGAAAAAACAAATTTACTATTATTCTCTTCATCCTAAATTGCGAGTAGTATATGACTTCTCATTATTATTTTTTCTTTTACACAAAGGTTTAATTAGGATACAATAATTTTAAGAATATATTTTAATATACAGAGTATCATTTTTTATGGAAAAATTCTATCAAAATGTGCCTTAGATACATTTTAATTAGAGTTCTTTACATAAGTATACAACAAATAGAAAATAATTACAAGAATAGTGCATTAACTAAATAATTACAAAAAGTGTGTAATTAGGACCCATATTACAAAAATAGTACAATTCATATTAATAAAAAAACCTAAAATCAAGGAGAAATAACTGCCATAATTAATAATTCAAATTCAAACTAATAATTCAAATTCAAATCTTCATCTTCCTCACATACACTTTGAAATAATAGTTAACAAATAAGTAAATAAATAAATAAAATATCTGTACATGTGGGCCATGTTTTAATTCATGGTTGATATCCTGCTCCCTTAAAGCTTTTTAAATTTCCGATATAACCAAAGGTTGGAGAGAGTGGTCAATTTTGTAACCTGTAAACGATACAGAGTTCTGCATAAGCACCACAACTTTTTTTAAGTGTAAATGCAGCAGCATGAATACTTGTTATAATACCATATGACTGGATGGAAATGAATACATGTTATAATACCATAATGGTCATCTCAGACTGAGTGAAAAGTTAAGGAGTTACATGTGGTGCCAATGCAAGAAAAATATCAAGTTTCAAGTCATCTGTCTTAGAAATATAAGGGAACGAACCGTACATGAGAGGCGGGTGTGTTCCTCTCCAAAGCTATAGAGAAACTCACTCCTTGCTAAAATGGTTACCTTTGTATGAATAGTTGGCTACCAACTGCATCACATTCAAACGAAATTGGTAACTTAATAAAACTGAATTGGTAACCAAACTTTTATACCAAGGTAACCAAACCTTTATACCAAGATAACTAATCTACCTTCACACTGCAGTATGAATTAGTTACGCTTGATGCGAAAGTTTAAGCAACCAATCTGCGTGAAGGTTTGGCTACCAATCGTATTAAATGCAAAAAATTGAAAACTTAATAAAATGTAATTGGTTACCTTGGTATGAAGGTTTGGCTACCAATGCGCATTATGAAAAAAGCTGCGAAGCAGAAGAGGCGATGGTAACGTTACGTGAGGGTGTTCCACCGAGAGAAAGCGTGAGGTGACATTGTGGTGAAAGGGAGCTTGTTTGAAGATCCTGGAAAGGACCTAGATGGGCAAAATAAGCATTTGTGAAAGCTGGAAGAGTAAGTAAAATGAAGTGGCTGGTTTGGATGACATCTGAGATAAAGAAAGAGAGAAATGCTTTCATTGTTTGATTAGTGCACAAACCTTTCAATTTTGAGAAGAATTTCTCTACCTCCCTCTGAATTTCCTTGGACCCTAAAACTTCCTTTCTGCAATCTTTTGATCCATGAAATTCACCAATCAAAACTCGCACAACACTATCTACGAAACAAATTATTACTCCATAAAATACGACGGCTTCCCCAAATTAAAGAAAGTGGAAAATTATATTATGGTGGATCGACACCCACTTGGCAACCTTCAAGCATGAACACAATATCGGCCATGGTGGGTCGGCAACCTTCAATCATGAATACGTTGAATGAAGAAGAAGGAGGTGACTAATTAATACAGTTATTCTAGATAAGGAGAGAGAGAAGAACCTAAATTAAGGAATCCTAATTGAATATTAATTCCTTAAATTAAGGAATCCTAATTGTACTAATATTGTAAATAAATATAACATTGTATTAAATGTGTAAATATTTTATGAGTATACTATTTTTGTATTTTTTTTTCAAAAATGTAATAGAGTATGTAAATCATCCTTTTAATTATAAACATATATGTCATTTTTTTTTATTTTTCGAAAAGCTCTCATTTAATTTTAAAAAGTGAGAGCACGTATATATAATATTGCTACACATTAGTACCATAACTATATATATATTGCTTACTCAAATTCTTTCACACATGAATTAATTATAAGTATCAAGATAATATATAATCAAGGAAACTTGTGTAATTAATTCTCACTTTTCATTTAACTTGATGAAGGGAAATTATTGAACGAGGAATCTCATCAGTACCTAAACATATAAGCATGTTTATGACTTTATTTTTCATGTTGAAGGTAATAAAATAGGTGAGCTAGGTAGCTAGGGTTGTTTGTTTGATGAGAAATCTGTTGAGGGCTGTTTTACCCAGAACCCTCTTTTGAATCAAAATCTGTTTCCTGAAATCTCCCCATGTAAAAGCCACGTACTTTCTGCTACTAGGGTTTTCCCCGTCTTCATCCACAAGTAGCTGAGGAGGGCAATCGATGATGGCGTTGCATGCTGGGCTCATAAAATATGCTACTGATAGTCGTCTCTTCTCTTTATTTACTACCGCTCTGTGTACTACACTTTTCAGCCTCCCGTTTGTCCATGCCTGTAAGACCATTGTATTGTAAACTTGACAGAATATTGCGTTAATTATTTTATACTATCATCACAATAAAAAATAAGATTATATTGATTATTTTAAATCAGTTGGAAACCTTGAAATAAACATGAATAATTTAATAATGTAAATTTGTTAAGTTCTAAGTTTTTATTGGTCGTAAAGTGTCAATTAGTGGGAGAAGGAGAGTACTTCAAGGGTGTCACCAATATTGATGACAAATGAATTTGGAACTGGACGAATGTCAACCCATTGATTATCATCCTTTAGAACCTGAAGACCACCAACCTCATCTTGTAACAATATTGTCAATGTATGAGGGTCCGAATGACTTCCCAGTCCCAAACACTTCTCCGGGAGTGGACAAGGCGGATATCGATTAATCCGGATCATTGTGGCCTCTTTCTCATCAAAATTCCTAGTGAAAAAATCATCAGCAAGGCCAAATCCATGAGCTAACATCTCGAAAATTGTCATTCCCAATTTGTCCAATGCATTCATGTACTCGATCATCGCGTCACTGAAATAATAATTGTAAAGAAAATAAATAAAAATGAACTTAATTAATTAACAAATTAATACATTTTCATATATAGACGACTAAATTAATTTTGTACCTAAAAGGTTGATGTTGATCACCAAACACCTTTTTGGCAAAACCTACAGCCTGCTGGGGGGATTGAAGTAGCTGTATGATTTCAGCCCAGGGCAGATTTTCACCGTAGTCAGGATTAGTGGCACAATAACCTAATGGCAGGCTTGCTGATCGAGCACCCTTAAGTTTTTGCTCCATAGAAAGATAAAAAAACTCGTGTAATCGCCTCTTCATGTTCTCAAGTATTTCAGAATCAACTCCATGATCTACCAACTTAAAGAACCCCCATTTTCCGCTAGCAGCCACCATGGATTGACATATTTTCTCATAATTTTGACCTTTTTCTGCCTCCAAAACATCTCGGAGACTTATACTTGGAATATCATATCCGTCCTCAAAATCATTGTAATTTAGAGTTGGCCATTCCTTTTCACACCAAATGAAATTTTTAACTTGTAATTTCTGGTCTAGTGAAGAAAGTGGCTCAACTGGCTGTTCTTCAATTCCTGGTGCCATTGGAATCTGTGTGAGATATTGTCCTTAAAGGTGCTACGTATATTTATATATATAATAATTGTTGGAAACTTTGATCTGTAATTCCTAAATAATTTTGGTATGTTTATAATTTTGCTTTGTTTATGTTGTTGGCAGAGAGAATATTAGTTAAACATTGTTTTCAGCTAGGGGGTATATATAGACAAGGTGAAACTTTCTTATTGTTATGGATTCTAGTATCAATATTGTCAGGACTAGCGGATTGAATAGTAGAACAAACCATAGAATATTTGGATGATTCAATGCTACTATATATATGATATGATTCCTAAGATACCAAATTAAAGAAGCATTATATATTAATCTTTGCGGTTGAATACTATGAATTTGTAGGCCCCCTTTTTTGGAGTAATGAATTCAACCAAACTAGATGTTGTAAGATTCAAATTCCGTAACACATATTGAGCAGAGTAGGCTAAAAAGTACGGGACAACGGACATCCATAATTATTAATTTGAAATTAATATACTTTTATATATGATCACTAAACATAATAGATATTGAATGAAAAAAATTCCAGTGATTTGTTACACAAATCTTATATATATATATATTAAGGTTTGTCTGTGACACACTTAAACGTGATTTTTTTAAATATTTTCAGGTAAATGATTCATCTATATATATCAATATGATCAAATTAATATATCTTTGTGAGGATCCGAGTTAATTACTTGTTCCCTACTGAAAAAAGGTGTATATGTAAATGCAGCAATGAATTCTTCCTCGTTTTCAAGTCTGGAAAATGGAGGTGTCCACAAAAGAGTGAGCCAAATCTAGGTCCTCCATTAAAGGAGCTTCGGCATAAGCGTTGGGTGCATCCTGTATGAACACCATATCATCTGTTGGACCAGATGTTTGAGTTTTAATTTGGAGGCCCAAACCTACTATTATTAAAGTTTTAATTCGATGGACAGTTATATAAGGATTGATCCAGTCCTTGACAATATACAGTCTTCCACCTAAATCATCAATGACCAAGTTAAGCTCTCATACTCTTAAAAGGGAGGCCTCAATCTCATCAAGGGTATGGGCCAGTCTAAATATATAAACTACATTTAGCATTAGATTTTTTTCTCTAACCATAACCTTGGCCCATAGCCTAGGCCCGAGTCTATACTATGAATTTGTAGCCAAGACAAGCCGTGAGAAACTTCCATATTTTATAGCCCCCAGCCCCGGTGAAGATAAGGAAATGTGAAGTGCGACAAAGTGGTGACACTCGATCGAGTATACTAATCTTCTTTTTCTCTCTTCTCTTGCGTCACCGGACTAAGCTACGTGTCGAGCAGCACCCTACTCCTCTTCATGCAAAACCTGCATCAGACAAACAACACCAACGACGTCACACCATGCATATATATCTATCTTTATTTATTTATATAAACACCCTCAAAACTCTAAATCTCTCCACACCAAAACCATTACTACTTCTATCCATCTCATTTAATCTAGCTCTCTCAATGGCTCACTATCAGCAGCAACCATATCAACACCAGCAGTTATCTCACAAGGTGGCCAAAACCGCCACCGCCGTCACCCTCGGAGGCTCTCTCATGGTTCTCTCCGGTTTGACGCTGGCGGTTACCGTCATCGGACTGGTGCTGGCCACGCCGGTGCTGGTCATTTTCAGCCCAGTGTTGTTCCCGGCGGCCATCACTATTTTCCTTTTGTTGGCAGGGTTTTTCACTTCCGGAGGATTAGGCGCCACAGCGACTTTCGTACTGGTTTGGATGTACCGATACACGACCGGCAAGCATCCGATCGGGGCGGACCAGCTGGATCGGGTCAGAGAGAAGATTGCGGGTGCGGCCAAGGAAATGAAGGAGAAGGCCGAGCACCTTGGCCATGAAAGTGTTAAGGGTGCTCAGGGTACTTAATTTAAATAATTAATTACTCTCGTCTCTTTGTGTCTCATCTTTTATCAGTAGGATTGACGAGAAATGAAAGTTTAAAGTTCAGTGGCTTTGTTTTATGTAGCTTTTATCCTGATGGCTGATATATATATTTGTTTTAATTCATGTTTTTGTGTTGAATTTTCATTTCTTAATTTAATTTTTCATGTTAATTTTATACTTTTCAGAAATTAATTAATTCTCATGTGAATAATGAGACGTGGCTGGATATTTTGTCAGATGAACAAGAAAAAACACATATATAGGTACCTGAACAAAACAAGATAAATTCTCCTAAATTAATTAATTAGCTTCCATGAGACTGATCGAAGAATTGCATTAACATTATTATATATACTTACCAAGAAGGAAGAGATGAACGTCTAGATCTATGTCCCAAGTATATTTGAAATTAATAAAAATTTGAGATATTAATTCTCTTATATATACTTTATCATGTTAAGTCTTTTTGTGACTAGAGTTTGAACTAAGTGTTGAATAATCGTTACTGGCTCCATTCCCTTTCCTTTTAATTTAATTGAGGTTTTTGAATTTAAGAAGGCAAGATTTTGTTCAAGTAAAAACATAAGAGAAATTTAAATACTATAAAACATAATTTGATTCCTTTAAGTTGGGCCCAAGGCCCGTAGAGTCTAACGTAGCAATGGTCTTTTCTGAATCGATCTAACCTCTTCCAAAATTCCTAAAAATATTGGTACGTTTTTTGAATCCAACTAGAATTCCTAAAAACCCAACGTCTTTATTAATTAGTAAGTGCTTACTGTATTAAGTTCAGAACAGGCATGCCCCTAATGTACCTGTAGTTTTTAGAAATGCTAAATGACTAGACAAACATATAGAAAAAGTGTTACCATTTTATGAACATTAAATTTCGCATATAGCATATCTAGAAATTTATTTTTTAAAATGTTATGTCTGGGTGCATGGTAACTTTGATATTTGCCAAATAGTTAAATGTATTTTGATTCTTTAAATATATTTTATTTTGTACATTACATTCTATACTTGTTAAAAATATTTATGAGAATGTATTATGTAGATGCAATGTATCATATATCATATTTTAAAGTATAAAATGCAATATATAAAATATGATAAACTTAGGTTATACAAAGTGCATTTAACTTTTTGACAAAAACACAAGACTTAATGAAGGTAAAATATAGAGATTGATTTTGATGCAGTTACTCAAAAAACGAGCGAGCTATAATTAATTAACAGTGATTTGAATTGGTAGAGCCTAGACTAGAGGGCCGAAAAGGAGAGAGAGAGACTCAAAAGGAGCTTTCCTTCCACTTTCAGGAATATTACATTTACGTATATTGACCCTCTCGCTCGCTCGTGCGTTGAACCTTTACGGTGACAATCATACTGTCTCTACCCTCCAAAACACAAATAATGGAGTAGTATTTGTGTGGGTTAGCAACAAATGTTTCCGTTTCATGTTTTACTTTTATGATTTAATAAATGTTTTTTTTTCTTGATTAAGGATTTATACATCAAGGTTAGAGAAAAAAAAATATTAATATTGATATTGTCAAAGCACAGTAAGGTTATAAGAGTTTGACAATTACACGTACTAGCTCCTCCTATATTAATATTTCCACATCTAAATATTCAAAAAAAAAATGAATATCTTATTCTTAAAAATGAGAACCCAGTTCTCTTATTTATCATCCACAGTATCATTTTAACCTTTTGAATTGTACATGAACATCGAATTTTGTTGAAGATCGATCGATGAAGAAAAAAAGAAAAAGAATAGCCCATGGGTGAAACGCAACGATGGGTGAATACATACATACGCATACACTGATCTGACCTGATCCTGGACGAATTATTAACAAATAATAATAATAATAATGTACTCGCTCACCTTAATTACTGTTAACGCCAGGATCTTTCTCCACGTTCCAATCACGTAAGACGTCCTGATCCTGCACAGTAAACACAGTCAACACCGAAAGCTTGACGGCGGTTCCGTCGGGGAATAGCTCAGGCGTGAGAATTAGTACGTGTTCACAAGGTTAACAATGGAAGAATGTATGGTCTAGTGTATTGAGAGAGATAATAATTCTCAGTTGTGTGAATGTGTATATATGAATGAAACGTACCTCCTTGTGAAGACTTACTCACTAAGAAATAATATCCTTATTTGGATTATCGTGCCGCCCACTATCACCTGACATATTCCCCTGACCTGATGGGTTCGACTGACTGCATGGAGTTCATCCACCGCTTTCTTGACCCTTTATTTTACCGCCGTACGATTATAATCTCATCCACATTAATGCATTTGACAAATATCTTGGTCATTGTAATATACTATATCATCATTACAAGTCAAAGTAATAGATATTAAATGACTCGATTAGGTTAATCCAACGAATCAGGCCGGCCCAATAGGATTAAATAAAGTTGACACAATAAATGGGCTCAAAGAGTCCCATGGCTTAATTATAAAAGCCAACAGATTAAAGCGATAAATGGGCCCAATATACCCTACCCAAAATAGAGAAATATCATGACCCAACATTACCCCTAGTTTTTTAGTTAAACAAGATGTTTAATGGAAAACTATATATGATTCATGATATTTAGAATTTAATAAAGGCCCGAGGATAGGAAATAAGTGAATCATACCCACTTTTAACATCTGAAGTGGAATAAGGGAGAATTTGGATAGTGGATACCCGAGCAATAAGCCCAATCGATAAAGGATTTGAATTTGAGCAGGATGGGCCAATAAGATAGAAATCCAACAAATGGGCCCAATCGATAAGATATTCAAAGGTCATCCAAACGCATTCCACTTTAATTCTCATTATTACTGACATTGAATGCGCCGGCCTCGCTCCTCGTGTAACCGTCAGTATAAAAAATAAACCTCACCAAATTTGACAGTTTTACCTACTGATTTGAAATTCGAACCTTTGAGCTTTCTTCCCTCTCTCAGAAAAACCTCTCTTTAGCTTTCGCAAACTCAATAATGGTGAATCCAAGCCAAACCCCTTCAAGGATTTAACTTCAAATGATTAAGCATGTCATATAATAGATGAGATAAGTTTTAAAGAACGAGGCATTCCGAACTCAACACTTAGAAAAGACTCAGGTAATAAAGTAAAGAGATACTTATCAAGTTACCGAAGTGCGAGATCGGTCATTTGTTTACCACTCGGGGTGAAACAATTATATGAAAACCAAGATATAAGGATCAAGATATAAGGACCAAGATATAAGGACCAGGATATAAGGACCAGTTGTGACCATTGATTTACCACCCTGGTAAAATCAATATAGGATCCTTCGTCTACCACTCGGGGTAGAACGACAAATGGGCTGCCATCGAATGGCCAGCAAGTCCTACCATTCCTCCTTACACCATAGTGACCATAGGACAAAAATAGACCGGGGACTAATAGTGACCATTGATTTACCACCACGGTAAAATCAATATAGGATCCTAAATCACACCACTTTCGGGGTAGGGGCGACAAATGGGTCGCCATCGAATGGCCAAAGAAGTCCTACCATTCCTCCTTACACCATAGTGACCATAGGACAAAAAATAGGACCGGGACCAATAGTGAAAAAGTGTCTTTTTATTGATAATGAATAATAATATACGACTTAGATGAATTAACTTGATCTTTATTGAAAGTATTTAGAAGCTGCAATGACGTGCCAAGTGTTTTGATTTGGAACCATCTAATGCCCTTAACCTAGGTAAGTGCCTAGTTTGGATACTTGATCACCTCATATGGTCTTTCCCGGTTTGGCATTAACTTTCCGTGTTTTGAGGTGTAGAAGTTTCATTTACATCTCGAGGACGTAAGTCTCCTACTTCAATCACATGCTTGACTCCTTTGTTATAATGCTTAGCATACTCTTCGTTGATAAGCGACCCAATTTAAGTAAAGCAACCTCTCTAACTTCTTCTAGCAGATCCAAATTGGCCTTCAGTCCTTCGTCATTGTATATTTCTTTGTATTGACTGACCCGAAGACTTGGAGATCCGATTTCGACAAGGACTAAGGCATCAGTACCATAGGCCAGTCGAAAGGGTGAATCCCCAGTGGTAGTCCTTGGTGTAGTCCGGTAAGCCCATCATTGAAAGCCTCCTCCGCCATCTTCCTTTAGCTTCATCTAATCTGCGCTTGATCCTGCTCGTGACATTCCGTTGGTCACCTCAACTTGGCCATTTGACTGTGGATGAGCCACCGAAGTCTTCTTATGCATTGAATCCCCAACTCCTTTAAAAATGCTTCAAATTTTGATCCCACGAACTGACGTCCGTTGTCCGATATTAATACTCTAGGGATCCCGGCGAAAACACTACGGACTCTTTTTATGAACTTCAAACATTCTTGCTCAGTAATTAACTCAAGTGGCTTCGCTCTACCCACTTGGTCATGTAATCAATAGCAATTATGCATAAAGCTAACTCGACCTTTAGCTTTAGGCAATGGACCCAATATATCTACCCAGATAAATGAAGGGTATAGGAGATAAAATCGAGTATAGCTCTTCCGTTGGTCGATAATGGGATCTGACCGCCGAGTTCAGCACTTTTCACATTTTTGACATACTGTAGCTTCTTGAAAATTGTAGGCAATAGTATCCTTGTCGAAGTACTTTGTAAGCCAAAGATTTAGCGACCATATGATCACCAAATGCCCTCGTGAACTTCCAGAAGAGCATATTCCGCCTCGGATGGGACTAGGCACTTCAAGAATGGTGAAGAAAAGGCCAATCGATAAAGATCCCCATCAATAAGAACAAAGTTGGTGCTCTTGTATTTGATCTTCTTTGCTAACATCCGATCCAGAAGGAAGGACGCCATCCGCCAAATACTCGATGTAGGGGTCATCCGGCCAGTTAGATCGCTTCGATACACATCACTACTTCATCTTTGAACACTACGGTACATTGCAGAACTTCCAAATAAATCGATCCGTTAAAAACATCTCGCATCCGTAGTAGTTAATTTCGACAATGCATCGGCGATAGAATTGTCATTACGCTTCTATGCCCCGAAATTCAGTATATGAAGTGAAATCAAGTCATCCTTTAACTCCGCTTAAATACTTGATCATCCGATTTCCACGAGCTTCATAGTCCCTCGATAATGCTTGACAACCAACCGAGAGTCATTTGTAGATAATAAGGTTAGGACCTCTAGACTCTTTGCCAATCGAACACCATTAAGATCGCTTCATACTCGGGCCGTTGTTTGTCGCTTTAAATCCAAATCGATGGCTGTTGAACTTTGAACCCGTCCGGATTTGTCAAGATAATTCCTGCCCCACTAACAGTTAGGGTAGAGGAACCATCTGCATATAGAGTCCAAACATTCTCGCCTCTGTTGCAGAATCGCAATCTTTCGATCGGACGATTCGAACTTCCGATAACTTCGGCATCCGCCGGTGAACGAACATTCTACTTATGAAATCGGCCAAAGCTTGGCCTTTGATATGGTTCGTGGATGGTATTCGATGAAAATCGTGACAACTCCATTGTCCACGCCGCTAACCTTCTCGAAACTTACGGCTTGCCCATCACCTTCTTCAATGGTCGATCCGTGTAGACAATCAGGAGCCGACCTTGAAAATATCGCCAAGCTTTCTACTAGTAATTATCAAGGCGAAGGCAAATTTCTCAACATTTGGATACGGTTTTGAGATCTCGCGGGACGTGGATCGACATAATAATAGGATGTTGTTTTCATCGATCTCCGAACCAAAGATTGCTCCAACCGCTAACGAACTTGCCGCCAGACATGGATATAAAGTCTCTGCTTGGAATGGGTTTCACCAATAAAGGAGTAGAAGAAAGATACGCCTTTATGCTCGGGCGCGTCTTTCACACTCTAAAGTCCACTGAACGTCTTCGCATTCTTCTACCCTTTCAATGTATCAAAGAAAGGAAGACACCTCTCTGCAGATTTGGCGATTTAACCTCCTTAACGCCGCAATCTCGCGGTCAATGACGTTGGGCGTCTTTGAATGACCGAGGAGTCTTCATGTCAAGAATGGCCCGAATCTTCTCTGGATTGGCCTCGATACCCCTTTCGACTAACAAGATAACCCTAAACTTCCTCGCACCGAGGCCGAAAAGTGCACTTCGCGGGATTAAGCCTTTAGTCGACGATGACGAGATGATACCGAAAGCATTCCTCTAGATCGTCTAAAATGACTCTGAACGTGCATGCTTTTCACGATCATGTCATCAACGATACCTCCATGTTCTTCCCAAATGCTTATCGAAGATGAAGTTCATCATTCTTCTAAGTAAGTGGCTCCAGATTTATAAGGCCAAAAGTCATCTTCAGAAAGGCGACAATCGAATCGGTGTGTAATAAATGCGATCTTTGGAATGTCCTCTTTACACATGGATATTTGGTGATAACTCAAAAAGCATCCATAAAGCTTAAGAATGCATACCCAAGTGGCATCGATAAGTCGATCAATATGGGGTGAGGATAAAATCCTTCGGACAAACTTTATTGAGGTTCGGTGTAGTCGATGCAAACCCGCCATTTTCCATTCTCGCTCGCACCAACACCACATTAGCCATCCATTCGGATAATCAATCTCATATATAAAGCTCGTGACCAACAAACTTTTTGCTATTTCTCGATCAATGATTTTACGTCGTTCGTGCACAAAGATCCGTCTTTTTTCGCCGAGGCCCATTTCTTCAAGGATCTACATTCGTGCTATGCTCGGCTATCTTCCGACTAACTCTAGGCATGTCCCTCGGTTCCCATGCAAAAGATCCGCGATAAAGAACAGAAGAGTTCTACGAGATTTGTCCGAAGAGGTTCTTGCAGACTGAACCGATCTTCACGGCCTTGTCCCGGCTTTCCAAGGATCAAATCGACCTCTTCCGTTCCTTGGCGCAGGAATCACCATCTGCTCAGAACTACTTTTCGGTAAAAGGCTCGATCTCAATTGTCATCGCCGCTTTTGTTTCTTTCAACCCCACTCTCGAGAGAAATAACAAGATTCCCAGTAGCATCGTCGGGTTAGATCCAAGTCCCCGCCACCTCTCCTACTCCATGAGCCGTGGGGAACTTGATTTTGAAATGAGGATGGAGGTCACGACTTGAGAAAGCGATTAAAGTAGGTCTTCCCAATATAGCGTTGTGGTCAATCAACGTCCACAACATAGAATTTACACACTATTTCGACTCATTGGTGTTTGTGTCAAGACAACCGGAGTTCAATAGTGCTCGCAACTTTAGCGGGATCATCTTTGAAGCCGTATAAAGAGCTTTCGCCCGACCTCCATTTTTACGCCCATCAAGGTGCATCCTCCGACAGGCATGGGCATACAGGATATCCATCAAGATCCATTATCTATCATCACGCGCTTCATGTCCACCGTGCCCACTTCATATTTGTGATCACCAAGGCCCCCTCATGCGGCTCGATGGGCTCAAGGATAGTCAGCGTCGGTAAATGATATGACAGTCCCGGGGAATGGTCTATCTGCTTTCAGGGGAGCATCTGTCACAGTCATGACCGAATTCAGGTAAGCCCTTCTCTTCCTCCCTATCAACTTCCCTGCGGACTCACCGGTTATCACATCGATAACATGCCTTGGCAAGTAAGATCTGGAGCCCTCGAACTGTCTCGAATAAAGACGGTTAACGTTCTGCTGATTATTTACGGCCACATACTACACTAACAAGCCGTCTTTAATCTTCCTCTCCACAAAGTCTTTCAAATTGCAACACTCGTTAAGTGTCGTGGCGGTACCGATGATAGCCACAATACTTACGAGAGTTACCACCTTGATTCGGTAATTATCACGGGTGGCTCAAAGAAAGGTTGATTTGATTTGATCCAAAATTATCGATCTATCGTGTTTAGTTTGGTGTAGATCTTATTCACCTTCGGGCCGGAACGGAGGATGATCGCTTCCTTGCCGCCAGAATTATTGTACTTTTTCGAATCGCCTTCCGTCCGATCATTATACCCAGTTCTCTCCTCTGCTCAACTTCGGGCTTAGAGCCATCGACTCTTTTCCCCGACCGAAAGAGGATGTTTCAGGCTGTTCATAGCTTCTTCCACAACGATGTAGCCTTCTACTTTGTCAAAGGCTTCTGCCAAGCTCTTCGGATGATTGAACATCAACTTCTTCACCAACTTTTCGGACTTTACCAGATCCAATCCATTCGGAACAAACCTACTGTACAGAGATCATTAAGATCGGACACCGACCGATCGCTTCTTCGAACCTCTTTACATATCGCCCAAAGATTCACGGCAAATCATTTCGGATCGTGCTAAAGAAACCCAGAAGCTTTCTCTTCTTCTTGATGTTCTAAAGAAGGCATGGAACTTATCACAAAGTTTGGTCCACGAGGATATGGAATCAAGGCAAAGTTCCCAACCACCGCCTCGCATCTTTTCCGAAGGCCAGACAAAGGTGTGGCACTTCGCGGCGTCGATTGAAGTCGTAATAGTCCATTAAATTTTATCGAACGCGCTGGCTATGGTCATAAGGGTCCCCTGTTCCATCGTAACTTTCTATGCGAGGCAATTTTTAGTGATATCCGCCTTTTCCTCGAGAATATCCGAGGAAAATGGGGATGCTTTCTTTCGAGCGTCCTTCACTTTGGACCTCACCGATTGCTTTCGAGCTCTTTAAGCTCCTTTCTTTAGAAAATCAACGCCTTCAGTCGTGGGAAACCTCTTTCTCATGAACAACATTATGTCTCTGAGAGGATCGACCTCTTCCTGCAGATCCTACTGCCCTAGAGGACTTCTTGATCTGCTTCGGTACACAACTCTTTCCTTGGGGTTAGAATGATCACGTTGATAGTCCATTACCCGGACTTGGCACGACCTCCTTCGACCGCTCCTCCTTTGTTGATAATCATCTCGATCTTTGAGAGGTAATTCACCATTATCGCCTTCTTCGAGGCCATGGGAGTTCGCTTCTCGATCTCCTCCTACTTGAGAATGATCCTAGAAACACGCGATGGAACGCTTGGCTCCTTACCCTTTTCGCCGAGTATCCTCCTTATGCCCACTTCGCCTTTCGATTGATCATGGCTAGATGCTTCATCCTGCAATTCCGCCACCAAGCATCCGTTTCGGCTATATCTTCTCTTTTTTTAACAGACCGCCATGGCTCTATCTCGCTTCGTCACGCCATCTTTGCCAACTTGGCGGCTTTCTAACCTCTTGGCTACTTTATGATAAATCTTGGTTGGTGAGGCTTCCCACTGTCCTCGACCATGATCTCGCCTCCTCATTCGCGAGATCGAAAACCAATCTTCGTTCGCCCCGCCAGAATCTTCTGGACGAGATCCACGAATTACGCTTTAAGCCGCGGTTCTCGTGGCACTCTTGGAAGGACCAGACGATCCTTCACCATCAAACACGAGGCAAATGATTTAATGCCTAATGTACCATCACTCGCCGCTTCCGGTGTACCATCCCTACTCCTCATCATCTTCCAAAAAAGAGTTAAACGATTGTAATTGAAAATTTTAATGACACTAGAACTCAAAGCGCCCTCCTTCAGCCCGCCAATGTTAACGCCAGGATCTTTCTCCACGCCCCAATCACGTAAGACGTCCCGATCTGCCGCACAAGAAACACAAATAACACCGCAAAGCTCGATTGGCGGTTCCGTCGGGGATAGCTCAGCGTGAGAATTAAGATGCGTGTTCACAAGGTTATAAATGGAGGAATGTATATGGTACAGTGTATTGAGAGAGATAATAATTCTCGGTTGTGTGAATGTGTATATACGAATGAAACGTACTCTCCTTGTGAAGACTTACTCACTAAGAAATAATATCCTTGCTTGGATTATCGTGTCGCCCACTATCACCTGACATATTCCTCGACACGATGGGTTCGAATGAATCGCATGGAGTTCATCCATCGCTTTCTTGGCCACTGTTTGCCTCACTTACCGATTATAATCTCATCCACATTAATGCATGACAAATATCTTGGTCAACTGTCATACTATATCATCATTACAAGTCAAAGTAATAGATATTAAATGACCCAGTGGGTTAATCCAACGAACCGAATCTTGGGTCCAATAGGATTAAATAAAGTTGACACAATAAATGGGCTCAAAGAGTCCCATGGCTTAATTATAAAAGCCCAACAGATTAAACTGATAAATGGGCCCAATATACCCGACCTAAAATAGAAGAAATATCATGACCCAACAATTACCTTACTGGATCGAGTAGCTAGAGCTTTTTCTTTCTTAGTGGGAATTTAAGATGTTTTCCATCATGGTGGGTGCTGCCGAGAGGGATTAAGAGATTTGGAGTTTGGATGTCATTAATTCCCAAAATAAAATGTTTTTTTTTGCTCGATCATTTGCTGGCTTGCAGTGTTTGCCCAAACTTGAATCTTTCATTTGCTATGTGGGTGCAATATATATATATATATATATATATATATATATATGGGCAAAGAAAGTGTGTGTTTCAATGATGCATGCTCATCTTCTTCTTTTCTTTTGGATCAATTATATATCAAATGCAAAAGTCTCAATTAATCTTGTCTGCCTAATTCGATCTGTCTCTTCTTCCAAGCATTCCACCAAAATTAATTCTGATCATACGTACGTATTGCCATGCAGTGTGGGTTAATTCACTCCTTGGCTTGAGGAGTTATCTATCATATTTGTCACTCAGACCTTCTTCGTGTTCATTACAGGCCTCTGATCTTGTTGCTGGCATTAACTACATATTCACACTACTGTCATGCTTCTTTGGGGGGCATATTTTTCACGAATCTATGCTACATGATTTGCTATTTTTTCGCCTTTGGCTTGTAAATTGGACACCCTTTGTAGCAGTAAGTATATATATATCTTCGATCACAAGGGGTTCAATTTTACACCTCGGGATTTTGGTCATTTGCTCACTAAGGATTTGTGCCGTCTTTTTTTTTTTATAAATATTTTTTACTGTTGGGTAAGGGAGGTTTTTTTTTTTAACCTTATCATTATGTAATTCACTTAAATAAAAATTAAAAATAAAATATTATCTACTTGATTGGTTACTTAACCTTTTTATTTGTATACCGAAAGTCATCAGTCGGACCTTTATGATATAATTTTTTTTATTTTTTATATTGCGATATTATATTTGAAATGTGCATTTCTATAGTATTATGTACAATCAATGATTCATATTTTGCACTTTTGAAGGGTATTTCCTTGAGTGCGACCCTAAAAATATATAATGTAATAGATTAGAACAGTGATTTAGCTTTTAGAGACTACTTTAATATTAATCTAACAATTACTTGTATTATGCCCATCAATTATTAATAATTTTAGCTTTAATAAAAGTTGTATTTTGGTAAATATTCTCAACTAAAATAAATATATTCAATATGTAAGAATAAAAAATTGAAGAAATAAAATTTAAAACTACACGAGGGTAGGAAACTAGGATTAGGGATCATCTATCATGAACTTTTAGCTATTAACTTAGTTTTGCTAATTAAAGGAAAAAAATATTACTTATATATAAACTCTTCAACATATTTATAACGGTAATGAAATGTGTTAGAATTAGGATCACACACTTTTTCAAAGTTAAAAAATTTTATGATTTGGATTCTAATTTGAGTACTCCATAGACGGCTTGTTGTTTTATTGATGATTTCAATTACATAGGGTTTTACAATAGAGAGTATTTATAACTACTAATTATATTTCAACCCTACTTCACATTATAACTAAAATACCCATATATAATGTCTTTTCAAAAAATGATCCATTAAAACACAATTCATCGATCGCCAAAGGCCAAGACCGCTCGACTTTTAAAAGGGCGCCCCATTGCTTATCATGTAAAAACTCAGATCGTATCATCGGCTCACGCACAAGTTTTTTTAAGTAAATTCTAGGTTATGAGTCACAAGTCCTAACAATATGACAAATGTTTTACATTGACTTTTAATTGTCAGTTACGTGAATAAATATTAATTATAATATTTTAAATATATATATAATAAATAAGACTCTTTTATAATTTTTAATAATATTGATAAATTTCATAATTTAATTTAATATAAATTTATCCTAATACATAAAAGAACAATCTATAATCTATTATATATACTAAATTAGTCATCCATCTTACTTACCGCTCTATATTGGCCTTGACAAAAATACCCTTCAAATAGCCGGTTATGGATCGCAGCGTCGATTTCCCCCAAATTTTTTCTGTTACCAGAGCTGCTGCCTTCGGAAGAAAAGCCGATTAGCGAAGTCGACGGCCGGAATCTGACCGAAAAATCGGAGGTACAGACCAAATTAGAAGATCTAAACCCAAAGTCGATCCAAACCCTGAAAACATATTGTTTTTCCAAACCCAAAGCCGGCTGAAATCGAAACATATTGTTTTCTCTCTCACACACATACATATATGGTATCCCTGTAAATGGTTTCGAAGATTGCATTAATTTGTTTTGCTATTTTGATTTTGCTAATTTTGGGTTTTTATCTGTTACCAGTTCTAAATTCTGGACGCCGTAATTGATTTCGATCGAAAGGGTACAATGGCCTCGACAAAGTCTTCCTCCGTGAAATCCGCGGCAGTTCTGCTGAGGTACTCATTTCATTCGTTATAAATTCTTCCTCTCTCTCTCTCCTGATATTTGTTGATTATTATTTGGATGCGTGATTGTTGATATAATCTGTCTGTTTCTATATGCTCAAGTTGCCATTGCGATGTGATGATTTCTCGGTTTTGATACGCAGGTTTTGAGTTTCTGCTAAATTTTGTGGATATTTTAGCCTTGACACTTGATCCTCTGAATCTAGAACGATCAGGATACGCATATTTTTCAATTGTAACAGTCGAATCTAATGCCGATGTATTGGTGAGTTCCGCTCTCTTCTGGATCAGTATCATTTGCACAAAATATTGAAAAGGAGAAAAAAATTCAAAATATGTAAAGCTGGAAGAAAAATGGTATCTAAAGCCACCAAGCCAAAATTCGTGCAGTCCAAACGGCTTACAAACATAAAAGCAAAGTCTTATGATTTACTTGGTTTATTTAGTAAAAGATATAAATCTGTGAGACAATGAACAGAAGGATCATTAAACCATATAATGTATTGTGATTGGCCTTTTCTTGTGACTAATCTTTTAAGATGATTTTAATCTGATATGGCAATTTAGTGATTGGTTTAATCGAATGAGTGTTTTAGGCTCATTTTACTCTGAGACTACTTTATTGTGATTTACTTGGTTTATTTAGTTTTTTTCTCCCATTGGCTTGTGTTTAATTATTTGTCCTCTGAATGATTTGGCTAATCTTTCCTTGCATGTCTCCTTTTTGGGATCTGTTCTTTGAGATATTTTTAATATAATGTGTATATTTAGTAAAAAGATAGAAATGTATTGTTTGTAGGAATGTGTGGCCTTTTCTTGTGATTGATTTGCATCAGTTCTAGAATGATTAAGCATTGATTTCCTTGATGAATACTTTATGGAACTTGCTTAATATATAAAATTATTATCAACATTTGACGTTTCTTTGCCTTTTTCACATATGGGTATTAGCTGCTATGCTTGGATTGAAAAGTAGTTGTTCTCATGGGTTGGTATTACGTGTATTAAATCATCCTTTGTAATCCAAATCAATAAAATAAATAAAAAAAGGAAAAAGAGGAAACCCTTTAGTAACCCTCAAGTGCCATCAATTGGATCCGATTACTGCATCAAGCTCATGATTATTCTTTTTTAATAATTTGGTTCAATAATAAGCTGTATCAAGTCCATGAAAACTAAAAATATTTTAATACATAAGCCATGTATTTTATTTACTTTTAAATGTCAGTATATTATATGAAATAAAAAAATAAAGATTTAAATTTTTTTTACATATCCTGGAATGCCCAACCACAAGCTAACGTTGAAGATTGGGGTTCCTGTAATGTTGCTTCGAAATATAGATCAGTGTTCTTTTTTGAACCTAATTCCTTATATGGTTAAAGTGGATGCCCCAACATGATACAATTGTATATATGTATGTCCAATGGTTTCTATGACTCGTGAGTGTTACTATATGTAATATTATAAACAACGTATTCGATGAGCTACACATTTCTAAATTTCTATTTTGCTTAGAAGTTGTCACTGTAAGAAAAAAGAAAAAAGAAGAATAATAACTCATTTTTATAAATTTATGTTTCCCAGGTTAATGGCAATTAAGTTTTAATTTATTGTTTAATTCTTATCTGTCTTTTATTTTCCCCAGCCAACAAGTTGTATTTTAGTCAAGCAACAAAGCCAAAGAACTTCCGCGACTTCTTTCATTTTATGACTGCTGAAACTGTGACATGGCAGAGAAAGCATGCATAAAGCGCCTCCGAAAAGAATATAGAGCACTTTGTAAAGTATGTTCTATTTTCTCGCTCTTAACTGTCAGTATAATGAGTATAAATCATAGAATTTTTGTTAGTCTCCTTCTGAACTTGAGTTTCTCCTTTTCACGTCCATAAAATAATTATATGTGATGTGTTTCTTTCATTTAAAATTACAAGTGATGTATAATTTCTTACTAAACTTCCAAATCCTTTTGGATAGGACTATAAAACTGGGTTAATTCAATTATATTATTCAAACTGGTATGCTATGTATGAACCTTTTATCATCTCAACTTCTCCTCATGTTAAAGTTTGATTATTGCAGCTCACTTTTACTGCAAATATCCCCTTTTAATCAAATTCCATTGTCGCTTTCAAAAAAATAAATTCAAGATCAGTAGTTGGACCTATTGGAAAGAACTGTCACCCACAGTGGGCACCAATTTATGTAAAAAATGGCTTCCATTTCCACATCTAATTATATACTTCTGGTATAAGTATAACAAGCATATTGAACCTTCTTTGTACAGAATATATTTAAAGCTAATGCACACAGACATATGGTGGTTTCGTGGGTAGTTTAGAAATGTAGTAATGCTAAATTATGTAGATGAGACTTTATAGTCCATATGGTTGAGATTAGGTCTACTCACGTAAAGTTCTTGTGTTTTGATTCTCAGTGTTATACCACTTCTGAACTCGTAATTTTTCTTCAGTTTAATAAAAATCTCAATTACACCCCAAAAAAAATGCAAATATGAATCTTTGAGACAATGTACTTTGTTTTGGGCAAGACCTAGGAATTGTATTTGTAACTTTGTTTTATTTTCGATGCCAGTAATTAATTGCTTGTATATGTATTCTCTGATCTCTATGCGGAGCCTCATAACTTGTACTAATGTCTGAGCTTTTTAATCTTTAATGCATTGTATTTATTGGAAAATTAAAATTGGGATTTTGTGTAATGAACATATGTATTGTTATTTTCTAAATTTTAGCTTATAGTTTAGTTTTAAGGTCTGAATGCTTCTATAATGAGCTTTTTTTGAGTGTGTATTTTTTTTTGTTGCTCTAAGTGATGCCATATTCATTGGTTTCAAGCTTTGGGTTAAAGGAGTTGTTTCATACTCCAAAGGATTGTACTGACACGGAATCTTTTTGTCGTATGATTTCTTAATTTAAAAATATTTTTTCTGCTCGACAGGAGCTTGACAATTGCAGTCATTTGGAGGCACTTCTCCACTGTCCCTTGCTGATCTATAGGTTCTATAGGTAATTTCCTCCTATCTATTGTGGATAATTGAACCAGCAGTTCCACATGGCACCTATAACTATCCTTATATATGTGTCTCACTGTAGTGCTGCTTTTACTTTAGTCTTGCTTCTATTCAACTGCATGCCTTGCAGGCAGCTTATGTGCGGAAAATCTGTTTATTGCTGTAGATTGAATTCTATAGGCAATGCTTAGCATTTGTTACATATTCATTGTATGGTTTCAACACCATTTTGTTTGTCAAGTAGATTTGAAAGATATGATGTTTAGTAAACATTTAATTCTATGATCACTTACTGATCTTGGCTATGTTGCCAGTTAACATAGTTGCATATGTAGCTTGAGTAACTTATTCTAACAACTACTATTTTTTTTAATCAAATCAGAGAGGGAGGTGCTTTTTAGATGGCAGAATTTCCCAGCTCTTGATCATGAAAAATTGTTAGTTTACCTATTTAACTTCTATGTTACACAGACTGGGATGGAATGTCCGGTTGTTGGCAACAAATTTATTGTTAATTTTTTTGATTTAATAAATTGAAAATGTTATAATAATTCAACAAATTTTATGTCAGATTTATAATTATTTGTGTATTTGTTATTATATTCTAGGTACCTATCCAATGAACCTTTCTACTATTTCTACTTGTCATATTAGTTCAACAAAATTGAAATCCTTACAATCATTTATTTGTTGCCAAATGTGGGCAATCTGTTAGAGTTTTATTTTTAGGAGGAAAATGAACTTTATTTAGTGAACTTACAATTATTTACTGAACTTTCATCCTAATACAATTATTAGTTGTGTGCGTGTGTTTGTGTGCCATTTATAGTTTCAGCTTTTGACAAAAATTAACATGTTTTAATCCAGTTTACAAATAATGTTATAATGCTTACTTTTGCCTATTTCAATGCATTATTTAAAATTAATATGCAAATTTAAAGCTAATTTACTCCAAGTTCAAAAAATCATTAGTGAAAAGTGGAATTTTTTTCATGCATTTGGCGACTATGGCAATAATAATAGGATAGCAATTTTTTACCAAGAAATTGCACTAATTGAATATGGACAAAGTTATTAACTTTTATTTTTTTTAAACATAGTAGTTAAGGAAATCCTGCACTGATGAATGAGTGGATGGATTTATAGCGTAGGTGGACATATCTACGTTAGTATATCTATAAATTGCATCATGTTCTTCATACTTATATTATTTTTAATTTTTTTGCTGATTATTTCCATTCTTGTCTTTTCCAGATGACTACGGCCATAGCTATTGAGGATGTGAGAAGGGAGGTGAAGATTTTGAGAGCTTTGACAGGACATAACAATCTTGTACAATTTTATGATGCTTATGAAGATCATGATAATGTCTATGTTGTGATGGAGTAAGCTTTTTCTTTTATATAAATTTGTCTCAGTTCCATGGTGACTGTAGGTTTCTAAGATCTGATTTCTTTGTCAGTGATGTGTTTGAATATTCTCTTTTTGTCAGCGAGACCGTTTTGATCTTTTCTTTATTGAACTAAATGTTGCTATAAGATATCTAAAGAAGCTCATCCCTCTCCCTCAGAAAAAAAATATGAAGTAGAAGAAAAGGAAATGAAAATAAAATAAAATGCTACTATTTATGCACAGAACAAGGTTCTTTTATATTATATTATAGTATATTGTCATAAGCTAAAAATGTTTGAGAAGCATGTTCTGCTTATTTTTTTTAGGCATAACTGATGATTGATGGCACAATTTTCAGGCTATGTGAAGGAGGGGAGCTTTTGGATAGAATTCTTGAAAGGTATTTCTGTTACTATTAGATATACTAAAGAGCTTAGGATTTTTTTGGTGTACCAAAAATGATTTTTTTTAAGAGATTAAATTCCTCTGCAATTCCTGACATATGAAACAGTTGTATCTTTGTCATGCAGGGCTGGAAAATACACAGAAGAGGATGCTAAGGCCATGATGATACAAATATTGAATGTTGTTTCATTTTGTCATCTACAGGGCGTGGTGCACCGTGATCTTAAGCCAGAGGTGAGATATAACTTGTAACTCAAACCACCAATACATGCATTGAATTTAAGTCTGTTGGATTGTGTCATTATAATGACGGTAACTTTTTTGTTTATTGGGCGGAGGAGGACCGTTTCTTTATTCAGTTGGGCAATAGCCAAGCTTTGTATACTTTCTTCATTGACAAGGTGATGCATGCCTATGGTAAATTTGAGACTACAGAAAGCATTAGAGAAACTAGACTAATTTCCTTTTTTATTTTAAGTTTGATCATTTTTGTAAATCAAAACGATTTTATGTTGAAGTACCGATTTCTTAAAAATCCTGACAAATGGTCTAAAACAGGATGATAATTTGTTGGTACAAACATTTTTGCAGTGGGTTCTACATATTGGCTATATTTGACACACACACACTCGCGCGCACACGCGAACACTGACATTCTGGTTCATTATATTGTAGGTTTGTATTGTAACTTTGAAAATGTGAGGGAATGGAAATGAAAGATTAAAGGAAATTTAATCTAAAAAATTATTGGAGCTGCATTAAAGGCCATTGATTTTGGACTCTCAAATTTTGTGAAGTCAGGTATATTCCTATTATCCTTCTCTCTCTGTGCTAGCTCTCGGGAGTCCGCAATTTCATTTTCAATAATTTAAGTGGACTCTCGGATTTTTGAAGGATGAAAGGCTAAATGATATTGTGGGTCAGATGAAAGATACTATGTTGCTCTGAAGTTTTACATAGATCTTACAGTACAATGGCTGATGTCTGGAGTATTGGGGTTATATCATATATCTTATTATGTGGCAGTCGTCCATTTTGGGCTCGAACTGAATCTGGGATATTTAGAGCTGTTTTAAAAGCTGATCTTAGTTTTGAGGAACCACATTGGCCTTCTCTATCTTCTGAGACAAAAGACTTTGTCAAGCGTCTATTGAATAAAGATCCAAGAAAAAGAATGATTGTTGCTCATTGAGTGAGTGGCTCATGTTTCAGTAGTCAAGTCCTTAGAATTCTGCTGTTAATGATCATATAAGATGTTTTATTCTACAGGTCATTCATGGATCAGAAATAGTAATGACATTAAAGTGCCACTGGACATACTGATATTCAAACTCATGAAGGCTTATATGCGTTCATCTACTCTTGAAAAAAGCGCTTTACGGGTGTGTATATGGTGTTACATCAAAATAAATAATTTTTTATTGGTCTGTTAGGATCATTTGAAGTAGGTGGTTGTTGATAGTACTATGTTCATTTTTTCAGCTCTCCTTCTGTAAGTAGTTTTAAGTTGGAAGAAAAATAGTTTTATGAAGTTGCTTATCTCCAGGAAAATTTATTTATATTTACTTCCGTCTAAATTTTTATATCTGTTATTTTGAATATGTAGAATCAATTAATATTTGAGGTCCACCTCATGCATTTCAGTTTTGATTTGGGACTAAAATTGGATATTTGTAGAATATACATTTTCTTAACATTCATTGGCGTTCATATGGAACCTATTCATGAATATTTTAAACCAAAGGGGTAAGGTCTGTTGGGCTTGAGTAATATTAGTACTCTGATGAAAATTGATTCTGAAGTCTGATAGTTTTTGGAAATCTGGAATTGTTATCCCATCAATTATGCAATATTTTTGCATTAGTTTATGTAAACGATAGAAACATAGCCAAAAGAATACTATTTGCTTCAAGAATAACCTATATTCAAAAGACATGGGTTGAAGATACTTATGCTTTGCACTATACATTTTGTTCTTTTACTAATTGTCAGATGTAGGAATGGTGAGCCTTCCTTCTCATCTATTAATTATGTTGGTTGAAAGGGAGAAAACTATAATTTATCCAAAATGGACAAAAATGGGAGAAAACTACTACGTATGAAAAACAACATGGGCTGTACTGAGCACCTACTTCTGTAGTCATAGTTATGGCTTCCTTATGGTTCAGTCAATATATTGGGTGCTACAAGAGACAATTTTATCCTCATTTGGATATGACATCATTGTTGAGTTTCTTCCTTGAAGACTATGATAAATTTGTAGAAATGACATCAGGTCTTACTTCTTAGAGGATGCTTCAAGATTGCATTGTGCTTAAGATATTGTTGTATGGTCATGAAATAGTAGCAGGCTATGGTTGGTTATTGATTCGATTTCCTTAAAAAGTGTGAGAACATTTATGGTTTAGTAATTTTATGTCACACAGTTCGATGATTTAATTTCATTAGTTCTTTTAGCAAATTATAATTATTGGTTTGTTTCTTTGTTTCGCACTTTGATAGTGTAATGCACGAGAAATAAATTGTTAAACTCTCACTACTATCCCCTACAATGTATATTCATTTATTTTTTGTGTGTAAAGTTGATGATGCAGTTATAAAATAATTTACCATCTTTTTATTATATTTTAATTTATTAATCTTTGAATTTTTATACCAATAATATACAGTTAGTAGAATTATTATAATAAATATAATTACTAATTAATAAAGTTATATTCATTGTGATCAATATAATAATTTAAAATATTTATAAGAATAATTTGATTCACTGTGTTAACACCGAGGAGTCAAATCTTTATGACTGAGTTAATTTTTATAATTGTTCTGGGAGAGGTCGATTGTCCTGGACCCCCGATTAGAAGGGCTCCAATATATATATATATGATTTTGAACATTTGATCGAAGATTTTCGAGGAATACTAGAAGAAGTATCTTTCAATGAATGTATTCTCATATATTTTATTGTAGTTGAACTATTATGTTTTAAGTTTCGAAAATACACACAATATTTATTTATTTTTATCTTTATTGTTGGATGAAGACAATATTTCGAAAAGATTCTTGTTTTTATTTTTTACCCTAGGTCACCAAAATTTCAAAAACGGCTCTGCTTAACGCAGTGAAAAAAAATGTAAATTATATGCAAGAAGTAAGATGAGAATGTTTGAATATAGACATTAATAATAGTTTAAACCAGTTGAAATGAATTTGGTAGCTTGTTAATATCATAATTTTGATCTTAAGTATGCTTTAGCTTTTAGCTCCATTGGAAACAAGAAAAAAGTTTTCTGATAAATAATTTTCTGGGAAACCATTTTAAGATAATTAATGTTTTCAAAATAAGATTTCTGATCATAATTACACTTGTTCTGTTGTTTCAGTGTCGGAACTATCCTATGGCCACCCGACTTTTCTAAAATTTCACTATAGCCCCTAATCTTTTTTAGAAGTCGTACGTGTAACTTAAAACCCTTACAAAAAATTCTTCTATATTTTATGTAAATTATTCAACAACTAGAAAAGCATATATATATACATACAATAAAGTGGTGAACCCATTCCAAAATACAATATTTTACTATTTGTTTTTTATAATAAACTAATTCTTAAGCTGTTTCTCACTTACAATGAAATGAGTTATTTTATTTTGTAACTTAATTAAATTTGTTGCTTTCACTAACATAATTAATTATTATGTTGATTTTAGTTGTAGTTTTTTATAATTATTATGAGCCCCTGCACCCCCTCCCTCTCCCTCTCCCTCTCCCTCTCCCTCTTTGAATTTTTGGTTCAGGCCCTGCTTGTTTGAGTTGTGAAACTGGCAAAACTAATAATGTGTGAAAGTGTTTAGAATATATACTCATATTTAATTGGTGAATAAATTTCAACAAACCAAACCTGGGTAGTTGTTGTGAAAATGTTTGGAATTATGAGTAGTTGGAAAGTCAAAGTTTGAAAGTCAAAGTTATAGATAAGCTGTTACGTACTACGTTACTCCATGGACCGGACAATAGTCTTTAATTTAATTACCACACGTGTAGTCGACCTCGACCTTTACTTGATGTTACCAGGCAGGCAGCAATAGCATATGATGATTCAGGCTTCTTGAGACGGTGTCATGTAGCTACGTACTACTACTACACTAAAACTCTTATTTAAAAATATTCTATATAAGAATAACTTTTATAATATTATAAAAAAATTTAGTCCTAATTTAAGCCAATTATAAATAAAAATAATCTCTAAATTATAATATGTTATATATTTTTAAGTTTAAAGATTATTAAAACTATACATCTATATAGTAATAATTTATATATATATATATATATATATATATGAGAGAGAAACAAATATTAATTTTAAAAACTACATTTTTTTATAAAAGAATACATTTTCTATAAAGAACTACATTTCCCTATAAAGGATTACATTTTCTTATAAAAGATTACATTTCCTATAAAAAGATCACATTTTCCTATAAAAGACTACTTTGCATAAATAATTTTTGAATAATAATTATTTGGGAGTTCTTATTGATATTTTTGTTAAAGTGAATATTTTTGGGTATTCGAAAAATATTTTGTACCAACACCTCTATTTAGTAATAATCTCTCAATTAGAATACAAATAGTTTGGTCCCAAGTCTATTCATAAATAAAGATTTACTGTACTTTCCTTTTATTTTTTAATACTAATCCTCTCCTTAACAGTTAACACTCACTCTTATGTTAGCGGAATAACGTACGTATATTCATAAATTTTATAATCACCATTAATCATAATATCCAAAAAATCAATTACAATATTTATAAAGCTCATACTTATAACTAACTAAGAATATAATGATTATCAAAAAAGTTAATTACGTAAAGCTCATCTCTTATTCAAAAAGACTTATTTAAGCATAGCTATTTTTTGATTAAATGTAATATATTGAGATATTATATTAGTTCGAACTCGAAATTTAATATCATCCTTATTTTATGTGAATATATCATTCTTATTCTATATGAATAATACTATGTGAGTGTGATTGAGAATTAAGGTGACATTTGTCATGAATATTTTAAGGAGAATATCAAATAATTTTTGTATGAATTAAAAAATTTACATCTTAGAAGAGAGAGAAGAAATCAACAAATAATTGAAACTCCACATCTAGATCTATCTAGTTCATCGATCGAGGAAAAGGAATGCCTCTAGTATCAACATTCTTAACCAGAGAGTTGAAAAAGTCATCATCCATCAACCAATTCTTGAAGGAGTCCACTTCTACACTCCCCATCCGTTCCAACACCACCACCGGCGCCACCGTCTTCCTCCTCTTCCCTTTTGAAACCGACGTTGAAGAATCTGAGTAGGAGGACGACGATATTGATGACGAAGAATTCAACATGTTTCCCGCTGATCTCTTCGACGTTATCCGCACCGGCTCCGGCTCGCCGGAATTAACCCGAAGGGGAAAATTCAACATGGCACGTGACCCGCGCATTCGAAACGCAGCCCTGTCATAAGCCAAAGCGGCATCCTCCGCCGTCTCAAATGTTCCCAGCCAAACGCGGGCCCCGTTCTTCGCCGGATCCCTAATCTCCGCCGCAAACTTCCCCCACGGCCGTCGCCTCACACCTCTGTAATGCCTCTCCTTTGGCGGCGCCACCTCCTCTGCCTCTATCTTTGGCTGCACTGCCAGAATGTTTACAAATTCCGACGAGGCAGCCTCAATTTCAGGTTCACACTTGACTACAATAGTGTCAGAGACTGAAGTCATCCACCGGAGATCGACGGAAATGTCATCAGATTCGTCCAGTAGGTGACGCCTTATCGATTCGAGGAAAGCAAAATCATCAGAATCAAAACTGCAATTTTCTTTAATCATTTTTTTAAATTAAAAATAAATGAGATCAGTGTGTTTACAGATGAAAGAGAATTGTTGGGAGAAAATGGATGATGAGGGAATTTGTTTATATAGGGGGGTGATTTAAAAACGAGGTGAATGAACTTGGTTGAGTTGGGGTCCTTGAATATTATAATATTAGTAGGAATAATATTTTAATGAATTTTATAAACAAAGTTATTTGGATTTTAATGGAGGACTTAGCTTCCCCTGAAACTTCCCATATCTGGAAGAGGGGGTATCTAGACACGTGATTGAATAAAACTTTGAAGTAGATAAGTAACATTGTTGTTAATCAACAAGTTGAGTTTTGTCATGTAAAATGAAATACTAGTATTTTTTTTTTTTATAACCTAAAAATTACTTTGTTCATATAAGACTGAAAGTGTGACCTTTTATAATAAATTAAAGGGAGACATTTATTAGTATTATACTATCACTACTATCTTGTAACATGAAATTATATATATATATATATATATATATATATATATATATATATTAATGTTTTAAAAGAGTAGAAGTTAACTGACAACGTACAAATATTAATTACTACGATGCTCGTTCTTTAATATAATTTTTTTTAAAATCTAAATGTATAAAGTATTAAAGAAAATAACGTATTAATATTCTCTTTGTTCCTCAATTGTCTATATTATTAATTTATTGAATAAAAATTAATAAAAGAATCAAAATTATATTTATTACTTGAGATAATATTAAAAATTAAACAATTAATATTTATTTTAAATTTTGGAACAACTTATATTAAATAACAAAAACATTTCTTTAAAATCATTTATATTTAGGTGGGAGGGGGTATAATATTGATGGATCAACTCGAAGTCTCGAACCAAAATAAAATAAAATATGATATGAGGGAGGGATTAATGCGCACCAATAATCGTAATGCATGCAGAGTCCCTGCAGTCATTCTATTCTCTTCTCTTTAGGATAAACATCAAAAAATAAATAAATAAATATATATATATATATATCTCGATGTTGAAAGTCCTACTACTACTTTGTGTACCATTTGTTGCTTAGCAACTAGTCAGTTGCTCTAGGACCCAATTATGAGCAAGTTGCATTAATTAATTAAATGTTGGAGGCATGTATAGTCGCAAGCAATCCTTTCATTTTCTGGAAATACGTTTCAATTTTGACTAAAATCCACTTTGAAGCCTAAACTTTATAGTATTTAAAATTAATCAAATTTTAGATTAATTAATTTCTATAGAGGCAATTAAATGCAAGGTTTGGGGGTACAAATCGATTTGAATATGAATAATGTAGGTTTGAATATGACCAAGTTAGTCTAACCATTTGACCACTGACGTGATATTAATAAGCTCACAACGAGAATAAATAATAATAATAATAATAATAATAATACAGAAAATAGTGAACCTTCACCACGTTTCAATTAATTTGGGTGAGGAAAAGGAAAAACTTAATTAAAAACATATTCTTACGATAAAAGTGGGCGAATTGCTGGTATTTGAATGTAATAAATATTGAACCTTCAATCAACTGCATATATTGAGAGTTAGTTTCCTCAATGAATTTCAAGGACCATTTATTGTTTATTTTTTTCCCTCCCTTCCAAAATATAAAAATAATCTTTACTTTTTTAATGTTTATTCGTGATAATTTTAAATATAAAATTGATATGACACCTATCTTAAAATATATACTACTTCTAATTATTTTAAAATCTGTATGCATGATATATATATATATCACATTAATTTTAAAGTATCTTATATTATTATTTCAACAAATTATTAAAGTATAGAGTTTGTAATATTATTCGAATTCACAACAAAAAAAATTGATATTTTCACATTAAAATTATCAAGATTATTGTGTAATTCATTGTTGTACTATATATACTCACGTCCCTCCGAAATGGGGAATGATCGATATATTATAATGAAGGATTCAACTTATATTTAAATGACTGATGCAAGCTGCATGCCTCAGTAGATTAATTCCAACTTACAAGCTGCTGCATGCCTCAGTGTTTCGCTAGCTGAGATGTAGGATTTAAAATTTAAAATTTGAATTTTGAAATTATTTGTTTGGCAAATACAAAATCAAGTTTCATTTTTGAATTAAACACGCATGAGATAGATTCTTTCAAATTCAAATATCTAGGCGCATCAACTACATCTTTATCTAAGAAGAGTTCTCATTCTGCATGCTAGCTGCATAACCCAATCCTTCCTTTTAAAAGGATAATAAATCCAATTAAATTAGTCTGTTCGCTGATCGAATTACAACCCCCCAGAAAAAAAAAAACAGATTGTAATTATAATTAAGAGTATATATGTATATATATGGAATAGAACAGGATAAGGTTTGTTATTATTAAATAAATAAATAAAAACTGATGAATAGGAATCTAAAAATCATTTGTTTCTTGATAGAGTATATGCTTGCTGGAGTATCTTTTAGGATGATCTGAACTCCTCAAATAAATAATTAAAGCTTTTCAAAAAGATAAAGCAATCCCAAATAACTGATAGTTTGTTGTCTAATGCAAATATGTACCATGAATTATTGATTTCCAAAAATATATATAATCAATAATTTCCTATCTAATCCCTATAATTATTGTTATATATATAACATAAGGAGTAGTTACTTTTTTTTGAGAAAGAAAAATTTACCCAAAACCATGCAAATTTTTTTAAGTTTGCTACTTTTCTCTCTTTTCACATTCTCCCATTCACTTCCCCTCTCCACAAATTCCAGATGGATTGTAGATGATCGGACCGGCCAAAGAGTGAAGCTAGTCGGCGGCAACTGGGCCGGCCATGTTGGGCCCATGTTGCCGGAAGGGCTTGATCAGAAGCCCTTAAGTGAAATTGCAAGGCACATAGCTTTGATGGGATTCAATTCTGTACGTCTCACATATGCTACCTTCATGTACACTCGCTATGCCAACCTTACAGTTGTTCAATCATTTCGTGATTTGGGCCTCGATGCAGAAATTGAACGGATGTACAATTATAACCCTAAACTTTTGGGCCTTACACTCATTGATGCCCATAAGGCAGTAGTCGATGAGCTGGGCTCACATGGAGTGATGGTTTTGCTGGATTGCCAAGTTAGTAAACCCATTTGGTGCTGCAGTAATGATGATGGTAATGGCTTTTGGGGGGACACGTATTTTAACCCAGAAGAATGGTTAAATGGCTTAGAGATGGTAGCCACACGTTACAAGAACACTCCTACAGTATGTTAATTAATATTGAATTTAATTTTGTGATCAATTAATTGTTATATATATATATATATATATATATATTTATTATGCAGTTTGGCAAAAAACTAACTATTATGCATCTACGTTTGGTTATGTTCAATTATTTAAAATTAGATTGAATACTATTTTTGGGAAAAGGGAGATAATTAACCAAGTGACTATACAATGTTATGGTGTTAAAATGATAATCTAACCTCAAAAAGCATGCAAACATGTAAATATTGATAAACTAGTGGTCTCTCAATAAAAACATATATAATGACGGTGTAACTACAAATTTTACATAATCTCTTATTTTTACATATTATATAAATATATTACATTTGTTACTTACTCCCATTATTTATAAGACTATTATAATAAATGTAAATTTTTTTGTGTGCAGGTAATAGCTATGAGCTTGAGAAATGAACTACGCGGACCACGCCAAAATGTTGATGATTGGTATCGTTACGTTGGTCAGGGTGCAAAAACAATTCATGAGAAAAACCCTAATGTTCTAGTGCTTGTTTCGGGTTTAAGTTATGATCTTGATTTTAGCTTTTTAAAGACCAAGCCCCTTGGATTAGATATAAATAATAAGTTGGTATATGAGGCACATAGGTACGCATTTAGCAATGGAGATAGCGATAATTGGGTGCACCAACCATTAAATCAATTTTGTGACAGTCTTATCCAAGACATGAACAACCATACCACATTTTTGGTCAGTGGTCCGAACCCGGCTCCGTTATATATCACTGAATTTGGTGTCAACATGTTGGGTACTAACCAGGCGGATAACAACTTCTTGGGTTGTTTCTTGATTTATTTGGCTGAAAATGATTTGGATTGGAATTTGTGGGCTTTGCAAGGAAGCTATTATCTAAGAAATGGTGAACAAGATTTCGAGGAGCAATATGGAATTTTTAATACCAATTGGACAAGTATTAGAAATCCTGAAACCCATGATAAGTTGATGTCTATACAACGCATCATCCAAGGTATAACTCACCGTATCCATCAAGTTTTTTAATTAGGGCATTGATTTTACTAGTGTTGAGAATGTTTCTTTTCTTTTGGATATATATATAATATATAATACAAGTTAATTCGTACGTAGTAACATGTTTGTTACTAAATTTGTACGTCTAGAATACAATATTAATTGATCCATTATTCTACTTGTAGATCCAAAATCGAATGAGCCAAACTACAAAAGAATGTATCATCCGTTGAGTGGTAAATGTATTAGGGTGGATTACAGACGAGAACTTCATGCAAGTGATTGTTATAGCTTGAGTAAATGGAGTCACGATGGCAATCGGACTGCAATCCGATTAATCAGAACTCCATATTGTCTGACAACCATCGGAGAAGGGATGCCGGTGATCCTCACAAAGGACTGCTATAGTGAACAAAGTATGTGGAAATCAGTCTCCAACTATCAGCTGGCTAACAAAGATAACTTGTGCCTACATTATGATCCTAGTTACTCTTCGAGAATCTTGACCATGAAGTGCATGTGTCTAGCTGAGGATGATCCTAGCTGTGTTGAAAATCCACAAGTTCAGTGGTTTAAGCTTATTCTATCAAATGCGAGGTAGAGATGCATGTTTTTAGGGTACGTACGTAGTGTTTAATTAATTTGTTATAATTGGGAGTTCTCCCTTGGATAGGTACGGTAGTATAACTAATTGTCAGATATATATGCCTTCTTAGGGACTTTAAAAGAAATGGTTTAAGTTTTGTATCGACTATTGAAAAGCAAATGGCATTTTGAGTTTATTTTCCCTCTTTACTTTAGACACATTATTGTTCTCTAAATTTAAGTCGTGTTTTCTTGGTTTAATATTTGAAGGATCAAACTGGAACCGACTTTAGTTGCTGTAGATGTCGATCATGGCTATCACTCTTGGAAAAATGGAGCGTTTCATTTCATTTTTATTTTATATATTTAATGATTTGTTAAATTCAAATATAATATATATATATATTGGGAAAGAGAATCTAATGCATATGCGTGACTTAACCATCCTTGACTACAATATATATTAAAAATAATATTTTTTGACGTTTTCTTTCAAATCCAAACATACAAATGATGATAAAATTATGAAAATAAAATAGTAGTACAATTATCTATAACCCTAAAATTACATTGAAATTACAATACAAAGATCAATAGGTTTCACTTTGTAATTTTCAAATAGAAAACCTCTTCCTAGCAAGAGTAAAAAATTATATTTTCAAATATTTAAAATTGATAGACTCCCTTATTTTTGTCGTATCGTATTATTTATATGGTTGGATTTAAAAGAAAAACGTTAAAAAATATCATTTGCATGTATATAGAGTATTTAATTTGTAGTCATATTTGGCTAAAGAATTGCATTATATGCGATATTCTTTCTCTATTACATATTTACATATATATTCCCTTGTAGTCGAGGCACTTTTTTGGAATATGATGATGATGCAGCACATATTTTTGTTCTATTGTACAAAACTCATATCCGATCCTTATGGCTAGGTACATGCATTTTGTTCTTCACTTCATATATATATATATATATATATATATATATATATATATATATATATATGAGTCCTTCTAGGGGACGGCCAATTCAGAAATAGGAGTAGTGGTGGCCGGATTTTTTTTTTTTTTTGCTTTTGATTACAAAATAATTAATGTGATTTATTGAATCGAATTTTTACAAAATACAATTGATTTAAGTGTCTTTTTTGATACACGTAACAAACACGGTTATACAAATTGCATACAACCCTATTTTTTTTCCCGTATCCAAATGACACCTAAATCACCGTGCATTTTTAAAAAATTTCAGCCCAATAAATCACATTAATTATTTTGTGAACAAAAGCAAAAATAAATAAATAAATAAAAATAAAATTCTAATGCATTACCACTACCCCTTGGAAAAAGGCTCCCCTAGACTTATATATATATATATATATATATATATATATATATATATATATATATATAGTGAGATTAAAAGATTCTTAAATAGCATTCATTTAAATAGCATTCTTTTATTAAAATTAAATCGTTTTTGGAGGACGCGGTGGCATTTTGTAAATACAATGCCATAGCGTATTTACAAAAATGCCACCGCGATCCCTCTAAAAGCGGCGTAGTTTTAATAAAATAATGTTATTTAAGCGCTTAAACGCTATTTAAGGTTAACGCTTCTGATCTCTCACTGTATATATATATATATAAAGAAATAAACTGATCATCAAATGCATTATGTACATACCTAAATACCTAGCTACACCAAAGCTAAATATATAATGGAGAGTTAGGTTGCTGATATAACACACACATAAAGATAGTGACATATCTAATCTCCTAGACGCTTTTATAAATGTGTTTATTTATTTATTTATATATATATTATCACAAATTAACCAAGAAAAATGATAACCCAAACCATGCAAACCTTTCTTCCTTTACTTCTTCTCTCCTTTGCAACTCTCACCCATTCACTCCCTCTGTCCACAAACTCAAGATGGATTGTTAATTATCGAACGGGACAAAGAGTGAAGCTAGCGGGCCTCAATTGGGCCGGACATGTCGGTCCCATGTTGCCGGAGGGGCTCGACAAGAGGCCCTTGACTGAAATTGCAAGGCGTGTAGCTTTGATGGGATTTAATGCTGTACGTCTCACATATGCCACTTACATGTACACTCGCCATCCCAGCCTTACGGTTGCTCAATCATTTCAAGATTTGGGCCTCAATGAGGCCATTGAAGGGATGCAGATCCATAACCCACAAATTTTGGACATGACGCTTATTGAAGCCCAGAAAGCTGTAGTTGATGAGCTGGGTTTGAATGGTGTGATGGTTCTGCTGGATTGCCAAGTTAGTGAGCCCATTTGGTGTTGTGCTGATGGTGACGGAAATGGGTTTTGGGGGGACAGGAATTTTAAACCCAAAGAATGGTTAAATGGCTTAACTATGGTAGCTAAACGCTACAAGAACACTCCTACGGTATGTATGTTAATATGAATTATTGCAACGTGTATATTTGTGTTGATTAATTATTTTGCATCTAGAAGGTTAATATTTATGAGTTAACTCTAAAAACTCGTTCTTGACTCACCATCATGATAATATTTATGAATTACTACTAATTAATGTCATTTTTTTATATCATTTAATTATTACAGGTAGTTGGTATGAGCTTGCGGAATGAGCTACGAGGACAACACCAAAATTTAAACGACTGGTATCGCTATGTTCGTAAGGGTGCAAAAGCCATTCATAACACAAACCCTAATGTGCTAGTTATTGTTTCCGGCTTAAATTATGATCTTGATTTTAGCTTTTTAAAGACCAAGCCCCTTGGACTAAATAGTAGTATTAACAATAAGTTGGTTTACGAGGCACATAGGTACGCATTTACGAATGGACAGGTCAATAGCTGGGTGCAACAGCCATTAAACCAATTTTGTGACAATGTTATCCAAGATATCAAAAATAAAACTACATTTTTGATCAACGGTCCAAACCCGGCTCCATTATATATCACGGAATTTGGAGTCAACATGGTGGCCAATTATGAGGCCAACAACAATTTCTTAAGTTGTTACCTTATGTATTTGGCAGAAAATGATTTGGATTGGAACGTGTGGAGTTTGCAAGGAAGTTATTATTTTAAACAAGACCAAAAAGATGTTGAGGAGGAATTTGCCATGTTTAACAAGGATTGGACAAGAATAAGAAATCCTCAAATTCATGACAAGTTGCTATCTATACAAAGGAAAATCCAAGGTATAATAAATCGATCTCTCTCTCATCCGTCGATCATGTGTATGTCATTAATTCCATATATTTATTTCTCTTTGGAGAATTAATGAAAAGTTCATTTAATTTTTGAATCTATATATATATATATATATATATATATATATATCAAATGATCATTTTTCTTGTTAAATGTAGATCCAAAATCAAAGGCGCTAAAGTACCTAAGAATGTATCATCCGAGGAGTGGTAAATGTATTAGGGTGGACAAAGAAATGGAGCTTCACGCAAGTGATTGCTATACCTTGAGTAAATGGAGTCACAATGGCAACCACCAGCCAATCCGATTAATCGGAACTCCATTTTGTCTGGCAGCCGTCGGAGAACAGATGCCGGTGATACTCACAAGGGACTGCCATAGAGAGCAAAGTATGTGGAGATTGGCCTCAAAATATCAATTGGCTAACAAAGATAACTTGTGCCTACACTATGATCCTATTTACTCTCCAAGAATATTGACCATGAAGTGCATTTGTCCAAGTCGAGATGACCCTAGTTGTGTTGAAAATCCTCAAACTCAGTGGTTCAAGCTTATTTCATCAAATGCCTAGTAGAGAAGTTGTTTAGGGACTGTTTGGTTGTTTGGGATTAGTCCCTTAAATAAGGTGTATCTTTCATGTTACACCTCCATGCTTATCATGCAAATGGTGATCAGGGTTTGAATCTCAGCATCATTAGATGCAATATTATCAGTGTAATAATTAACAGATTCCTTGAATGAGTTTCGTATGGAGAAAAATTATTGTACCAAATAAAACTAACATGTATATAATATACTGGTTAGAATTCAGTTAATTTTGTGTGGAATTCAAAGGTGACTGACAGTTTGAATTTATTTTTTCTCTATCTAGACTCGATTATTTTCTATAAATTTAAATATCTGCTTATTTTAAAATTAGAAGATCAAACTAGAATATTTTACACTTTTATAATTTTATATAATACAAATTACAAGACTTTTTTTCTTTTAAAAAAGAAACCTTTTTGAATTTAAATTATAGTAAATTTTATTATATTTTACAAAAAAAATATAAGATAAATTATAATATATTTTATTATATTACTCTCCGTCCAACTTTACTTGTCCTAGTTTGGAAGTATTCCCTCCGTTTTCTTTTTAAATGTTGTTTTAGAGAATATTTGTCGTTTGAGAATTTTAATTAAACATTAATTGTTTAGTTTTTAATATTATCCCAAATATTAAATATAACATTGGTTCTCTCAGTAAAGGAGTACATATGACTATTAGAACAAATTGATCTCCAAATTACCAATCTTAATTACTTTATTATCATTTTTTTTGTTTTATATATTTAATCTCCCAATTCTATTTTGGAACAATAAAATAGAGAAGAGGGGGAAAATGGGTGTGGTTGTTATTCTAATGTCAAAGTTAATAGTGCTATTTTTTTTAATGTATGTCATTTTGTTTTTAATAAAAAAAATTAAGTTAAATGAGGCTATTATTAAAAAAGTAATGTCAAAAATAACTTTAAAAAGGAAAGATGACAAATAAATTTAAACAAATCAAAAAAATTAGAACAAATAAACTTGATCAAGGAGAGTATATCTTATTATAAATGAATTAATTTCCCTTGCACTAACTCTTATTTTGAAGAGTAATGTGATGTATTTTGATAGATCTGTATCGAACTAAAAATACAAAAAATTATCATTATAAAAAATTACAAAATTATTAAAAAAAAATCTTATTTATTATGTAGTATATGTTTGTAAAAAAAAAATCTGTTCATTGCCGCCTGTATTACTGATTTTTTGACCGAAACAATTAAACACTTGTATATAACGATACCAATACGTATATATGGATATTTCAAATAAATATTTTTTATCATCATATCATTCTCATCAATATAATATTATATTTTAAATTCAGATCATAAAATAGAAATTCTTCGGTTCATTTAAAATGATGATAATTCTAATTCGGGCAGGTTGGGATTATATCTACTCCATACATAAAAAAACAAAAATATCTAGTATTATTATACTGATGGGGTACGTGTCATAGGTCGGTGAGCAATTAGGTGATTCTAACATAGATACAAGGTCTAGTGTGTAGACGAAGAAATATGTGCCTATACAACACATATATAAATATATACTATATAGAAAATGCTGGAGAGTTTTAGAGTAACTAATTGGCAGAAATACAGAGACGTGAGAGGAACCCAGAAGCCAAAAGAGAGACGAAGAAGAAGAAAGTGGAGAAATAAGGAAATTTGCGCCTTCTTAGGTTGGATCAAGGGATATATATACTCTGATTTTTCTCCCTGAATCTCGATAGGTAAGTGCTTGTTAATTCATGAACTGTATCTTAATTCCAAGTGTAAAATTTGATTTTGATATAAATCTTCGTTTTGTCTCAATAAGAACGATAGTATTTGTTCTTGATCAACCTCAATATAGTATCCCTGAAAAATCTAAATCAATGTGATATAGCCATATAAAATAATTTCAAACAAATTAAAAAAAATAATAGTTAAGCTATTATATAAAGATAATAGTCTTTTATATAGCATTTTTGTATAGTTAAGCTATTTTTTATGATAAACAATTTTATTTTATTTTTAATTTACTCATTTACTGGATGTAGTATTAAGTACAAATTATTAGAATTTGATTTACACTCATACAATGTGGAAAACAAAATTCCTTGAAAAGTTTTTACCCACACATTTTGGGCCCTTGAATATAAAGTAGTTGTTATTTTGACTATGAATCACATGAATGATCTTAGACTCTGGACCGGACAATTATCTAAATTTAGCCAAGATAGTGCTGTTCATTTTTTAAAGCTATTTGTATTACTTCGAATCTATTACACTATATAGACAATGGCTTTGCTATAAATTTGTCAATTTCTTGGTTGCAGAAGCTAATGCAATTTTTTGATACACCTGTAGATTTTCCTGAATTTTATAATCCATTAGATGCTACAATTCAATATGTTTTCGACTGTGAAGATGATGAAGTCTTTAACCACGAAAGCTAAGAATTTTGTCCTGAAGATCTTATGAAGTTTAGCCCAAGACGGTCTAATCCGGGGAGTTCTGGCTACAATTTTAGCGACCGCCGTCATTCTTCTTATTGTATTGTTATTAAGTGATACTCATACAGCCTTTCTCTCAACAAGTTCAAGATGGATTGTCAAAGCAAAAACAGGACGGCTTGTGAAATTAGCCTGGGTAAATTGGCCCGGTCACATGTATCCCATGGTACCAGAGGGTCTCCATAAGAAACCTTTAAAAAACATTACAGAAAGTATTGTTTCAATGGGGTTCAATTGCGTTCGTCTCACCTGGGCTACCCAAATGTTCACCCGTAATAAATATAGGAATCTTAAGGTCGCAGAATCACTAAATAAATGGAATTTAGTTGCGGCTACTTTTGGAATGGACATAAACAATCCTGAACTAATGAACCTTACCCTTGTCGGTGCCCAGAAGGCTGTCATTGATGTGCTTGGCGAAAAAAACATCATGGTGGTGCTTGATAACCATGTCAGCCTCCCAATATGGTGCTGTGATTGGAACGATGGAAATGGGTTCTTCAAAGACGTGCATTTTGATCCAAAGGAGTGGGTGCAAGGCTTAACCCTCGTAGCTAGGAAGTATAAAGCAAACCCTACGGTACGTACATTTCATTCGAACTATACAATTAAGAATTTAGAATCTGTATGAATGATTGTATTGCCTAATAACTGTTATCAAAATTATCGGTCTTGTTCATTTTTTCATGCTATAAAACAAAACAATCTTATACCGGATTTAAAATTTTTGGATTTTAAGGCCTATATAGTTTATAGAAGGCCTCCCTTTCTACCTTTATCATAAATTGAATAGGATAAGGAAAAAACTCTAATTTTTCATCAACTTTTTTTATAATTAATGATCATTGTAAAAACCTTTTTCTCAATACTTGTTTGCTGATTCTCTGTTTTCTTTCATAAGTTATAAAAACAGGCAAAATAAATAAATAAAAAGAAAGAGAGACATGTTTGGTTGCCTATAGTTTTTCTTCTTTTCTTCATGAAAACACCTCACTGAGAAAAGCAAAGACGAAAACTTTTCTATGTTATACTTTTCTTTTTTGGGTAAATTTTTCTATGATATACTTGCATCCATGATTGACATTTTATCTTAATTTCTTTTTAAGAGATAAACACAAGAAATTATATAATTACTGTGTTGTCTTAGCTGGATAGATGTCAATAATTTCATCAATAAGGATGGTATTTAAATGTATATAGGTAGTGGCAATGAGCATACGAAACGAGTTACGTGGTCCGCGCCAGAACGAGTATGACTGGTACCAATTCATCGAAAAGGGTCCTACTGCTGTTCACCAGGAAAACCTAGATGTCCTAGTGATTGTCTCAGGTTTATCATTTGAAACCAATCTCAGTTTCTTAAAGCAACGACAATTGAATTTTGTAGTGAATGTGAATAAGAAGTTAGTTTATGAAGCACATTGATACGCATTTGGTGATCCACCAGAAAAAAGGGTTTTCCAGACAAATGAATACTGTGCAGATATCACTCAATTGTTCATGAACCAAACAGGGTATTTAATGACGGGCCACAGCCCGACTCCCCTATTTCTGAGTGAGTTTGGGAAGGATCAGACAGGTAAAAGTGAGGCTGAGAATCGATACTTCACTTGCTTGATGGCTTTTCTGGCAGAGAGAGACATGGAATGGGCCTTGTGGGGATTGCAAGGAAGCTATATGCTTAGAGAAGGTCAAATTGAATGGGAGGAGCCTTATGGCTTGTATGACTTCTCTTGGGACAACCTAAGAAATTCATCCATGCTACAGAATTTACAACTTATGCAACAGATTATTCGAGGTATGGTTATATGATCATAATTCACGTAAATAAATGATTTTACTGTCATCTTTTATACTACAGTTGACACAATGTTGTTTGTTTTAATAATTGCTACTCGGGTGTTGCGTGCATTTGGTCAGAGTTAGATTAGTGCCAAAAAAGTTATTGAAAGTAAGGAACATTTGCAACTGCAAATTGTAGATGCTGATATGTTCAAGATTTTCAACTAATATCTGTTCTTCTTGAATGCAGATCCAACTTCAAACTATGAAACATACTATTTAATGTATCATCCACAAACAGGCCGATGTGTTCATGTAGGCAAGCACAATATTACTACATCGGAGTGCTATGAATTGAATAGATGGAGTTACGATGGAGGAGATGGTAGTCCAATCAAGTTACTCGGCACTTCAGGATGTTTAACCGTAAAGGGTGATGGTCTCCCGGCAAAGGTCACAGGTGATTGTTCGAGCCAGCGGAGTATATGGAAGTTTGTTTCAAAATCAAGAATGCATTTAGCTGCTAAAGATGATCAAGGAAGGGACTTGTGTTTGGAGTGGGATTCCTTCAATTCAACTATTGTGACTAAGAAGTGCTTATGCTTGGGAGAATCCCCAAAGACAATGGTTTAAGTTTGTTCAAACAAATAAATCTTAATAATTATAGATTTGTATATTCATCTTCTTTTTCACTTTTCTTGAACATTGAAGAAATACAGTTTCTTTTTTGACACCACACCACACCACACCACACCACACCACACCACACCAATATATACACACAAACTTCATATATCTTTTACTTTTAGCTATTGATATACATTGCAGGGCAAGTAGGTTTATTGGGCTTCCATTGTGTACGTCTGAAATGGGCTACTGGCTACCTGTAGGTTTAGTTGTTTACAGTCCCTAGACAATTTGAGCCTCAAACAGGCCCAGAGGGGGTAATTGACAATACTAAATTGTTGAATGAGTTGTGGTCTAAGATGTGATTGTAACGCCCCCGGCATAAGATCAGGCTCATGCAGCCAGTTTCAACTAGCACTCTTTCCCTTTCACTTGTTTTTTTTTTCTTTTCGGATCACACTTTCACTTTGAAACCAATCTTTTCTCTTATGAATTTGAAACAACGTACAGAAACAGTCTTTTCTGAAAGTTAAAACTCACATTCCATACTTTTATTTTTCATTTTTAAACAGTGTATGAAAAACAGTGCATATTAACTAACAGGACTAAATTTAACAGTAGAGAATTGGTGCATATATTATGCTAAACTCAAAAAAAAAAAAAAAACTAGTAAGGGATTAATGGTTGGAGCATCTCCAGAGGTAATCAACAAATCCTTTACTATATTTAGAACTAGACTAAAGATAATCCAAAATATTATTATAAAATTTTAAATTAATATATATATATATATATATATATATATAGATAGATTCAAAATATATATATAAATATATATATATAAAGTTAAATAGAACATTTATTTTGGAAATGAGGTTGGATTTACTAGCTTAGAAACTCCAGATAAGACTTAAAATTTAATCTGCATGCAAAATATTTGGTAAAAATACATCGAAAAGAGAACATTCAATGAAAAAATAAAGTCATTTGAGTTGGAATTACAAGTGCAGGTGCAGCCACTCCACATACATACCTCTTAGCATTATTAGTAGTATAATACTAGTATTTCTTAGTCCACATGACAGTATTACTATTACAAAGATCACAGAAACATACATGCATGCAATAAATGAATGATGGTAGCGAGAGAGAGTAGCAGTCAATTAAAATCATTTTGATCGGTTGTTATTTTTTCTTATGAGTATAGAAAATTAATAAAAATTGCGCATTATTCTTTTCGACAATTGAGTCTTTATCTTAATCATTCGATCTAATTTTTTAACAATATCTAGAACTAACATGTGTTATGGATCATTCCCCAAATTATATATATATATATATATATATGTGTGTGTGTGTGTGTGTGTGTGTTGCATTGGTTCATACCTAAGGATTCTTATAAACCATATTTAAGATTCACCAGCAATTGCACCAGTAATTCAAGGAATTATGTATATGGAATAGTATTTAACACCAATCGAATATACTCCTTCACAATCACAATCTACCCTACCTCTTGCCGTTTAAGACACTGAAATTGATCAAGGGTTGTCATAATTATTTTCAGGACAATAAAAATTTATCTTTAAATAATAGGAAAATAGTAACAAACATTATCCATCATACTTTTAATATTTTATATTGAAATATAGACGTATGTTCTTTATTCTCCTTCCCAAACATATTTTTCATTATTTGTATTTTATTCTTTTATCGATGAGATGTCTTCATGTCTTTAACTTTGTCATTATTATTTTATTATTATATTAATCTTTTTATTTTAAAATATAAGATCATTATTAATTTTGTAAAGTCAATTTAAAATATTTTCAAACTCGAAATTGATATGAATTTTTTTTAATTTTAATCGATATAATGATGAATATTATAAACTATCTAAAAAGTATTATACTTTATTTTAAGGTTAAAAAATTCTTATTTTAAGTTTTAAAAGTTAATAATAATTTTATAATTTGAAATAAAGAGAATATTATTTTAATCAAATTAATAATTTCATTATCGTGAGGATAATTTTAATTATGAAAAAAAAAACTCTTCATAAATTTAGTTTAGTTTTATAAAAAATTGCAGTTGTTTTAAACTTGTGGTCACTCAGCCGCCCCACTCAGTGATATTATGCGGCTGAAGTATATGATCACCCCATAGTCAATTAGGTATTGAGGAAAATCAGATTCTGTTTATACTTAATGGGACAAAAGTAACTAGGTAGGGCCCTAGTAGTTCGAAAATGTAGTTTCAGTCAACATTTTTGGCGCACAAGTTTGAGCTAACATTACTTTAGACTAATGATTTGTCTTATCTATACCACGGTTAGACCTTCAAATAGTTCAATTTGTCTCATCAAACTTCAATTCCTAACTTTAAAATATCAATTTCATTCCTAATTCATTCTCTCGAATTGAGCTGGTAAGTAAGACGGTAGAATGAACAAACAGTTCGAACTCGATTCGTAATAATTTGATTTAAACTCGACTCGAAATATAAATGATTTAAATATAAACAAATTTTAAAGTTCGATAAATTATTCGAACTTGCTCAAATTATAATTTTGTATTGAAACTCGAATTATATTCATTCAAAAAATTTTAACTAATCAGACTCGATTCAAAATTGTGATCGACTTAATAATTAAACGAATTTCAATTAAATTTTATTTTATACTTAATAAATTTTATAAATTAAATCTAAATAATTTTAATACTCCTCTCGATTCAATTCATTTGTCCCATTGTTGTAAGTTCACTTTTAAACTGGCCACGCGAAAAGGTATTTATATTGGGGGAGGCGTGGCTAACCCTATCGGCCTATCCAATCCAATCCACAGCAGTTTTTATTAACTTTTGGGACATCCTAATTCCTAACCTCCTAAAATCTTTAATCTTTTGACTAGACTTTAAAGCGCGCGGAACCAGAGCACGGAAAGTTAATAAAAAAGAGCGTAAGTGTATAGTATGGGGCTGGCCTTCCCACGTATTTGTTTGCCCAATGGACCATTTTATACTTATCGTCCCAATTTAAGCACTTCTACATTTTAAAGTGCTTTAAAATAAGTGAATTTATTTATGATTTGTTAATAATACAAGAATATTAAAGGACTAATTTGTGCCAAGTTTGTGGACAATTTTTTTTGTGTGTTACATTTATGATCAAATATAGCAAACAATTTCACATAATTAAAATAACAAAAAATAAATAACACATGATATATTTAGGTCCACTAATTTATAACTAGTCCTACTTATAATATATTCATATATGTGTCTTTCACTCTCTACAACAATACACACCAAACAATATTTAAATAATAATTATTATTATAGTATAACATGAACTCAAACACATAAGACCTAAAATATTAGTCAAACTCAAGACGAGATTGCTAATAAATCTCCAAACCAAAACACGAATGACACTGGGGCTTGGGCTTTCAGATAAATTTGCCCCCTACGAATCATGCCCGCTCATCAACAAGCAGGGCGTCTGACTACACTGTTGTAATGGTTATCAATCGAATATTCTGAAATATTAGTCAATCTCCATATTAAGTAAAATTAACCTCTCTCTTTTTTTGCGAATGATAACAAAAAACAATAAAAAATAAAAAAATCTTTGAAAACAATTTTCAGTTTTTGCTTTTAATAGAAGAAGTTTGAATTGTTATATTATTGCATAGTCCTTTTTATATATGATGTCATAGTTTGTTGGAGAAATTCAGTGTTATCCTGTGCAGTTGGTAGTACAGCCGATATGAAGTGTTGTAGCGTCACAATAACAATAATAATAATAATAATAAAAGAGTGGACTATTTTTATATACGTTTTTTAATATTTATATATGTTTATTTTACAGATGAAGGTAAAGCTCGTTTGAAAAATATATATAAAAATATCAAATCCCTAAACTATGACATATGAAGGTATTCCCTAAATTTATTTTACAGATGAAGGCGCAAAGCTCGTTTATAAAATTCAATTCGATGTCCTTCCTTCACGTGAGAAAGCAAACCACCTGCAATGAACGCTAACGACATTTATTGACTGTTTGGTAGTAAAAATTTAAATAAATAAAAATAAAGTAAAAATGATAAAACTCTAATATCTGAAGTCAGAAAATTAATGTCCTTTTCCTTTTTTTTTGTTTTTCCATCTTTTATTATGAGGAAAGAAGGAAAGGAAGGAGAGGAGAGGAGAGGAGACTATTGGCCTGCTGTAAAATGAGTAAATAATTCGATTCGTATTCAGTCGATTAAAAATTCGATTCGAGCTCGACTCGAAATATAAATGAGTCAAATATGAGCAAATTTTAAAGTTTGATAAATTACTCGAACCTCTTCAAATTGAATTTTTCTAATGATACTCGAATCATATTCATTTAAAAAGTTCAAATTGCTCGAATTCGATTCAGGATTGTATTCAACTCAATAGCTAAATGAGCCTCAATCAAAACTTATTTATATTTGATAAATTTTGTGAATCAAATCTAAATAACTTAATACTCTTGCTCGATTCAATTTATTTACACCCTTAACCCCATATATCAAATAATTACAATTTTGCATGAAATCAAAAGGCTTAAATTTTTAATGAGAGATTAAAAATTAATACAAGAAAAGTATATATTTCAAAAAGATAGAAAAAAATATGAAAGATGGGAGACTTATTAAAGGAGAGAAAAGAGCAGTCATTCAATTGGTGGCCCCTCTCATTTTTCAGTCACCTAAGTTGATAAAATATCCAAAATACCATACGGTTGGTTGCTATCATCAAATCATTTTTTGAACTTATAATGTGTTGTGGGTCCTTCTACTTGTTAAATAAAGTGAAAACAAAAACTCAGTTTTTAATTTATTTATGTTTTTTCCCTCTCTCTCTCTCTCTCTCTCTCTCTCTCTCTCAATTGTGGAGGTGGCCAGGTGGGGGCTTTTGCTTGTGTTCATGGAAACATATCTCCACCAACAAATCACAACGCCTTATGAGTATTATGACTATGGATTTTAGCCTTTTAAGTCAACACTTTTAAACACCACCCCGCAGGATCCAATTTAAATGTGGGCCCTCATTCGCTGCATGCTTGCCACCCGTCCATACTGAATAATCCGCCAATCAAAGCGGTCTCGTACCAACAGCCTTTGTGGCTCAGTTGGTGCACTAAGCATATTTGCAAGTTGAATTCACCCTTATAAAATTACTAGTTGCTTCAAAATTAATTGTATTTTATTAAATAAATATTATTATTTAAAAATAAATAATTTATGAATGTATTTACTCTCTCAACGAAATTCATAATTTTTTATCGTAATAAATATTCTTTTTCATCTGTTAATATTATAAGCAGTAGGACTTAACACTTAAAAAGCATTGTTTTTCCTTTTACCATTCATTTTTTATGCTACCATTTTATTTTATTTTGGATCTAACACTTAAAAACCGAAAACAAAACTATGCAGATAAGATGACAACTGATAAGGATGAATAGCAATTAATAAGACACATCCACATTGAAGAGGAGAAGAACAAATTACTCCCCCTAATAAATACTAGGTCAGTAAATAATTTTGATTTATCAAATTTGATTAAAATTTTAAAGTTAAAAAAAAAAGAGAAGGAAAGAATTATTATTTTTACAAAGATGACGTCTGTATGTATAGTAATCTAGTCAACTTCGAGCGGGGTTAAGACGTTAAGTGAACCCAATTTAATCAATTTATGATATATTTGAATTGAATTATTCCGTACACTCCTTCCACCAAAAAAATAAAATTTATAAATATAAAAAAAATCAGAATGATTCAATCTATTTTAATTTTTTTTATTTCATAAAAATGAGTCATTCTATTCCTATATTTATTATTCTAATCCAAACGTATCATTAAGGTCTACACATTTATTTTCATTAAAATAAAAAAATAATAAATTAAATGTTAGTCGAGTCGGAATTAATCGTGCGGATAAGTCATTTCTTTATATATTTATAAATTGTTTGTTTATGAATTTGAATGAAAATTTGAATTTGAATATTATGTTAATTTTACAAATATAAAATCACAATTAAAATTGAATCCACAAGACGTTTCAAATACAACTTAATTTTTTCCGAATTACTGAATCGATAAGATAGACGAACTGAATTGCTAAGTCAGATTTTTTGAGTTGAATGACTGAATAAGCAGCTGAATGAAATAAAAAAAATTTAAAAAATTAAAAAAATATATTAACTATTATATTAAGTAAATTTACAACAATTTTGATTTTTTTTAGAGGGGTAAAATAATAAAGTTTTGTCATTCAGATGTTTCAGACAGGTCAATTATCAAACAATTTTTTTTATTCAGACTCAACTCATTCAAATTCAAACTCAAATTTATTTAATTTTTATCAAACATCCCTCGCTAATGAATGAGGGTCGTAAAAATGGAGCGGTGAATTTTGTTACCCCTCCCCAGTAGCTCTATGGCTCTGAATATATACATGCATAATAGCTGACACACAGACTGCAAACTGCTCTCACCTCACATGACTATTCTATTATGCTGCAACCACGTCTACGCTAAACAAACAACCGCTAAAAGACACTCATACCCCCAACTCTTTCACTCTCATCTTTTCTCTTTTCTCTTTTCTCTTTCTCTGGTAAAAAAGCTTACCCTTCTTCCCTCCCCCTCCTCTCTCTCTGAACAACAAGTACCCTGCCCACTCCATTAAACAAAAGCTCCTCCTCATCAACTCTTTCTTTCTTACCTTTTTCTCTCTATACAAAGCTCATCTTTAAAGCTTTTGTATTCTGGCTATCCCAACAATGGAAGCTTTCAGCTTGCTCAAGTATTGGAGAAGTGCTGGAGCTGGAAGAACAGGCGTTTCAGTAGCCGGAGACACCACCTCTGCAAAGGTAAGCACCGCCACCGCCACTACTACAACTACCATTGTCACTTCTGTGAGCCACCACGTATCGGAGTCCGACGAAGAAAACAACGCCGACGACGGCCCATTCTTCGACTTGGAGTTCACCCTAGATGACGGCGACGAGCAAGTGAAGAGTGAAGACAATGACGACATAATTTGTGCGGAGGAAAATGACAAAGAGAAGGATGACACGTATTCTGATGAATCCGACGGTGAGAATGAAAGGGAGTTGAAGTTCACCCTTTCGTCCGCTTCCAGTGGCGATAGCATCGATCCGAATGTTTCTCTTTCTCCCTCTGATGATCTATTCTTCAAAGGACGGCTTGTTCCGCTTTCTGAACCGAATTGCAAGCCTGTTTCTCTGCTAAAATCTGCCACAAAATCCACAAAATTTGGTGTCATGATGTTGAAATTGAAGAAATCGTCAAAATCGAATGAGCCTGAAAAAGCACACTGCGATGAATCTGCTTCTGAAAATCCAAAACTAGAGAGAAAAGAAACCAACAAGCAGCAGAGCAAGCCGCAGGGGAAATTTTTCACTGTGAAGTTCAAAGTTGAAGAAGTGCCGATTGTGTCTTTGTTTACAAGAGATTATAGTTCGAAAGGAGCAAATAATAAAGCACAAAAGCAGAATATTGAAAAATCAGTTCAAGACGAAAGGGGATTTTCAAAAGATGTGATGCAGAAGTACTTGAAGAAGGTGAAGCCTCTTTACGTTCGCGTGTCGAAGCGATACGGCGAGAAGCTAGGGTTTTCTGGACAGTTGAGCTTATCCGGAACAATTAAAGCCGGACAAGAGCCACCACAGTCTACTACCTTTATAAAATCTCTGCCGGTGGAGAAAAGTGCGACGGAATCACCGAAGGTTAGCGAAACGCAACGACAACGGAATGTGAAGAATGAGAAGCGGGGAAGTTTACCGGGCGGGCGCCTTCATGTGGTGCGTAAGCATTTAGGAAAGGGGAGATCAGCAACGGTGGCGGCGGCGGCGGCATCACCGCCGGAACCGGTGGCTTCAAAACGTAGGGATGATTCATTATTGCAGCAACAGGATGGGATTCAAGGTGCTATAATGCATTGCAAGAGATCCTTCAAAGGCTCTAGAGGTACATTACACATTTTTACATTGTATTATTAGTTTGAATTTTGAACTTATATTTTAGGATTTATGATATTATTATCCGCAGGAGTGATTTTTAAATAAGCAGCTTGTGATTGTGATTGTGATTGTGATTGTGATTGTGATTGTGATTGTGATTGTGATTGTGATTGTGATTGTGATTGTGATTGATTTGGTGATTTTTTGATTGATAGATTTGGAGGCATCAGGTGAATTGGGGTCGGTCGGTGATGAATCGCAGGAGAAAAGTAGGTTGTGAATCTGGCAACCGATAAATGTTTGAGACTTGAGGTGAGCTGATGAGCTGAGGTTCATGAGATGAGCTGAAAATGGAAAAGCAGCAGCAGCAGCAGCATGTTATTATGTTTGGGTCATTTTTCATCCATTTTCAGTAGATGTGGGACGGATGGGATGATTGATGGAAGAAAAGAAATGACTAGAGGTAGAGGTAGAAGATCTAGTAGGAAATGAGTTATCAATTATGACTTGGTTGTGCTTTAGTGTTTGTTTGTAAACAATTTAGATTAAAAGAAAGACGAATGAGAGAGAAAGATGTTACTCCAGTAGATAAATATTTTATCAAAAAAAAAAAGTAGGTAGAAAAATATAGTAATAGCAGCTGATGAAGCTGCAGCAGCTAGGTAGTAGTCTGTCTGTGTGTCTGTCTTTCTGCGGAAGTGGTAATGAAAGGTGAAATGGTAGGGTAGGGTAGGGTAGGTGTAGGTCCTTTTATGTATGTAATGCATTTAATGTGTATATTTAATCATTTATAATGTTCAATAGGAGTATTGTTTTCCGTACTATTACTAACTCTGTTCTTAAAAGATTGTTGTTTAAAGTTTTGATACATGAATTAAAAAAGTCATTTAATACTATCATTTAACAATTAAAATTTATTTGAAATTTCATCACTACCCTTTATGGGAAATTGAAAACTATTAATATAAGGAAGATAATTTTTTGAAATAATGAGAGAAGATAAAGGTAATATAGAAAAATAAATAATTTATTCTCTTCAAAAATTGTAAATGTTAAATATTTTGGAATAATTTTTTTTTAAAACGATAATCTTTAAAAAAGGGAGAGAGTATTATATTAGATTACCTTACCAAAATAGATGATGATGATGTTTCCATTTTGTTGCCTTTTTTCTTACGTATTTGCCTCAAGGGTCCAGCCGTCCAGACATTTGAGGCCTGACTGCCTGCTCGGGTCATTTGATTTTGGAGTTGGCCAGGGCTTTTGATTCTAGGTCACGATTTAAAATCCAAATGACCCGGCCAGATGATTCTTTCTGATTTTTTCTGATATGTACTAGTGTCAAAGTTGGATGGAGTTTTTCTATGGGATTTATTATTATCTAAATATTAATTAAGCCACAAAATTATTTTTTAAATGTACTAAATTTGCATAACGTATGCATAATGACTGTAATGCTCTTTGGGTGTCACCTTCTGATTGTTGATATCCTTGCATAATTATAATTTTATGCAGCCTATTTATGGAATAAACTACACACATACATTCCTTCAACTCCAATTAAGATGGCCTTATAGTAGTAGTAAGTAAATAACAGAATGATCAAATTATATATATATATATCTTACATACATTAATATCATACACCAAATAAGTGAAATCAAAATCTAAAACCCCCCCCTCAAAAAATAATATTCCTATAGTATCTATCTCTAGAGTGCAAGATATCGTTTGCACTTCTGATCCACAACTGTCTCGTTAGCTAAACTTACTGTCAAGGTGCAATCCAATTTCACTCCAACCGTCTTCTTGATAATATTGATAATCTCAACTCTTCCCTTGATGTTGGTCTGGGTATTCACCGGCATCGTTCCCGCCGTCAAATCTGCCACCAATCTGGGAACTCTCACTATTTTCTCCAGCATAAAATCCATTGTAATTTTCATTCGAAACGTTTTTTGGGCCTTGGCATTCCCCTGAGGATTTCTAGCCTCCCCAATTAGCACATCCTCATAGTAAATACTAGTGGTGGCATTCTTAAATTTAAAAGCAGCTGCATTTGGATTTTTCACAGACACATCGGCTATAAGTGTCAAGTTTGTGTTTGGCACCAAATTCAATGGGTTAACACTCTCTAGTCCTCGTATTGTCACGTAATTTAAATTCACCTTTGGATCTTTAACCTTAAAAACAGTTAGCATAAGCACCAATATAATCACTCCAAGAATCGCTAGTACCACCGTGGTGCAGCCGCAGCACTGGAGGCATCTTTTCCGGTTGCGCTTTTTCTTAGACTCCTCCGCGGGTGGTGTTGAGGAGGCGTTGTTGTCGTGGATTGCAATCCGATGAGCCTCCGGGGCTAAGGGATGTTCTTGCTCATTCTCTACCATGGCTAAAAATTAGACTTGAATGGTGTATTTTAGAATCAAGTGTTGAGATGTTTATGCCATGTGTCGACCAGATATATATACATATAGAAAGGCATGGGTATTTTATTTTATTTTTAGGACGCGTTGCCACGGCTTTGAATATTTGACTATCAAGACTTAATTTGTTGAAGAAATTCTGTAGCCTTGGCAAAGACTCTCGAGTGTTTCTACTTTTTAATTTCTTGACAGTAGAAAACAAGAATGTTGACGGAGTCAATGTATGTAAATTATTATAATATTATTATTATAAATAAAGGAATTAGGAAGCTTCTATATGTTTGAATTAATATTGTTGATGAATAGGTCGATTGTATGTATACGTATAACGGGAGATGTGGAAGGGCTGCTGCAGAGATTTGTTTTAATTTATATAATAAGCATAAACATCAAGTACACATGACATTTAATGTTAATTATTTGTGGTCTTGTTTGGCGGTCTGTAACGATTTATATTTGTAATTAAGAAGCAGACTATTCTATTCTGGATGAGTATTTGGTGGTATTATTGAGGAACTGAGTGTGAGCCTTAATTTGAAAACGAAAGCAATACAAGATTTGAGATGTATTTTGTAACAAGATAAGATAGATGTGCATAAGCATAATAGTTAGTTGGACTATACACTTCTTTCTTCTCCACAGACTCTGTTTACACTCATTTTGCATTTAGAGAGAATAAAATACTCTAGCTGCAATTAACGCAAAACGACCTATTTACTCTAACTACTTTTACTCTAGTTTTATTTTGGCCGGATGACACTTCTCTCCTTTCAAGTTGCTATTTATTTTTAAAGTGGTACCTAAAGTTCATTTTTTTTGGTGTTTCGGTACTCCTACCCGATTTGAACCCAACTCGACCCAGTTTGATCCAACCCCAATTTTTAATATTTTAAAAGAGAATCTTATTTAATATTTTAAAATAAATTATTTTCTTAAAATAATAATTATTTTTAATATTTTAAAATAAATATTCTTTTAATATAAGTAATATTTTTATGTTTAAAATAAAATATTATTTTTAAAATTATTATTATTTTAAGGAAAAAATATAAAAACTTTTTTTTCAAAAATGAGTAAAGTTTTATAAAATATAGATTCAAAAAAAAAAGTACAGTTAAAATTTTTAGATCTTAATTATTTTTATAAAAATTACACATCTTAAAAAAAATTATTTCTGTTGTATGAAAATAAAGTTACATTTTTATTTTATTTTTTGAATATATATTTTATAAAACTAAACTCCTTTTTTAAAAAATGAAATATTTTCCAAAATTTTTTCCTGAAAATGATAATTATTTGTAAACTTTTAATTCATGTATTTTTTAAAAAATTGAATCAGTTTTTTGTATTTAATTTTACTGTTTTTGTAATTTAATTTCTATTTTCAGTTTTGGTTTTAAAATTCTAATATGAAGAATACATATAATAATGGTAAAAATATTAACTTTTTTCTGAAAATAAAGTTTACATAAAAATGAAAAAAATATTTTTTAAAAAATAATGTTTAATTTTCTTATTTCATTTTTTAAATCTATATTTTATGAAACTGTACTCATATTTCAAAAAAAATAAAATTTCAAATATTTTTCCTTAAAATAATAGTAATAATTTTTATAAATTTTTCAAAATAATATTATATTTTAAAATATTAAAAATAATAATTATTTGCAAATTAATTTTTTTAAATATTTTATTTTAAACTATTAAATATAATTATTATTTTAAAAATACTATTTTCTTTTAAAATATAAAAATAATTATTTTATTTTAAAATATTAAAAGTAATTATTATTTAATAATTATCTTAAAAATAAGTGAGTGACAACTTAGAAGGACATAATTGTCATTGAGCTGGGTTTTTTTTTTTTACGTTCTTATACAATTTTTATTTCATAATTATTTTTGTATAATTTCTTATGTGAACATTGTAATCCTTGGTGAATTATGTTAGCCTTTTCATCTAATCCTATCTATGTGAAAATAAAGGGTAATCTAGTCTTTTAAGATTTCGTTCTTTAGCCCTTCCCCTCTGCCTTCCATTATAAGTTAATAAAATTATCTTGGAGTCTTTAGAACACTAGTATAATTGATTTGGACCAAACTTTAGTAATATTGAAGATAATTAATAAATCGATTGGGATCAATAATTATTACAAATAAAAAAAGGGTTGTACATTACTATCAAAATTATTATACATAAATTAAAAAAATACTACTCCCTCCGTTCCTAAAAGATTGCCGTTTTAGAAGAAAAAATTTATTCCAAAAAATTTGTCGTTTACAACTTTCAAGGAGAATAAATTATTTATTTTTCTATATTACCCCTACCTTCGCTCATTGTCCTAAGAAATTATCTCTCTTGTATTAATAGTTTTCAACTTCCCATAAATGACGTTTTAGACTTTTTTATTTGTCCATCCGTCCGTCCCTATTTAAATGACGTTTTAGACTTTTTTTATTTGTCCCTAATTATTTGACGTTTATTCAAATCTAGGAGAATTAATGATAATTTTTCCAAAAATACCCCTCATTACTCTACCTATTTTTTTTTGGTACTTTAAACTCATTAATGATTTAAGGGTATTATAGACAATTGAGTACTATATTTAATGCTTTTCAATTATTATCTTAATGGGTGTGCCCATCTCTAAAAGGTCATTTAAATAAGGACGGAGGGAGTACTTTCTTAATTCATGTGCCAAAATCTTAAACGACAATCTTTTAGGAACGGATGTAGTACTAATTAAGAGCATTACTAGATTAGACAATTATTTAATGTACATTTGGTTGCGTCTATGCATTAAAATAAAATATAAACATTAAAATATTTATACATTCACACGATTACGAGAAAGTCCGCACAAAGAAAATTGTTGAAAGCCAGACAAATAAAAGGTTCCTTTACACTAATATACAACATTTAGAAAGTAATTACAAAAATAAAACATACACAACATAATTACAAAAATAAAACATAAGCAATATAACGCCCTAAAATCACGTGTCATTATCCGGTCGGTTATCCAATTTCATATTTGAAATTAACCGTCCCTAAAATCATGCAACTTTGAAATGGAACAACGGATGATCAACGGAGAAGACAAAATACAAAAAGCCTCCCTGTCATGATTAAACTCGTAATCTCTAAGATCAAAGACGCATCTCTAAGATCAACGACGAAGAAGACGAAGCCAAATACTGCAGATCAACGACGGAGAAGACGAAGCTGGTTGTCGCGACGCATCTCTAAGATCGAAAATAGCATAAAAAAATCAACAACGCCTTCAAGATCATAAACCAAATACTGCAGTGATTGTTGAATACAAATCAACATCAATTTCGATCAAAAAATACCGAGGTATGTGAGTTTAAAATTTATAATCATATAGTTACCTATTATTACATTACTTAATTACTATATTGGTTACCTTTCTTAAGTTTTTTGCACTTAAAATGGTCACACAGTAAGAATAATGAATGTTTTGATTGCAATATGAATGTTTTGATTGCAATTGCATGTAAAATGCACTTGATTCATCGCTTAACATTGCATTCGTTCTTGCCTAACTATGTCTTTGTTCTTTGTTTAATCTTTGGATTGGTTAATGCATAATGGTACTAACTAATGTTGCATTTATTCTTCGATTAATAATGATTTTGGTTATCGTGTCAATTACATTCAAGTTACTAACTAATAATGAATTGGATATTGTGTACCATTGCTTTGGTTCTCGATTAATAATGACTTTATTATTGTGTAACATTATAATGGTTCTTGATTATTACTTGATTCTCGATTAATCGCCGACTTGGTTATTACTTAACATTACATTAGTTTCTTTCTCGACTATGTCTATGTTATTATTTAATCTTTGGATTGGTTAATGCATAATGGTACTAACTAATGTCAGCATCGTCTTCGATTAATAATGATTTGGTTATCGTTGTACCATTACATTGATTATCGACTAATAATGATTTGGTTATCGATTAATAATGACTTTGTTAATGTGTAACATTATAATGGTTACTTAATGAAGACTTGTTAGTTCTTGTTAATGCCGATTTAATTCTTCGCTTAACATTACATCGCTTAATGTCCGACTATATGTCTACATGTTATCGACTAATACCGATTTGGTTATTGTGTACCATCGCATTGTTTCTTAACTAATAATGACTTTATTCTTTATCATGTAACATTATAATGTTTATTGATGAAGACTTGAGTTATCGATTAATGATGACTTAGTTCTTTGCTTAACATTATATTGGTTAATGGATAACATTGATTTTGTTACTTACCATTACTTATTACATTGATGAGATAATGGAGATGATTCCAGGTTGTACTTTATTTCAACGCATACGGGTGATAATAACCAAGACACCAAATTTGAAGTTCTTGGCATATTAGTTCCATCAACAATTTCGTTCAAAAAATGCTAACCAAAAATATGCAAATTGCATTACGGCTTGACACAAACGCAACAACATTGTCAATCAAATTTCAGATTAGAAACGACATTTCTCGATCAATTGTATCGATTTAAGAACTTACAATTCTTTCCGAAATGAGTAGAAAATCGATGAACAAGGTAAATTCCCACCGATTGTGGATATTGAACATGAATGGGACGACATCGATCTTGCATAATTTGACAAATATAGAAGAATCTACAATTCACGATGTAATGCCAATCGATCAACACAAGGAATTCAAAGATTAGTTCCACTAGAAGAAGCCAATCATGCCAATTTGGAACGCAATATGCCGATCGACTTTTGCAATGGAAATTATTGAACAACAACGAGATGCAGACAACATGACAAATCATACATGTAAGAACGATATGATGATGTAATATCGGATTCGAATGAACGTGAAGTAAAATTACATCAAACCTACATGCACAAAAAAATCCTCTCACAAGCTATAAGCGTGCATTCAATCGGTAAAAAGCAGACAACACAAAGTCCAACGAACAAGTTATAGAGACTTTTGCTATTGTGTAATATGCACGATGAAGATTGCAAATGGAAGATGAGAGCATCAAGTTTCGTAAAAACCAAAGATATCTTCAAGGTTAGAGAATTCAATGATATCCACACTTGTTCGGTGAATGTATTTGGGAGACCACAGATACAGCAAATAGTGAGTTGGTCGTTGAATGCATAATGCAAAAATAACAAATTTGAAGAAAATATACACACCAACCGATATTGTGGAAGACATGATGTCGAATATAATGTGTCTATCTCTTACCAAAAAGCATGGAGATCGAAGGAGAAAGCGTTGGAAAAGGTGAGAGGAAATCCACACGACTACTCACTCATCCCATCATGGTTACATCGCTAAAGAAAACAAATCCGGTAACACTTTAAAAACATTTATTGCTTTTATATCATTATGCAAGAACTAATATGATGTTCCACAAGAATTCAAGATATGATTACACGATAGATTGTTTACCAATGTAAATTGTTTCTCGATTAATATCAGATTGGTTACCTTCATTTAACATCTCAAGTTATCAGATAATGCATTGGTTACCAAACATGTGGTTACCACGCATTAGTCAAGAATATTATTCAAGAACTAAAATATCATTAATCAAGAACTCAATTAAGCATTATACAATAAACAATACACCTTTTATAAAGATGCATGTTTAGTTATTATTAGTATTAGACCATTTGTATGCGGTTATTATACATGTTTGGTTACCTTAATACGCATGTTTAGTTACAAAATGTAATATACAATTTGTATACCATTAACCACATGAACGGTTACCGATTACTAGTGATTTGGATACAGTTACTACTTGTAATTCTAATGATAGTGCTGATGTTTTATATCAGGTTCCATCACAGTCCTTGAGTTGGAAACAAATGGTCGTTTCAAGTATCTATTCTTTGCCATTGGAGCATCCATTCAAGTATGGCACCATTGTTTTCCAATCATTGTAATCGATGGCACATTAATACAATCAATTTACGGGGGGACATTACTGATAGCAAGCACACAAGATGCAAATCAAAACATTATTCTGATTGTTTTTTCAGTTGTTGACAGCGAAAATGAATTGTCTTGGAAATGGTTTTTTGTAAATTTGAGAAATGCTTGTGGAGTTAGGGAAGGTCAATGTATTGTTTCGCATGCATATGAAGCCATTATACAAGGATGAATTGTGTGTTTAGGATATCATGCATGGTTCCCGCATATATCATATCTTGAAAAATATAAAAACAGATTCAAAAAGAAAGGAGAAAGGTTAAACGAGCTTTACAACGGGTTTCAGAGAGCTTACATCGCATTGAATAATTCAACAAACACACGGTGAACTTGATGCCATTGATCCTCGAATAAGGACATATCTGGAGGAAGAGGTCAAGTTGGATAGGTGCACCGTGCTCTACATGGGATGTATGGCAGTGCACTCAACAATGACTTCAAACACCGCCGAATCTATTAACAATGCAATCACGTTTATCGTGGATTTTCCATTCAGTAAACAATGATTGAATGCCTACGTTATTCAGTTCAAAGATGGTATTTCATAAACAAACAAATGTACCATATCAACATTCACAACACTTTCCACAACAAATGAGAGAAAGTTGTAATCTAATATCTTTAAATCAAAGATACTTAAGGTAATTAATACTCGATTTAAATTATTGCATCCTAATTTGCATTTGCAATCTAATCGACTATTACCGATTTGGTTACTTACTAATGCTAACTTAGTTCTTGTCAGGCAACATTAAATTGGTTATCGATTATTCTTTGAGTTAGTTCTTTGTGTAACATTATATCGACTAACAAAGAATTTGGTTATTGGATAAAATTATAATCTTTATCAAGTTACAAGAGTAATGCTAACTTACTTAATGTGCAACATTATATTGGTTAATGACTACTACTGAATTACTTACTGTGTACTTATATACTGGTTACTATATAATGCTTATTTGGTTACTGTGTAACATTATATTGGTTACTGATCAATACTGACTTAGTTACTATATAACATTATAATGTTCTTGAGATTTATAATTGTTTCTTTTATATTGGTGGTTACTTATTGACTAATATTGTGTACTAGTTAATTGGTTCTTGTATATTTAGGATGCAATTGTTAATCCGATTGTATACATTGGGTGTTGTAGGTTGAGACATCAAACTTAGTGATTTTCTTTATTTATTTATGTCTCTAAACGAGATATTGTGGACATCGAACAAAAGACACGCATACGTCAGTAAATTTCAAGATTACGAGATGCCTTCCTCAAGACTTCAATAATTATGAAAGCAAGAGAAATTTGAGTCATTATGATTTTTGCTCAAGAAATTACACTAAAGCAACTTTGGTCAAGACATATTCGAACTTTCCATCATGCCATTAGATGACAAAGAAAATTGGGATGTATCGGAAGAAGTAAAAAAACATATGTATAAAACCACCCAACACAAGTAGGCCAAAGAGGAAGACCAAAAATGAGAGGTACAAACACGGATCCGAAATCAAAATTCAAAACAAATGCAAAGAAAAGCAAGAAAAAGGACACAATGTAAAAATATGCAAGTAATCCCCGGCTTTTAAGACCACTAAAAAGGGTCCGATATAGTGCGATTAAATTAAGAGTGTAGATATATGAATATATTATTGTTTACTTTGAAAGTAACCATTAAACGATTGGTTTGTAAAATTTTTTGATTGTGTATAGTAAAAAAAATTGTTATTCATTTATATATTGATTTTGATTTCAATGAAACATCGACAATAATAAAGAATCAAATAAATACATAATAAAGAACCATAATAGCTTTTTTAATGGTAACAACATATTTACATAATAAAGAACTATATAACGCTTAAAGCAGCCTAATAACATAACAAAGAACTATACCAGCTTTTTAACAAAATAATTACATACTTGAAAGAACCATAACAATGTTTAATGATTTCCAAATAATTACTTATCAAGAACCATCACAAGAACCACCTAATTTCATAATAAAGAATAATACCATTTTATAATGGTAACCACAACATAAACAACTCAGTATATCCAAAGAACATATAATTAAAAAGGTATTGAAGTTTATGAAACCCATGTATACTCACACATGTCCACTTAACATATGATATATGTCCCGATACAATATTGTAACTCTCAGTTACTTATCAAATCATTATCCGTTACCTATTTATACATGATTGGTTACCAATTGCATATTACAAAATTATAATTGGTTACCATTTTATACATGACAAGAACTATAATAAAGAACTATGCCGCTTTTTAATGTAAACCAAATAATTACATAACAAAGAACTATAATAATGTTTAATGGTACCCAAATAATTACATAACAATAACCATCACAATAACCACCTAATTTCATAATAAAGAATTAAAACCAGATTTATAATGGTAACCACAACATAAACAACTTTTGTAATTAAAAGGGTATCAAGTTTATGAAACCCATGTATACATAACACATGTACACTTAACATATGATATATGTCCCGATACAATCTTGTAACTCTCGTTACTATCAAATCATTATCGATTACCCTTTATACATGATTGGTTACCAAATCAGATATTTCAAAAAATTCAACAAACACAACTTAAAAAAGAAACAAAATACCAACTAACAAACAATATCTCTTTCATTAATGCTAATATAATCAAATATGTAATCCAATCTACATAAGATCCGGTGAACATCAAAAAATCATATACCATACACAAATGTTGTGTATAACACCAAAACTTAAAAAAATACACAAACAAATTAATAAAGACAAAACAACAAAATCCGAACTAATCAAAATCTAGAACAAATCTTTCCGAAATTCTCTATCAAGATTCATAGCCCTCCAACTGCTTGTTCCAAAGCATGCATAAATAGGTTTGTGCATAACTTTTTCGATACTTCATGAATGGGGAAAGGAATAGAATCGATCAAACTTCGATGAATGACACTTTCAAAGAAAACAAATTGTGAACATCCCACAATCACCGTAATAACAAAACAACATATAACAAAAATCAAAATAAAATCAACCTATATGTAATAATTAAAAAATGTACACAATTAAACCCTTACCCCTCTACTTGTTCAGAACCGCCTCTCAAGAAATTCCAACTCAATTATATCGTCTTTCGTCCTTGTTGTGATACAGGTCATTTTCCGGCCAAGTCAATGTCGACCTATATTTCCAAAAACCGGACTCAAGCAGAAGTATGGGAAGAATGAAGATGTTTTACCACAAACATCGATATTTTAGTTTGCATGGATTTCTTTTTTGGTTGTCAGAGAATTGTAAGCGATTAGACACCCACGATGCACATCAAAAGACAACAACAACCAATGGTCCATGATGACATATGAATTGGGAACAACACATAGTCAACGTTCCTCCATAAGCAGTGTGTTGACATCCATAAACAAATTTATGTATGTATTCAAAGAACATCACCTCCCCACACGTAACAATTTTGTCACAATTTTTTTTTGTATACTCCTCGAAAAGAAGCGGTGATCTTGGCCGTGAAACCAACAATCCGTGGTCGTTACCCTTATAGAACACTTTCGAAATGTCTTGCCAATTTACTAAATAATACAAGGCAATATTGATGTGCTTTAAGCCAAAAAAAATTAATAGAATATTAACAAATTGTTGGAAAATGCAAGTATGTGATTAATGTAACTAAATAATGTAAATATAACTACAAAAACATAATTTTTAAACAAATACTCACATCGTCGTCTAACCACTGCCCAAGCGTCTTTAATTTATAGAACCACATCTTCGATGATATTGCAATGGATCCAAATACAAAAGAAGGCATGATAATATCGTTCTTTCCAAGAAATTTGTCCGTCCTTCAATATACACACTACTAACATTAACAATTACCGTATTAATATACACACTACTACAAATCAAACTTGCACGTTCTATAATTAACATACTAATCAACCAACTTAATTTTAAATAAAGACTCGTTAACCAACAAATATTAAAATCATAACCATAATCAAATATTAACTAATACATAACTAATAGGTAACCAAAACATAAACTAATATTAACCGTAATATAAAGTAATAGTAACTATAATATTTATTTAATAAGAACCACACCATTTATTTAATAGTAACATTTATTAAATATTTAATATTACGCAAAGAACTAAAAACAACATTAATCAAGAATTAATTAAGTATTATACAAGAACTAAATGTAATGTTACACATTAACCAATACAACATTCGACAAAGAACTCAATACATCATTAGACAAAGAATAAAAACAACATACAAAAATCAAGAAACTAATCAACAACTTAATTTTAAACATTAATCTGTAACCAAACCATAATCACATAAGAATCTAAACATAACTACTAGGTAACCAAAACATGATCTAATAGTAACGAGTAATATAAAATAATAAGAACCATAACATTTATTTAATATTAACCATATGTTACTTACAATAATACAAACTTATTTGTTTCATAAAAACTATAAGATTGTTAACAAAAAAAAACAAACCGCTTTTTCGTTGTTTATTCCAATTTTGAACCATTCTTCAAACAATGCCTCTTCAAAATTTGAGGCATCTCCATGCATGATTTGGGAAATGACTTAAACGTGTAAAGTGTTTGATTAAAGAAGACTCACCACTACAAGAGATGATGAATCACCGATCCGAAGTTTCTGCCAGATATGGAGACCAAAGAAATGACACTCTTTGCGGTGTTCACGCATGTGTCTACCAACGGCTTTGTGGACACTCTTTTCCAAATCATCACACTTAGCTATGTCCTGTGTGGTGAGAACCATAAAATCAAGAGCATATACCTACTTGATGCCTCACCTTTCTTTCCCTTTTTCGGTTGACATAAAAAGGTAATATATACGATTAAGAATCTGAATAAAATAAACTAATAACCAACCGATCGTATACAATGACCAACAAACTAAAATGAACATGTTATATATTAAGAATCAATAACATAAACTAAAGTAACCAAATCATAATATAATTTTAACCAAAACACAATATTATGATAACTAAAACACAATATCATAAGAACCAATTCACTATATAATGGTAACTAAAACATAAATAACATTTAAATAAATGATGGCCCATAATTATAACACTAACCTTATCAAAGATCATACACAACAATCTCTTTCCCAGTACATTGGCTTAATATGTCAAAAGACGGCATGTCATTATTATTGTCAATCTACACAAAATAAAGAACCATTTAATAATTTAAACAAAAGACATATATCACATAACAAAACAAACAAATATGTCTAACCTCGACATCTTCTTCATCATCATTATTTTTTTCATCTAAGTTCTTCAACCATAACAAAGACATTCAACTTCATTAAGAATCTCAATTACATTCACATCATTCTTCTCCACGTAATATCGACACATCATCACCAACTTCATTAACCAATTCAATTTCATTCCCACCCTTCTTCTCAACTTCATCCAACACATCATCACCATCATTATTCTTATTCACTTTTGAACCATGATCAACATCCTCATCAACATGGACCTCCTCCACCATGACATCATCATTCTCATCAGCAACATCATCAGCAGCATCACCATCACCTTCACCACATTCATCACCTTCACCACCTTCACCGCCTTCATAACCTTCATCACCTTCATCATCATCATCATCATCATTGTCAGAATCGTCATCATCAGAATCACCATCAAGCTTTTTGTCCCCCACGCCTTTTATAAAGACGAACTCATCTCTAATAATGGACCTAAGTTCCCGTGATAATCGGACATGTAAAAGTCGTGATTTCATCTTTAATATCATTCACAACTTTCCAAATTCTTTCTTCAATTCGTAAACTTCTTTCTTCAATTCGAGACACTTTCTTCTCCAACGGCTTAGATCAGACATCAATCGCTTCTTTCACAACAGATACATCAACACCAATGTTGTCGGCCTTCACTTTTTGTCTACTTTCTTGTCACCATCCTTCCCATTAAAAAGTGAAAACCGCTTCAAATCAAGCCGATCTTTCCCTACCGTGGTAGAATTAAACTATTTATCCTCAAATTTGAAAAATAATAAGTATACTTTAGTATATCATCTAACAAACAATGTACAATTACATTGAAATAAATGTAAAATAAGGAATAATAAAACATAATCAAGAATCAAATACATATATACAGTAACCAAATGTATAATAAGTAAGAACCAACTAAATGTATAAATGTAACCAAATGTGTATATGATTGGTAACCAACAACAATGTCATTAGTAAACTGAATGTAATCTAATCAAGAATGTATTTTAATATTCAAGTAACCAAAAAACATTGTTATTATTAACACGCATATAAAATAATCAAGAATCAAACGTGTATATTAAGGTAACTAACTACTTTGTTGATAAGTAAACTTCACATAATATTTTCATTTATCAAGTATATAACTAAAGGTAAAACAACATACTTGTCTCTAACAAAAAATTAATTCATTCAACTTGTCATTAGAAAGCGGCTTCATTAACTCCTTCCATCTCAATAAAGCGGACATCCCAGCGGATGCTCGCTATCAGACATATACCCCGACTTTTGAATGTCGGAATAGTTTCAAACATAAAAACTTGGAATACATCGGAAGCCCATTCAACTCAGTACGGGTTTTGGTGTAATAATCCATGTAAAAATTGTATGTTGAAACACCATTCTTTTCTTTCCTATAACGTCCTTCAAAGCATTAGACAAAGAGTACTTTGTCATCTCAAAAGCAACTTTCCCCAAGGAAAACTACTAACATCGTCAGAATACAAAAAAATTAACCATTGCCCCATCAACGTAATTTTCGTAAAATGTGCACATAATGAAATTAAAGACCAAAAATATCATGTACATCTTAATAAATTTCGCCATCATCATCAAAAATTGCCTTCCTATATATCCTACCTATACTACTACGTGTCACAGCCTTCGTCAACAAAAAACTTACTAATAAGCATATTCTCCATACCTTTATATGGAGTTATATCATCCTCACCTTCCGTCTCAACCCGGATATTATACAAAACTCGTGTAAACCGAACTCAATTCTTTCTCTCCGAACAAAAACTACATTTCACCATTATCCTCGGGTGAACCTCCCTCACAAGAAGCGTGGTGAATAATCTGGGAATACATTGGTGCTCACCAAACTCAAGAAAATTCCCAAAACATGTTGCCATTTTAAATTTATCCAAATTGACTATTATTCAATTTTTTTTTAATGATATCGGGACTTCCGCGCGGACCAATATATCACTTTTCCGGGTGAATTTTATGTTCCATTCCTCGTAATAAAGATCCCATAACCGCAAGTAAACAAAATCGATTTACAAAGTAAACCAACCAATCATACGATGAAAGAACCAAAACAAAATAGACAAGTAACCAATATATCTTTAGTCATTAAACAAAACATTGTTAATCAATAACTAATCCAAAGATTAGACAAAGAATCAAGACAAAGATTACACAATATAATAGTTAGATCGCAACTAATAAATCATTAGACAAAGAACTCAAGACAAAGATTATACAAAGAAACATCATGTTGCAAAGAAGGTAACCAATGTGAATGGGTTATCGATTAATCTTGTATCTTGGTTGCCTTCATCTAACATCTCGGTTATCGTTTCAATACATTGGTTACCAACCATGTGCTTACCAATCATTAGTCGAAATATTATGTAAGAACAAAAACAAAGATTAACAAGAACTCCATTCTAAGATTATACAAGAACTAATACAATGTTGCGACAAGAACTAATATAGCTTTAGACAATATATTGGTTAGACAAGAACCAAGGCATCATTAGGCCAGAACCAAGACACACATAATACAAAGAACTAAGACAAAGATTAAACAATATAATAGTTAGACAAAGAACCAATAAATCATTAGACAAGAACCAAGACAACATTATACAAAGAAACAACATGTCAGTAAAGAAGGTAACCAATGTAAATACAAAGAACCAAGACATCATTAGACAAAGAACCAAGACACACACATATACAAAGAACTAAGACATCATTAGACAAAGAACCAAAATATCATAAAGACAAGAAACAAGACATCATAAGACAAAGAACCAACACATCATTGAAGACAAAGAACCAAGACATCATAAAAGACAAAGAGCAAAACATCATAAAACAAGAACTCAAGACATCATTAGACAAGAACTCAAGACACTCTCTTAAGACAAAGACTCCAAGTCGGGCTTTTGGTTACCTTCACGCGAATATGGTGGTTATTGCCTAACGATCGTTACTAATCACGTGGTTACCAAGCATTAATCATTAATATTACGCAAGAACCAATTAATCATTATATAGTAACCAATTAAGCATTATACAAAGAAACAATAACAATATTTAAATTAACACACCTTTAAAATTCGTTGAGTTGGAATTATCTTCCGGATAAGACTTGAGCTTCATTCTCGACAGGAGGACATCAAAATCGTAATCTAATCAGACTTCGGAATGTTTGATATCACTATGTATCACCAAACCGCTTCTCATTCTTACTCGATTTATTACCTACATCCTTCCCCTTCCCTTCCCTCGCTTCTCCACAACAAACTTCTTCAAGTTCTTAATGTAATCACCCTCCACGATCCTTTTCCTCTTTCCATCCTTCTTCCTCAGATCATTCCTCAGATCAACCATTCTATACAAAACATAAAAATAACACAAACCAAAACAATGAATACTCCATTCGTTAGTAAACTACTTTAATATATAATACATTAAACTATTAAGAAAATACTCACTCAGCGAATAATAAGCACCAATCAATCAATGGAGAAGAAAATCATACCGCAACAACAACAAGGGTTAAATCACTAATCGAACCAGATCGCAACAAATGAGTAACAAAACGATAATGACGTAACAACTAACAAATATGGCGAATAACTAACGAAGACGATAACGAGATCACGAAGCGAACAAATGAGATGGAGAATCTAGCAGATTAAATCACCGTAAACAATTGATAGAGATGAAGAACGAACAAACAGAGGAGAGAGAAACAATGGTTTCAAAGATGCGTAATGGTTTGAAATCAAGAGTCCGTCAGATAAATGATAAGGCGGTTATCATCACTAATTCAAAAAAAAAAGCTTTTGCCATGTCACCAAATAATATTAACTCTTTAAATTAAAGACTCCTAATATAATTAGTATTGTAAATATATATGGTAAATTGTTATATTTTTGTAATTATTTTATAACTGTATGACTTTTGTAATTACTTTTATAAATGTACTATAATATGTAATTGTTCCCAAATAAAACTAAGTAGTCCGTGTATCATTGGGCCATACGGCGGCCCATCATAAGTTTAGCTATGAATTAAAGGCCCCAATCATGTAAGACAGACTTTATCTCCAGAAAAAAAAGAATAAACTAATAAATAAATGAAATAATAGAGAGAAATGCATTGGAGTTTCAATTGTTTGTACTCCACTATAAAATTTATTATACAATAAGCGTGAGCGATTAAAATTTGACGTTATTCAACATCTCTAAGATAGAAATTAATAGTAGTTTTTTATTTGAATTTAAAAATATTGTGAAGATATAATTGGTGTCATGAAAACTGCAGTTCCCACTTCCCAGTAAAAAGTTAACATTTTGGCAAAAATATTTGAGACAAAGCATAGATTCTTCTTCTTCCCTCTGATTGATTGATTTATTTTTGTTTACATCATAATATAAGGCTGATATTGGGATCCGATTAGCATGAAGTTCGTTTTTAAGTAAGTTAATCAATTGATCAACTGACACACATAGAGTCTGGTCTGCATGTCAGTACTTTATTGATCAATTGATCAACTTATTTAAAAATAAATTTCATGTTAACCACTTGTCTGCTATTGGCATCCATCCATGTATCTTCAACCTCTACATTAATAATCTGACCTCTTATCTATCGTTCTAGTGAAACAGTCAGTTCCTTGAATAATGAACTCAATAATACCAATTTCACACTCAGTTCCTAATTGAATAATGAACTCAATGTTTTGTGCCTTTTAATAAGGTTAGTTACATGCACTTTACCCCTTAATCTACCATAGCTGCTCAATTTCACCAAACTTGATCCCATATCATTCCTGAAATTCGTATTATTTTTTGCCAAATATTCATTCGCCCTCGCCTGCACCGTAACATTGAAAACTCCAATCTTTCTAGCTCTAACACGTCCTCCAAAAACATCCCCATCACCAAGACTCACATTTTCATATATAAGACTTGCCTTGTTGTTCTGCAATACGAATCGACCAAATTTTTTGTTTTCGACTGTGATTTGACCCACCGTAGTCATGCTCAATGAAGTGGCATTCGCGCTGCCATTTACTACTAGTAGATTTGAAATTGTGACCGACCTTAGTTTAGCCTTAGGAGAATTGGCTTTGAAAAATATGGAACCAAATATTAGGAACATCATAATTAGCGAGAGGATTGCTATGAGAATGTAAACGATCAACTTACTGGCTTTTTGGGGGTGGGGATTATTTTGTTTTGCTATTGCCAACTGTCCGTCGCTCCGTTCATAGATTTCAGGTGGTGCCAATGGAGAAACCTGACTTTCTTCAGCCATGTTAATTATCAGCAAGTTTGTGTGTAGTCTTGAAGAGAGAGAGAGAGAGATTTTTGGTATACTAAATGATATTGCTTCTAATCAGTATTGTATGTATATATGTATATAAGGTGAAAGGGTGTTGAATTGTATGAAGAGCATGTCGTTATATTGACCTGGGCCTGGGGTTATTTTGAAGGTTTCTCGGAAGTTATTTGTTGATTTATTCAATGTGCTTCTAGCGTGTGTAAATATATATATATAGGTCCAAAGTTGATTTTATATGTAAGACTTGCTAACTCCTACACTAGTTCTGTACGGGTATTACTATAATAAAATCATTGCCGTCAGTTATGCGCTTATAAAGTTTTAATTATGGCAGAAGAAGCTTGTTCTTTTGATAGGCAGATTGTGATGTCTTCCATCCAATATAAATAAAACAGAGGACGACTTTTTCAGCTGGTGGAGTGGAGGTGAAAATGTTTGTGCTAATCAAATTTTGATGTTGAAGTGAACATTTCGACTTGTAAATTTGTCACGACGTTGCGTTTTCTTCTTTCTTGAGATGTCAAATAAATGAATTATCAACTTGGGACAAGTTGGAGTCTTAAAATAGGGCCTATTGCGGATGACACAAAAGTCTAGAGTAGGATCTCAATTTGAGTACGTGAAACTAGTCTAAAGACGTCCATTGTGCTGCTACTTTGTGGCCATTTGGAAGATATGTTAACCAACAACTAAATGCTACTTTAACATCCGATCATTTAGTGTTTTAACTTTTCCCAAACACATATTTGAGGTTTGGGTATAATTGTACTTCTACTTCTGAAAGTTTGCAATCCTTTACATTTATTAACAACAGTCTCTTATGTGCATAGGTACAAATTATGAAATTAAAAAGTAAGAGGGAGAGACTTTATGAACTTCATATAAATAGAATTTCATCTTCTATTAATGTACAAGTAAGAATATGAAGAGGAAAGAAAGAAAAAAATACGCCTCTGCACTGCTTTGTCATTCCACAAGGAATCTCCTGATGAACCCCCCACTTCCAAAAATTTGGTTGAGTTCAATTCTCCTGCAGTCCACGTGGAGGGTCTTCTTTCAAACTCCCTTTTCCTCTTCCTCACGTTTGAATGTCAAAAACAATCATGCATGCCATTTTATTTATCAATAAGGCCAACCCCTTCACCTGCCACTTCAGAACAACTTTTGTTGTTTATGGTAGTATATCATTTGGTACTTTGATGGGTGTCAAATAGAATATTATTAGCAGAAATATAATTCACATTCATCCTTCTTTTTCTGACCGGCGTAAAACTGTACAAAATCTCCCCTGCCGCTGTTTTCTTCATGCCAACCCCAACTTCTTTAGAAATGTTCCTTGTGGAATTCAAACTTGGTGGAGCCCTTTTGGTTATAGTCATAGCAGAGCTTGCTTAGTTCTTTAGCCAAGACTGGTGCCCCACAGTAGAATACGCCTGCTCCAAATTATATACCAACGTCAACAAAAACATGCACAAGTTTTCTCAAATTAAATGCTAGTGGAAATACTCTCTCACCTATCCTTTTATTGGCGTGCTTCTTACAAGTTTTTGAGAAAACTTTCTTCCAATTAGGCCTTGCAAAATGGGTTCGCACCTGGTCACAAACAGATACAAATTGTGAAGGTTGTCTATTAGCTCGGTACCTATTATAAGTGAACTATTTGCATACTATATCATTTAGAGTAGCATCTCTTGTAGTAGATGGGAACGTCATTTAAGAAATAAAAGATCATAGTATGCATGCCACAAATATTTGAAACTAGGGCCCTAAGAGGAAATGTATGAGAATTAAGAAAATGAAATGATAAACATCATACCCTCGTGCCAGATACAATATCAACCCCATTCTTGGCATGGTTTAGTGCTTGTACCATGGTGATGAGAGCTGATCGGGCATCACCTTCTTCATAGACACTGGTCAAATAGTTGTGCATCTCTATGACTCCCTGGAATTTAAAGTGACAAATTTCACCAAATTTACAGCCAACTATTTGACAGAATATAAATGATGTCCTGTTTTAAGTTTTAACCTACCCTTTGATCAAGTCCGGCAACTTCATTCATAACCCCTTTGAACCAATCAAATGAACCTTGCTCCCTAGTCACCCAGTAGAAGTAAGCATTGGTAGTCTTTAAAGTTTTCTTTGGTTTTGGTGAAACCCTATTGAGAGATGATGGAGAATGAGAACTCTGATCCGAATGGCTACTGAAATCTAAAATTGAATCCTGAAATGAATGAAACCAAATTGTAACTGTGTTTTTTTGAAAAAAAATAATTATATAATATATGCCAAATAGTATTTTCAGGGGTAGGAGATGCAATGGCCAATCAAAAATGAGTGTTTGCATAATGTAAATAGGCAGTCATTGGTATCTGCACATAAATCACTTACCGCCTCCTCCTCCATTTTGACAATGTTGTTAAGCAAATCTTTGAGAATACTGATAAAAGGTGTTGCTCCAATTCCGAGCCCCACAAGCAACAGGACATCATATTTCCTGTAGTCTTGTGCTGAAGCGCCGTATGGTCCATCTATTAAGAGCTTTGGCAAACTGTCATCTAAGGAAAAGTTTTAGATGACAATTATCTCAAGTACAACCACATATAAAGTAAGAATATGGAATGGTATACATTTTTAAACAAAAAACATACCTTTTCTTGGTTGTTTCATCAGCTCTGAGCAGCCCACTTTTCCCACCCATAGGAGGTTCACAGGCCTCTGAAAATACTCTTTTAAGTTCTTGTGTCCAGTCACCTAGCTGTCGGATGTGAATGCTTAAATAGTCATCTCCAGGAGCTGAGGTAATTGAAAATGGATGCCTAAAATGTAAGCAACATAACATGTCAGCACTAAGCACACAGACAAAATTCAATCATGAAAAATAAATCTATGGTGGTCAACACTTTATCACATTGTTCCTTCCTATACTGTAAAGATGCGTTACTCTGATTAGAGTTAGTCCTTTCTTTTTTTAATTTTATCTTTTTTTTGCAATTAATGGAAGAATTAAGTCATGAAGTAGAGGTATGAACACTACTCTTGAAATTACTTCTATTGTTGAGACCTAATTAAATGGTTCTCCAAGATCCTCAGAGAACTTCACATAACTAGAGAATCTCTTGTTATGTAAAAGAGAGCTTGTACACAAAATGGGGGATGTAATATAAAATAAAGATGTTCTACTTGAGGGATGTAAAATTGTAAATAGTGGTTTACCACTCAAAAGGAGAAACAATTGGACACTTAATAAACATGTACTGTCCACTCTTGTAGCGGAATTGTGGTGGCTTGGACATTTGCAATGTGAGAACATTTCCAGGATAAATAGTGACCTGAAGATTTTGAAATTAAAGTGAAAAGATCAGAAAAGTTAATGTCACATTCACTAAACTAAAAACTCGGTATTGGGACTATATATTGGAAGAAAATGGAAGAAAAAAAAATTCACAAGATTGCTGTTGTCAATAATTGGAAACCTTGACATTGTTCTCGTTAATCTAGAGAATAGGACTAAAGCACATTATAGGAGCTTGAGTGTGTAGTCCATAAATTTCAATGACGTTCATCTGTTTAAAAGTTTGACTACTTCAACATTTGTCTTATGTTAGAGCCTAAATGCACCGAAGGCATAATAGACTCAAGTGTCTAAAATATTGATGTGTTCAGTAAATTAAGCTCACCTTCAGAAGCCGGACAGTTGAGAATCCGGATCGGAAAAATCTAAGGGTCCTTTCCCCTGCATATAGGAGTACAGGAACGGCAAGATACATCCATGTCTACATGCATGAAAATCTTTACTTTAACTTTAACTTTAAGCAAAGAAAAGACAGGTCATCTGACTTACAAATGAAGAATAGAGGATTCATCAGTCGTACCGTCTTATAGTACCATCTGTGCACAAGGTAGAGGAAAAACCCATGGATGATGAGCAAAGCATAGACAATCACAAACAGGTGGTGTGAATACCAGAAGGCGTTGAAGCCAGTGAACCTGTCGCATGGTTTTGGCAGCTTTACAAGGCTCCGCCTGAACCACTTTGTTGCAAGTGTGAAAGCGACGGCCATAAAGATCACCATCAGAATTCCAGTTACACTCTCAATCCCTCGAACAAGGTCTACGTACTTGGGTTTATGGTGGCCAAAGTCATGAATTAGATAGTGTTCATAATCATCATCAGACTCATTTATAAGCCTTGGGAAATCGCAAGCAAGGTGGTTACCAGCGTGGAGAATAACACCAATCACAATGGCTGCAGCAATAGTCTAATCCATAAACAAGGAGAAAATAAGTTAATGAGAACCATTTTTAAAGACTAACTAATGCGATTTCTTTAATTAAGAGAATTGAATTAAATGCCATGATAGTATGATACTAGAATAGAATAGCTCAAAATAGAACAGAAAAGGACTTGAGCATACATGATTCAAATAGTTAGTTCTGTCAACTACAAACCTTAACAGTTAGTAGAACATTTTGACATCATGTTGTACTAGGTGAGTTTAGATTTCGTTTAAATATATTAGAAACTGGTAGCTAGTTATTCGGGAAGTGTCAACTTGATAATAAATATGTCAGCTGTATAAATTGCAGAGTATGAGTTTCAGAGGACACAAGTGCAGAAAGGAATTCCATGCTAGAAATACAATGTAAACAAAATATCCATCAGTCGAAATAATAGTACCTACCATATTATCCTTTCTTTATTATTAAAGCAATTGCAAGTCCTCTCATGTTATTACCTAGGCAAAAGAATTGCTTTCAAATAATTGAAAGCTGCAATCGCACCAGTTGATGCATAAACGAAAACAATAAATGGATGCCGCTTTAAAGCACACCTAATGTTTCAGTTCTACTTTAATTTTTCAATAGAATTCCCACGACTGGCATCAGATGTTACATAATCTTTTATTTTATATCAATCAAGGGTAAGGTCTTTCTTGAAGAATTAAGGCAATTTTTTCTCCCTTTATTTTTTTTCAGATTGGAAAAATGATAAGGTTGGAGAAGTCGCAAAAAGTAAACCTAAATTATGAACTTGTTTCCAACAAACACTTAGTTGAGTCTAAAAATGTCAACCATATCTGCGTTCACAGTGAAATTATATGAATTCAAGTACGTGTGAGACCATCATCTTCGCATCAATTTGTAGGGGCCAAATGAAGTTTAATTGGTAAAAATAACTGATACATGATGCTGACTTTAATTTGTCAAAATGGCCGAAACTCTAACTTATAAAACAATCCTTAACTAGGTTCCCATTAGAACTAATAAAAGTGTATAAGTAATTTATAATGTTGTAATAATGTTATTTGCCAAAGTCAATGGCTACAAGTATAGGCCGTTGGCCTAAGAGCTATAAAGCTTTAAGCCTTATTATGTGGATTCACGTCTCCTTTACTATTCGTTGCTGAATGAGAAAGACGCACCGAAAAGTTCTAGCAAAATTCTTCTTCCATTCTCTTTTAAATTACTTCTGTTCTAAAACATATACATGTTATATATATAGTACTAGTTGAAACAAAGAGTGGCTCAGTAAGTGTACCTTGTGAAAGTTGATATTGTCATCAAAGGGCACAAAATAACCTAACTTGGTGGACCTCAACCAGGTAATGGAGTTCCTGCACACAGGCAATAAAATAAGGGCCATATTGAATTTGAGAGTCTCAGCCGCTCCCTTAGCCGTGAGGAGACAGTAGCCCATGACATTGTATGCACTCTTTTGTTTATACTGTAAGAACTTCCACATGAACAGCCCAACCATTATTAAAACCCAAATTCCCATAACCCAAAGTCTCCTCCAGTTATCTTGTAAATAATAAACCAACTTTGTGCTCATTCTTTGTATGGGGCTTCTCTTTCTTAAGCCTGCTAGGTTTTGGCTCAGGGCTTGGCTTGTGTAGCTTAGTGCTTGGCTGTAGTTCAAATACGTGTCTTTTTGTAGCAGTAATGTTTCCAGCTGCCAGAGCTACGTTGTCATGAAAATTCAAGCAGGCGAAAAATAAATGATCAGAAAGTTGAATCATGAAATTGAAATGGACTAAATGATAGAAAAATGTGATGGATTTTGTCTAGTCATTACGATAGTGTTGACCACTGTTGGACTGGACCGGTCTGTTGCATGTACACGTGTTTGAGTGGTAATATGCGCATGCATTTGAGCCTTAATGTGTGAACAGCAACTCACATGGGAACTTTACGGCAGAATGCTAAGGCCCGACGTGGAAAGGACATATTCTCTCGGACAAGGAAATAATGGAGTGCGCGCTGACGTTAAGTTTGGGAAATTGAGATTTTAACTGGAGTTATGAATTTATATTGTACACCGAATTATCAATATAATTATAAAACTTAACAATATATAAAATTAGTACTGTATTAATTACGAGAGAGTAACTTATTACATACATCTTTTAAAAAAAAATTATCATTAATATTTATTCACATAACTGACAATCAAATAGTTAATGTAAATATTCGCAATATATATCAATTTTCTATTAACTTCACCAAATACCAAAAAGTAAGGTCATTATTTATATTAGCATCGGGTGGCACACATGTTGCGTGTGTAAGTTATATGAGATAAAATAAAAAAATTAAAGAACTTACTAAAAAGATAAAAAAATTACTATAAAAATGATAAAATAATAATACAATTAAAATTGTTGGAACAAAAGAGAAAAACAAAAAATGTTACATTATACCAAACTTTCTACTTCCCATAGAGGTTTTATAAAATATAGATAGATGTCCAAGAGTCAATTGCTACAACTATTTCTCAATATGTAAACATAAGATTTTATTTACTTTGTCATTAATTTATTTTTTAGTATTAAATTTTGTATACGACTTATCTAGATATGATTTAATTAAATCAAAATTTCCAATATTAAATTTTAAAATAAAATTTATTAGATGGAAATTTTTTGTTTTTGTCCATGAAATATGTATACTGAAATTATGAAGTGAAATAACTGATCCTTGGGCGATAAAATGCTTGGACTAAATATTTTTAATTCAAACAATTATATTTGAGAATGTGATAATATAAAAGAAAAACTGCTTTTAGTAACAGAGATATTAGATGTGAAAGCAATTGTTGCTCAAAGTACTTTTTTAAAAATCAAAAATTATTTTTTTTTTTGAAAGTACATCTACATTAATACTTGAGAAAACTTACTAATATATATTTAGTCAAGTGTTTTAAAAATTATTTAACTTATACACCACTATTTAAGCTTAACATGAAAACACTTTATTTAATAGCTCGATTAATAATACCCGGTGTATATAAGTTAAAGGAAGTGAAGCGGGATAAATTGGTCAGGAAAAACCACTACATTAACCTAACCTAAAGTAAGAGGGAAAAATCACTACATATTGAGCCAAAAACCACCTTTAAGGAAAAACTGTTGAACCACCACTAATTTCCTCGTCCAATACTGGTAAACCACACGATAATGCAAGTAATGGAAGATTTAGGAGGACATTTGTTGTCTACCTTGCTGACTTTTAAAAAAAAAAAATGGAATTTAATGTTTATTTAAATATGTAGTCAATGTCAAAATGAGTGCTAAAAGCTTGTCCAATTAATTAGTAATTAAATTATTAAATGCTTTGAGCACAACAAACTTTACTTGTAAGGTTATTAGGAAAAGGGCCACCCACCTCGATGTAACCGAGTCTTTCAGGGTCTAATTCTTCCATAATCAGAGCTGCATATTCCTCTGCCTGCTCCTTCAATCTTGATAGCTTATTTGCAGAGGCACTTAGTATTATGATCTACAAATTGTAAAAGTATACATTCATAAGTAAAATAATACGGAATTGTTAAGAAAAGAAAAACCTGCCGAATCGAACTCCACTAAAAATTATAAAATTATTTTTCAAATTTGTTAGGAAAATTGTCAAATTGTAGCAGATAAGGTATTACACAATTATGTCACTATAGTCTATACACATATTGGAGTCGGTGATTTTATAATTTTCGGAATGTATGGTCACCGTTATGCCTAACGTCCACTATTTTAACTCAAAGCATTACTATTATATACTCCCTCCGTCACTTAATATAAGACGTTTTAGAAAAAAAAAATATCTTTTAATATATGACATTTTAGAATTCCAAGTAAGCACTAATTGTTTAATTTCCAATATTATCCCAAATATTAAATATATATTTGGTTCTCTCATTATTTTTTGTCCAATAAATAACAAATTTTTTTTCAATACAAGGACAATATAGATATTTAATATTATATTTAAGAATAATGCTAGAGACACAACCTATTTTACAAATTGCTAATGTGGCATACTCCACATCAGCATATTGTGTGGGACCGAAGACTATATTAAACAATTTGTTGATCAATAGATTGACGTGGAGTATGCTATATCAACGGTTTGTAAAATATTTATAAAATAGTTTGTGTCTCTAGCACTACTCTATATTTAATACTATACAATCATTTTTTTAATAATTATACATAACTCTAAAAAGTCTTATATTAAAGGAGGGAGGGAGTACAATTATGCAGAATCTTATGACAAGTGCATGTATTTCACAGAAAAGGTCATAGGATCATTTCTAATGTCACCGGGATCACAGAGACACCCAAACTTATTCTCTACTACAAGTTTTGTTTTTTCGATTTAATTTGATTTAGATCAATAATAAAGATTAACAGTACTTAAGAAAATTAGAACAATTAGAAGAATACGAGATAAAGTATAAAACGCCTATATACCTCTTTAACTTCATCTTCGGTAATACGTCCATCTTCATTTTTGTCCACCCTGTATAAACATAATGAAGATGAAGATGATCTTAAACACTAAATTAAGTTATCTCGTTTAATAATTTGAAGTAAATTAGTTTAGGCATACTTACATGTCGAAGAAGATTTGAAGTCGAGAATCAAAGCTCTGATCCGTGATTTGAGACCAGTACTCATAAAGCTCCTCTCTGCTGATCTTATCCACCTTCAATCTTCTTCTTCTGCTCAAAGCATCAAACATTTCCAATGCAAATTCCTTCGAATCTCTCATTCCTTAATTCACAAACATAAATCACAAAATCCACAGTTAACAAAAAAATACTACTATTTACAAAGTAACTCTTACGATTAATAATACTACCAGTAATTAAATAGTAATAACCTATGCATTGGGCAAAATCTGAACGAAAGAGAAATCCGTCTTTAGAGAGCTTGTTAAAATTGCTTTGAACTTCGTCCCAGGCATTGATTCCATTAGTTCTACGGTTACTGATGAATTTGAGTCCTTGAAGTGCTTTTTGAGCACCGGAACGAGTTCGATCGAGTTGAGCTCGTTGCCGCCACACTGCGCGAGCAGCCAAAGCAGAATCCAAACCGCTAGTACTACCACTTCCAACGACGCCATTTAATGACGAAGAAGAGGAGAGCGCACGTGACGCTTGCGCGTGATTCCACGAAAAGCGCCGTAGCTCAGCTTTGAGCTCTTGTGAGAAATGTTTGGCTTTCGCCACCGCCTCCGCTTTTAACTCTTGTGAGAATTGAAGGAGACGATTCGACGAGCTCCGCCGCATCGTCGGCGACCTAGAAGCCGACGCCGGAGTTTCAACTGCTCCTCCGGCAGTTACTTCCTGATTCGTGGCCGGCTCGACACTGCGTATAACGACTGTATCATCGCCTTGAAGATCAAGCGTTACTTCAACATACTCCGCCGCAACGATGGAAGTGGAATCAGTTCCCGGAGACGATCCTTCGCTCACCAACTCGCCGGGAACGGTGTCTGAAGCCCACCGGCGTTCATGCCTGGTGAATCCCCTCATTGTTTCCTCACAAATCAATGTTGGTTTAAATTAATTGAGTTGATAATCAACCAATGTGCATTATCATGAGAATTAAGAGGCGGGAGAAATTAAGAGGAGTGAGAGAGAAGAGGGTGAAATTGAAGTATTTTTAAAGGATTGGAGTCGTCGGTACGGTGTTGGACTAGAACGCGTTCAGAATCTCTTAGAAAAGACATCTACGCGTTGGTAGCTGCTTTGAGATAGAGTTTGAGAGAGAGATAGAGAGAGGGAGGGAATTTTAGAGAGAGAAAGAAGGGAAAAAGACGAGGTGTTTGCAGAGAGTCACTGGACAGAAATGGTGGGAGGGGACCGAGCAGCTGAAAGTTTTGTTTTACTAACTCTGTTTCAGTTTTACTAAAATTTATTAATACTCTCCAGTGTCCCGTTCTATTTCTACCGAAGCTAATGAGCAACGAAATCATCTCTCTTCATTTTAATAATATGAAAATTAGAATGAATTTGAATCGTTATTGTGATTTTTTTTAAAATGAATCAGAACCGTTTTTGTACTTTTTAACTCAAATTTAAATTCAAATTAAATTCTACTACATCTTATTAGGGTTAAATATTTTTTCAGTAATCATACTATAAGTCGACTTACAGATGGATAACTGAACTTTTTTTTTTACAGTCAACTTATTGTACTCAATTTTACTAACAAAAATTAAAAAAACCGTTAAGTCAACCTTTGACTTAACGAAAATGATAATATGGCAGCTGACTTGTCTTAAAAAAAAGTCTGTGACAGTTAGTATGCGATGTGACAGTGATAATGTGGATTTGGAGGAATTTTTTTATGAAAAAATGAAAAAAAAATATTTTAAAGTATAATATAAATTATAAAAATTAGCCGAAAAAACAAGAAAATAAATAAATATAATTATTTTTAATAAAAATTAATAAACGCAGTTTTTATTATTAAAAAAATTAAAACGCATTTTTTTAATAAAAATAATGGTTTTTTTATTTTATTAAAAAAATTAAAACGTAGTTTTTTAATAAAATAAAAAAATGCAGTTTTTTAATAAAAAATGTAGTTTTTTTAATAAAATAATTAAAAGTCAGTTTTTTAAAATAAAAATGCACTTTTTTTAATAATTTTTTTTTTTTTTTATTAAAAAATATAAACGCTGAATTTTTTAATAAAATAATTGTTAAAAATGCAGTTTTTTTAAAAAAAAAATGCACATTTTTAAATAATTTTTTATTTTTTTTTATTAAAAAAAATAAAACGCTGAATTTTTAATAAAAATAATTGTTAAAAATGCAGTTTTTTATAATAAAATAAAATTAACAGATTAATTTTATTATAAAAAATAATTAATTTTTTTTAAGTCAAGGTTGACTTAAAATGCATTTTTTTTTAATAAAAAAACTCTTCAAAACTATTAACAGATTTAAAAATGCAATTTTTTTAATCTCTAAAACAGTTTTTTTAAAATAAAAAAATTAACAGATTAATTTTTAAAAATAAAAAAAATGCAGTTTTTTAATAAAAAAGAACAATTATTATTAAAAAAAGTGCATTTTTTATATTAAAAAAACTGACTTTTAATTATTTTTATTAAAAAAACTACATTTTTTTAATTAAAAAACTATATTTTTTTATTTTAATAAAAATAAAAAACAATTATTTTTATTAAAAAATGCGTTTTAAATTTTTTAATAAAAAAAGCTATGCTTTCTTAATTTTTATTAAAAATAATTATTTTTATTTATTTATTTATTTTCTTGCTTTTTCGGCTAATTTTTATAATTTATATTATACTTTAAAATATTTTTTTCCATTTTCTCATAAAAAATTTCCTCCAAATCCACATTATCACTGCCACGTCGCATACTAACTGTCACATAGGCTTTTTTTTAAGATAAATCAGCTGCCACGTCATCATTTCCGTTAAGTCAAAGGTTGAATTAACGATTTTTTTAATTTTTGTTAGTAAATTGAGTACAGTGAGTTGACTGTAAGAAAAAAAAAATTCAGTTATCCATCTGTAAGTTGACCTATAGTACGATGACTGAAAAAACATTTAACCCCATCTTATTATTATAAAGTTCTTCTCGGCCGTGACGAGTAGCTTCGTATTCTACTTTTGAGAATTTGAAAATGATGAGTCGAATTCAATTCATACTTATTTTTTGTTTAATGATACACCATCAATTTGAGTATATTAATGTTCGCTTATATTAAAATTCGAGTATTTCATTTTTTTCACATATCATTCAATATTTGTTCAATAAATCATATTCAAATATTCCCTCCGTCCCATAGTTATAGGCTGATTTTTCATTTTGAGATGTCCCATAGTTATAAGCTGATTTTTCATTGTTTTACTTTTATGCCGTTATAATAAATATTCAACCATTACTATTTTTTTGAAAAAACAACATTCAATGTCATTATTTTTATCACCACATTTAATGTTGTTGTATCCTATTTGGTTAAAGTTCTATGGTTATGGACTTTAATGGGCAGTACACGTCAATCAATGAAGTTGAGAGTTCCAGTGTGATAAGTAAGGAGTAATTAACTTATTCATTAATTTCATATTAAGGGTATATGTGAAAACTGTATGTTAAAAATTGCCACTTAAAATAATTTTTTTAAACTATGTGCCAAAAGAAATCAGCCTATAACTATGGGACGGAGGGAGTACTAGTTTAATCCAACCTAGTAAGTTAAATATGTGATATTTGTATCAATCTTTATAATTTATAAAGTGTAGTATGTAAGTATGTAAGTTTGTACTTGAATAAATAAATGAATTGATTGTCAATTTGTATTGCATTTTTTGTAAATTTTTTATATAAATAAAAATGAAAAACTGTTATATATAAACATTAGTTTAATAATAAGTTGTGGTTCTGTTTCAAGTGATACAATTCATATTCGAAAGTCATTTTGAAAGTTCACGAGAAACTCGTTTTGTAAACAAGTCGAGTAATTGCGAGCCGAGTAGATTCGAGAAATGTTTTGAGTCGAACTTGACGTAAAATTAAAATTTTCTTATCGAATTTGAGTGGAATCTGAACTCAATTTTTTTTAGTCAAATCCGAATAGTAGATCGTTCGCTCATATTGGACTCATTTACATATCTACAAATTGAAGTATTCCAACTAAAAATGATTTTCAGTAACATGCAGTCTTTATACTATATATTTTTGTCTTTATTTTAAATTTTATGAAAAGTATATTTTAAGACTTTTTATGGGAGTAATAAGAACATTTCACTTACTTATTTGGGTTTCTAGCTTCTCAATATTTATGTTTTTTAAGCAAAAGGCTAAAAAAATAGTAGTAATAACATAAGACTATTAATTTTAAAAAAAATATATGATTGTAATAAAATTAGAGGAATTACATGAATGAAATATATACATATCATAATTCAAACCCAACCAAACAAGAAGAAAACATGAACCCGCTCAGTACTTGTGTACTGAGCTGTACTTCTGTATTGAGTAATGATACTATATTTGCTGAACAGTCCCACATATATATATATGGGAAAATGATTGTGCACAGTCGTACTTTTTTGTTTTCTACACAGTATTTCAAAACGGTATCGTTTTGAAAGATTTGTTTTTTATAAAAAAAACACGCTCCATTCTCTCCTCCCAAATCAAAGCTTCTCTCTCAAAAATCGCTCAAGCTCCCCAAATCAGAAATCGATCCGGCATGTTCTTAATTCTCCCCAAAATGAGAAATTTGTATGGCATGCATGTTCTTCTCCCCCTAAATGAAAAATCGATCAGGAACGTTCTTCTCTGACCCAGTTATTGCTCACTTCCATTTTCCAAATCAGATATCGCTCAAGCTCTGCTCTCTACATGTATGTATATACATATGTTTGTCAATTTTCATGTTTCTTCTTGTTGTTGAGTTTATGTTATATATAAGCCTCATTGTTGTTTGTTGGTGTGAATTGGGTACCGGGTATTGTCTAATTTTATGTGGTTTAAATTTTATTGAATTATGGTATTTTACAAGTTAGGGTTGTTGTGGTGTATTTTATTGATTTGGGCGAATTACTTGTAACTAAGTTTCATGGTTGTGTTTGTGTGTGGTTATGAATTATGGTTCTCTCTAGGATTTGTCATAGTAATCAATGATCTTGCTACCAATGTTGGACAAGAACCGTTGGATATTACTGATAAAGTTCATTCCTTGGAGGACTTATTACGTATATTAAATGTAACGCAAACGAAAAGCTAGGTATGTTGTTGTAAGTAATATAACAATATATAAGGCCAGTTTTCAATTAATAGCCGGGCAAAAAGCTTATAATCCTTATCCTTAGTAGTATATTCTACAAATCCCGTGGCCGATAAGAAAGCAGCATATATAGTTAGGAATTAACTTAGGATAGGATCATAGGATGTCGAAAGGAATTGCAGGAATTGAATTGAATATGAAGTAGTAGTAAGTAGTAACTAGTAGACCACCTTTTACGATTAATTCTAAGGAAAAATTAAGTTTGTTAAAATTAAATTATTTTTTCATCTTCTAAATCTGTAGACAACTACTATATGGAGTAACATGCACAAGGTATATATGGAGGTGGTGAAGTGATGAGATCCGTTTTTCTTTTCCTTGTTGAAGTAAACCAGAAATCTTCTTCCAACCAATGCAGATAACTTATCCCACAAGATATATAACCCTAAAAAGCCTGCTATATACAACTACGTACTAGTGGTGCATGTTATAGGACATTAGTAAATAATTTATTCTTCTAATAAATTGGAATAAATTTTTTCCTTCTAAAACGATAATCTTTTAGGAACGGGGAGCATCAAATACTACTCGTAACAAATTCCTACTAAAGAGAATTAGAAAGAGAGCAAGGAGATTAGGAAAAAATGATGAAAGGGTTGCTTCAAAATCTGAAAACAAAATGCAGCATTTATTTACTTAAACGTTTAGTCATAACTCACAAGTCGTGGTGGTGTCAATATTACACCAAAATACAGCCAATACAATTATTTCATAAAAAATATTATGAATTATTCATCCTGATTTCGTGTACAATTAAAAGCCAATACAATTATTTCAAATCGTTGGTTGCCCGAGGGCCAAGCTAGACTTATTTTAAACAAATTATACAATGTAAAGCTATATGCAGCTTGATTTGGTTCTTACTATATTTTAAAATACAGACTTAAATATAAATTATTACTCAAAATTATTGATTTTTTTTCTTCAAGTTAATGATAAAACTTTTAATTTTTTTCACTTCAATTTAATGGAGATGACACGTCAATATTGTTTTAATATGTACTAATATATTTATGCATCTATAATTTTGCCCCTTATTTACTCAAAATTATATTAAAAAAAGTAATTAGTTTTTTTTATTACATTTGTGTAATAACTGGCCATGTATGCAAAGTACGTTATCAATTTATAACGTGAGAAGTTTAATTTAATTGAATTGAAAAAAATTAAGAGTTTGATAATTTAATTGAAACTGAAATGAAAAAAAATTAATAATTTATATTTAAGTCATTTTATATAAGAAGAGTAATTTTGCATGCACGAATACTATGTAGCCAAATTTTTTATAATAATTAGTTCATTAAGTTAAACTCAAAATGTTAAAATCAGTATTGAAATAATTGTGTTGAACTTGTTTTAAAATGTTGCCCATATCGGGCCTAATTCCCTGATATAGGGCTGTAAGGAAGCTTTACTTCGATATTTGACTCGTCAAAAGACAACCAGTATCCATGATGATGACCAACCCATCTACCGAGTACACCAGGAGGAGCATTTACGGATTCTCTTACCTAGTCAACCAGGCGCATTTACCGATTCTCATACCGAGTCTTCACGCGACAAACCCTAACCAGCTCGCCCCCAAAACCCAAAAACCATAACATTCTCCCTTAAACCGTGATGAATCCCATAACGAATCCTACTGATCCCAAATGGATACCTCCACGGCAGCTGATTCAGCCGCCGCCGATGCCTCCTCGCCACAACTGGACGGCTTGAGCTTCTGGAAATACATGGTGGCCGGTTCCGTCGCCGGCATGGTTGAACACATGGCCATGTTCCCCATCGACACTCTTAAAACAAGAATGCAAATGCTCACCGCTACGTCGTCACCCTCTTCTCACTCCGTCCAATTCACCCGTCTTTTCACCTCCATCGTCCGCACGGAGGGCCCAGTAGGCCTTTACCGCGGCCTCGCTGCCATGGGCCTCGGCGCCGGCCCAGCACACGCCGTTTATTTCTCCGTGTATGAGACCTGCAAGCGTAAATTCGGAGGGGCCCAACCCGGTCACCACCCGCTGGTGCACGCCGCCGCAGGCGTCGTCGCTACCACCGCCAGTGACGCCGTGTTCACGCCGATGGATGTGGTGAAGCAGCGGCTGCAGTTGCAAAGAAGTCCGTACGGCGGCGTTAGGGATTGTGTGGTGAGGATGGTGAGAGAGGAAGGGATTAGAGCTTTCTATGCATCTTATAAGACGACTGTGGTAATGAATGCTCCGTTCACGGCAGTGCATTTTTCGACTTACGAGGCTGTGAAGAAGCTATTGACAGAGGTGTCGCTGGAGGGTGCTAGTGAGGAGGGAATTTTGGTTCACCTGGCCGCTGGTGGGGCAGCTGGGGCGCTTGCTAGTGCGGTTACAACTCCCTTGGACGTTGTTAAGACAAGATTGCAGTGCCAGGTAATTGGCTTCATTTGTTTTTTTAGTGTTGGTTTATGACTACTTAAAAGTATTATTCTTTCTTCTTAATAAATGTCAGAATGGTACTTGAACTAGAATTTCCAAATTAAATTGTTCCGAAGTATAGAGGTTGAAAAGAAGAAGTATACAAGGCTCCAAATTTGTGTTAGTTAGTGCACTTGTGTGAAAGAAGTCAGATGATGGAAATTTTGAAGTTGGAATTACAGTTAACTGATTCACCACTCAACATATATGAAACACAATCGACCAAAGTAACTTGCCAAAGAGTCCGATAGAAGGAATGCTTTATATTATAAAAGAATCACAAAGATGGGACCAAACAGATAGAGATTCCACAATCCACTTAAGTCCTGGATGTTGGAATTTCATATAAGGAAACTCCAAAGACCCAAGGGAGGTAAAGATCACCAACTATTTTATGTTTGATTGCTATACAAGGGTAAATTTACTGTTTATTGCTCCTTGTTAAGAAGGGTGCAAGGTCAAAAAAACTTCCTTTAATGCCTTCATTGTTGGAATAGTATAAAGACTTCTAAACAAGACTCATGCTTGATTTTGATATTTTAAAAGATTTATGTGGTTGTACCGTCTTCTATCACTGTGGTTGTAAACTAAAACAAAAGGCAGTGCAGGAGCTGCTGTTATAATGTATACATATACTGCCTCTGTCCTGTACTGCTTAGTTCATGAAATTTTATCTTGGGGCAGAAGCTGGGAAGTGAGCCTATCCTGTGCTAAGATGAACTTCTAGAATATGAGGATATTAATATCTGAAAGGTGGAAATAAATGAATGAATGATATTAGTTACTGCTCCCGCTCCGGAAAGAGAATTTAAAATGTTAATTGACATAGATAGCCTTCTTTTAATCATTTATTTTTATGGTGCCTAAATCCAAATTTAGAGTCATGTACTGGTCATGGCCGTCATGCAGGCTATTTTCCTTGTTTTCCTTTCTACCATCAATTTTATATCGTCCGAATTGGTAGCTACAATCAAGATTTGAGATTGGAATTACAATGTAATTCCTAATTTCATGAAAACTTAGTGAAAAATGTTGGGCACTCCGCCACCTCATTCAAAATTTAATTGACAGCGGTGTCCTGTATATGGCAGATGGCAGACAACGACACTTTGTTACTCGAGAGTGGGAACACATGTCCTACAAAATGGAAGGACGACGTAGCAGTTATATCCGCTAAGGATGATTTGGCTGCCAGACCACTCATAATACAAGCAATTCAACTTAAAGGTGCTGACAATCCTTTGAAAGTGGTTGTACCAGAGCCAATTAACTTACCATTCAGACCACAATATCCTGTTGTCAGCCTACACAAAGTCCCATGGAATTATGGGCAGGCTGAAGGATCTAAATCACATACAACTGCTATAGTGTCGAAGGAGAATCCATTGTATCTTCCCCATCGGGTGATGAAGCCCACCATTAAATCAAATGGGAAAGTTCTTATGGAGAAAATTGAAGAATTCCTCCGTGTCAGTTTGAGATTGCGATTTCTGATCCTGTACTGAATTTTCAACTCCAAAACTTACCACGCTTCTAAACACCAAAAATATTGCTCCTTCACTTCTGCAGTGAAACAATTGGTTACAACTTTTTATCTAGAAAAAGAAAGAAATGCTTTCTATAGTGTGGTTTATGGACTTCTTTTTTCTTTTCAAGTTCTTAATCATGAACTTGCACAGGATCATCAGTGACGGAAAAAAGGTTCCCTGTTCTCCATAATGATTGACTGTTGCTTATTTACTCCTTAAATGTAGATTGTTACAAGACTTGACATTTAAAAAAAAAAAAACAAAGCCTATATTATTCATTTATTTGTTGGTTCATTCATGATCGAAACTGTGCACTAATAGGTACTGTGCTACAGGGTGTATGTGGAGCAGATTCATTTAGCACTGATTCTATTCGGATGGCTCTTAAGCAGATAGTAGCTAAAGAAGGCCCTCGAGCTTTGTTGCAAGGTCTCAAACCCAGAGTACTATTTCATACTCCAGCTGCTGCAATCTGCTGGTCTACATACGAGGCTATGAAGAAATTTATCCAGCACTTCTGAGAATGCCCAATCTTGCTGCATGTCGAAATGCTCCATGACTCCACAGCCTCTTGCCATTCAGCTTCTGTTCTGAAGAAGCAATTCCAAGTGAGCCCTGGCCTGTAGGCCCTGTACCACTTAAAGAATGTAAAATCCGTTGGATAATTTTGCCGTAATTGTTATTAAAGATCTGAAAATAATCATATCACAGATCATGTTCTACTTCTGCCTTGTACTTTAAAATATAATGGTAATTCGATTCAAGTAATAAGTATTTTTTTATCATGGCAATTGTGGGGAACCTCTGGTAGGATATGTTACTTAATTGTAATCGTATCTGTCATTTGAAGTTATTCCCATTGCAATTTAACTAGGGAACATAAACCAGGTAACGAAAAGGAAATGAGCTGAAATTGGCAAAAGCAATTGTAAGATCTTGGTTCAGAAAATATTTATATTTTTAAATGGAGATGCGGGGTATCGATCCCCGTTTAAATGGAGATGCGGGGTATCGATCCCCGTACCTCTCGCATGCTAAGCGAGCGCTCTACCATCTGAGCTACATCCCCTTTTGTGGCTTTATCCAAGTTTTGATATATATACTTTTGAATCCAACCGTTCCACATACACTCTCTTTCCAACAGTCGAGGGGATTCTAGTGCAAACAGATCATGTGCTGATGTAATTTGTAAAGAATTTTGACCGACAGGTTTATTTCCTATTTTTGAGAAGTTGTTACACCCAAGGACATACCCCATACGGGTGAAGTTATCCTTGGAATATTACCACATACTCCATTTCAATGGGCGGCCATACTTCTTTGTTTCTTAATTTTTCATGTTTCAGAATCTTGTCATTTTTGTTACACCAAGAGACATGGGGAGAAAAGGAGAAAGTAGAGCATAATTATCTATCGCCTGTTAAAATGATATAGACTAGGCAAAAAGAATGTCAATGTTTCCACAAATAACTTCGTCCACCGATTTTCTATTAATGTTAAAACAACATGCAAAAGGTTCCCTCGTCCACTGAGATGATAAAACATGTGGTTCCCTCTGCCACTGAGATGATAAAACCTTTCACTAGTTCTTTCCTAAGTTCAACACATTATATACAAACCTACACATTCAGAAATGACCCAACAACTTGGTATATATATAATGGGGATAGAATAACAAACAACAATTGCAGGAAAACCAAGCTTCATTCTGTCTTCATGACCATAGTGATCACTCCAGCTTCCCGCCTTCCCTGTTCCAACCCATGCGCATTAACTTCCTTGGCTTCGGCTGACTACTGCAAGGTGAGTCCAATTTCCTTACAGCCGGGGGCAGCATATATGATTTCTCTACAATGTTGACACTATTTTGTTTTGTTTCCGCATCAGTCTCCCTGAATGATTTGCTAGGAGATGATCTACTTGATCGCGGCATAGACCAATGTAGTGGTCCTTGTGCGGTGGTATCGTTATGGACACGATCAGCACTCTTTTCATTCACAGAAAGCCTAAGCTTCTTTGAGGGCATCATCTCCTCGGGAGTGTTGACCATGCTGCCAAATCCCACTTTTGTTGTTGGCGTTGCAGATATGTTCTCAGATTTCTCATTAGGTTTTAAGTTACAAGCTCTCATGGACTTCTGGGAAGGTCTTTTTAGCCATTTTATCACTCCATAAACATTTTGCTTTGAGGAATGTGCAGCCATATCACATAGTATTTGACCAGCAGCCAGTACTCTTGGAGAATGCCCAGCTGCCATGAATAAAAAGAAAGTCATGTTAAGGAGAAAGTTAATTCCCATTTAAAAACAGCAATCACATAAAAACATCACAACTGACTGATGCGACCCTATCTATTATAAAAACTAACAAAAACTTTGCAATTCAAACAATGTGAAATGGGAAGTTATTCCACAAGATACATGCCAGTTATTCGTCTAAACCCAAGAAACCTAAAGCCAAACTGTAACTAAACTTCGTACCTTGCCATCCAAACCGGCCAGAACGTGTATCAGTTCCGCAAACATATTATCTCTTATATCAGTACTTGTAGAACAGTGACTTTGAACTTCCGATCCTCCTCATGACCACACTGTTCTTATTCTTTCTTTAGTTTTTATATATCTGAAGTTTTTGCATAATAAATATGCACAACTCCTTTAGTTACTTAATGTACATGCACTGAATGTGCCAGCCAGCCAGTCCGAGTTGTTTCGTCTTGCAGATAAAAACAGTTATGTCCATAAGGATGCGTATGGACTGCAAGACACACACAAATATTCACAGAGAAGAAATTTGAGACAGTAGACATTTATTCTGCTTACAGTTACAGAAACAAATACACTAACATAATTATATAGCTATAAACAGCAAAGCAGTTGGATACTTGGACACTGCATCTAATTTTAAATAAAATGTACTAAAAGAAGCTCCCCCATAAAGATTACTTCAGATGAATAAATAACATATGTGCATAATATGATCGAAAGAAAGAAAGAAAGGGTTGAAACTAGTTCCTCATTATAAATTTTACCTGGTGAAGCCTGGGGATCCACTGGGCATGTAGAAGATAATAAACCTTGTTTAGTAATGCTAACAGAATTAGGCGAATCTTTTTCATTTCTCACAGGCACCAATTTTTGACATCCTGATGGCACTAGACTATGATGATAAGTGAGTGATTTTAACTCTGCAAGGAAACAAGACGTGGTCTCCAGAGAAGTGATAGGGTTTTCTATTTTCACCCATCTACCTTGGCATGTGGTCCTACTTGTAGATAGTTTAACTGCATCTGAATTAGACTTACAATGCCCAGAAGAAGCGTTTGACCAAGAAAAGGGAGGCAAACAACCTCGGTGAGATACAGGCTTGCTTAAACGTAGATCAGAGTTATTCCTTGAAGCTGCAGCTGGCTTGGCTGCATCCTGGAGCAAAACCTCCAAATCCTTGGGTGGAGGAAGAGTGAGGTGCTTCAGAATATCTTTCGGTTGATATAATGGGAAGTCAAATATATTAGCAGAGGTCTTGAGCTTGCTTCCAGAATCCTGAACCTTCAAGAACAAGTTAGAGCAAGAACAAGTTAGAGCCACGTAGTATAGTAGTACTGAATTACAATTTACAGAAAAAAAACACCAATGCAATTTTTAAGCGAATATATCATTGACTTATTAGATTGTAAAATATGTACAATGGCACTCACACACTGCCTATGTAAGGTACGTAGTATCTGAAAAGTTAAAACAATCAGAGCCCACTTTTAAACTCCTCCTAAACATATGGAAATCTTGTTCAGACATATCATTAAAGTGAAAACAGAAAAGAACAGTCCAATTTGCAGACCATTTCTAACATCATCTGCCTAACTTCATATGTTAAACTTACTTGCCAAAAAAAACACTTCCTATATGAATAAGATTTAACCTGTTACATAATGCAAGAACAAAATGTGGAATGGAAACAATTGATGGTAAAGTAGTGCCAAAATTTTCTGAAAATGTTGATGCAAGAGTGAGGGCGAGAAGATACATGCTTATTTTATGCCATTATTGTGGGCTAAACTAAATTATATACCATTAAACCATATACCTAATCAGAATTTTAGATTTCTTTTCAAACTAACCTTGTGGCTTGAAGATAGATCAGTCATGTTAGTGTCTCCTTTATCACCGACAGCACATCTGCTCGCTACAAAAGAATCAGAAGTCATAAGGGATGGGGGAGGAACTTCTCGATAGGAACCACCATCAATCTCCACAATTTGTGGTTTAATCTTTCGCATCCGAAGAATAGACCAAGCTTCTTCAAGAGATTGCATAATATTTGCATTTTGATTTACTGATTTCTTTCCCCTGTCCTTGGCAAAACTAGGACATTTATAACTGTCATCAAGGAGCTCAGTCAATGAAAGCTCATCAACATGCTTTGTGACATCCTCTGTATCTGGTCTCGAGCCATATACTCCTGAATGAAGTTTCCATGTGCATAAGTTCATAAATTCAAACATTGAAAATATCAGTATCAGTCCTAGATATGGAAATTCACAAAAACAAACTAGTCAAAGGAAATGACTCAATATATCAAGAGTATAACAATCACATCATAATAACTCTGTACTTTTTCACATTTCTTTACTTGAAGGATTTCTCATCCTCCTCTTTTATTCTTGTACTCTCTATCTATTCTAATGAAATCTTTTTCTATCAAAATATAACCCCTCGGTTCCAAAATATAAAATCGATTTCGACTTTTTAAACTTAATTTAAGACGTTTCAAATTCAAAATTGATATGATTCATTTAAATTTTCTGAAATTAATAAAAATTATAATCAGTTATATTTTTTAGATAGTTTGCAATATTCAATAATGTATTGACTAAGATTAAATGAATTCATATCAATTTTGAATTTGAAAATGTCTCAAATGGACTTCAAAATGTCAAAATTGGTATCATATTTTATTTTAGAATGGACAAAGTATATATATTTGGAGTCTTGGAGAGGCACCCTGCCTGAGCATGCAATCTGGAGGTTAGTTCTAATATCATATATAGTCGGATGGCATAGCCGGCAAACACAAGGTATCACAGCTTTTAGATATTCAACAGGCCAATGAATTACAGTCTATTATGCATAGAAGTTTGTTGTTATAGGATACAAGAGAATCATAACTCCATGTTCTGTTGTCAAGCCAACCAAGATAGAAACAATGTATAAATTCGATATAAGGGCTTTCCATTTGAAAAGACTCTTAATTATACGAAATTCCTGGTCAGGCACATTAACCAAGTTAAAGTGATATCCAAGATGGATTTCAAACAAAAAAGACCATTGAGACCAAGAATCAAGGTGAACAGCCATAATCATAAATAACAAAAACACCTGAAAGCGGGAATAATTTTAGGGTCTGTCAACTGTCTAAATGACACAGGCTTAAAACATGCTGTCAATAAATTCAAATCTAGCAATAAGAGATGTGAACCCTCGATGCCTTTCTCCTGTCTAAAGAAGTAAAATACCATAAAGCATTACGGCAATTTTATAGCTGCGGTATCTCCTTAAAAGTCTTGCACGACATTCTCACAGCAATATATATGTTCACAAGAGTGAAGACTGAAGACCCAAGGGAGAGGCAATTTCCTATATGTGTGATGGAGAAATGTTTCTTTGATGAAATATTTAGGTCTCTTTAATGTTTCGTTTGAAGGATGACCACATATTTAAAAATTGATTTGTCTAAGCCATTTATTTTCCTATTAATTTAATTTTCTAATTTTTTCGCCTTCTAGGTTTTTTCTAATTCTGTTAGTGTTCGGAGTGGAGAAAATTTGTTTGAGGATAACCACAGGGAAGAAAGCTTGAAATCTTATATTAGTTAAGTACCTTAGGCAACTGTACTTTCTCAATATATAAGACTAGTGACAATGTGGAAAAACACAGTAGAACAGTTAGGAATGTAGCTGACTTATAGCTGCACTATGTAGCTATAGATTTTCTTTTATTTTCTTCGCCTTTTATTCAGAGAGCAGCTAAGCAAGCCTAACATGCATCTGATATTGGAAAGAAACTAATAGAAGAAAAGGTTAAATCAACAAATGGCAATTCCACATCTGAATAGCAGTAAGTGATACTATCAGAAAACAAATAACAGCAAGTGAAACTACCTAATTAAACAACAGTCTAAACCGAAAAATATAAGTACACCTTCAATGTAATGGTGTCATACCAAGAATGTTTATCCCTCCGGCAGCTGAACTGAAGCTCGTTAATCCACTCTTCACAGAGAAAGAATCACATTTACCCTTAGGAGCTTTAACGTTTCTCTTATCACCTCGCTTGCCATTCAAAATTTTCTGCTTAGGCGTTTGAGTTTTCTCTGAAATCCGATGAGTGGGGAAAGGAGAAAAAATGAAGAGAAACATTATGTTTCTTCCAGAATTTGCCTCTTTTCTTAAGTAGATAACTTAGGCAATAACTTCAGAGATTGAAATATAGTAATTATATGTGCATCTGGGGATAAACATTTATCCATAAATAATAAGCTAAACTGACTTTTTCTAGGTTGCTGCCATTATCTTGATGATTTAGATTTTAAAGCTTTACCAATGAATGTGTGGTGACATTTTACCTTTAAGCCACATAAGATTTATTACCTGTCGCAACGAATTTTGCAGGAGACAATCCAACCTCCTTAGCTTTACTCTTTTTATCATTGGTTTCAGTTTCATTAATGTTAACTTCCAGCTGTGTCACCCGTGATCTTTTAGAACAACCAATGTTACTTTTTGTGACATTCCCAAAATTCTGTTTTTGATGCTTAGCCTCCAGCTCAGGCAACAACGTAATAGGGTTACTTATGCTCCAAATATTGAGGTCATTGGATGCCTCTTCAACATGAGTGCTGGAAACCTGATTGGGACGCTTGCAAAGTTCACTATTTACCATCTTATTCCAGACAGCTGCTTCTGTGACATTAGCAAAACAATTTCAACGGACAGAATACAAAGTTGTCCCTGGTTAGTTTCAGAAATGCAAAACATGAATAAGAAGGGGAAAAAAAGCCTGCAGCTTTCAAAACATTTCCTTGTTCTCTTATTGTATTAATGGAAGCTGATGCCCATGAGTTATAACTATATAAAAAAAAAATCGAACTATAAGAAATGAACAACACCGACGTGATCTATCAAATACGAATCCACAACAGAATTACAATTTAAACCAGAACCATCAAAATATTACAACATTTTCCTCTCTTTAAATTAATTTGTAAGGAGAATTAAAACAATCTTTTCACCAAAACTATATCTAGTACATCATTCCAAACAGTATGTATTTCCCTTAACTGCAAACCAAAGAAACTCGAGCAACTATGTGATAAAAAAGTTTTACCATTTTGGCCAGGAAAAGGGCCGGAGGAACCCATTTTAGGGCTAACATTAACTGAAACACAATCCGATTTGATTTCCTTCACTGCAACTCCAGTGCCACCACAACCTTCCGATCCCATGAGCTTAGACACCGTGACGGCCGCCGGTAAAGGCAACTCCACCGCATCCATTACCACGCCAAAAAACTTTCAGATGAACTCATCATCACTGTTGTCGAATTCCGAACAAGTTTCAAAAAATTAAGAATGAGCTAAAACTAACCACTTGAAGATTATAAAAAACTGGTCCTGAATCAAAAATGAAGATAAAGATTGGTTTTTGATGGTGGAGTTGGGAAAGAGCATAGAAATTTTGGCGATTTTGAGCATGTTGCGGCTGAGGAAAATAGGAAGGAGCCTAGGGCACGAAAATGGAGTCAAATCAGAAGTATTTATACTTTTCGGGAAAAGGCCAAGTCTTGATTCATTTTGAACGTCGGTGAGGAATATTCCGGTATGGCTGTCGTCAGCCTAGATCTAAGGACACGTGGCACATATGGTCCCACGTGGTATTATCCCTATCCAAATCCAAATGAAATAAAGTTTTGGTTATATACGTGCAGACATGTTGAAGCTTTAGTTTTTTGTATCGGAGGCGTTCGGTACCGGATTAACGACATGTATAATGTATTTTTTTTAATTACAATTATCATAATAAAATAAAGTTTGAACAAAAAAATTATAAAAAAAAAAATTATTTTTATTAAAAAACACAATAAATTTATAGTATTTTTTCAATAAAAAAATATACTTTTTTTTTATAATTTTTTGTTCAAACTTGCTCTATTATTTTATTTTTTTTATAATTATGATTTAAAAAATTAAAAAAAAATTAACACGGTACTGGTTAACAACCGCTAGAGCACCTCCCCCAATTCATGTTTTTTGGCCAATTGACATGTACCACATCTATTGAACTCAAGTCAAGCCGTAGGGCTGTTGACTGTTGAGTTCGGGTGCAATTAGTAAACTAACGCTACAGACTGGAGTACTACAAACAACACGGCAAACACAATTCAATTCTTGATCAATACTGACTGTTACTCCCTCCATCTCAAATTATTTACACTTTTAACCATCTGTACACGTATTAAATAATATAATTATTATACTAAATTTATTACAACAACTATATAAATTAAAGATTATACACTTTAACGATTCGTACTATAACGATTTTAATTATATAAAAAAAGTTAAATACAATTAATTTAGTACAAAAATAATTTTCTAAAGCTACAATTAATTTAGGATGCTCTTATATATTGTAGTTAAGGCGGATTAATGGGTGATTAGCATTTTTAAGTTATTTTATGATTATTGGTATATTGTCTATGGTGTTTTTTAAAATTATTATAATTTTATTTTTGTTTCTTTAAGTTGTATAATTTTAAAATTATTTTTAAAAAAAATTAAAACTTATGACTAATGGGAGATCGAACATTAGTTAGAAATAATATTTTATCATATATGACATTCAAACAAATCATCTTCATTAAAATGTCTATCAAATAAAGAAAAATCTCATATATTCAGATTTTTGGTCATTCAAATCGAATTAAATATTTTTAAAATTAAATTTATTTAAAAAAAAGAAGCAATCGAACTAAACAATCCGTAACTTCGATCCAATTAATAAGAATTTAAATTAAAAATATTTTTTGTTAAATAAAACTTAGCTCGGCCAGCTCAATCCATTCATAAACTCACCCGTCCGGTTCGAACATCTCCATTTAATATTTTTATTTACTTTATTTTTTGGTTGATCTTTATTTCGAAATTCCCAGTTTCCCAATTCCTGGTACATCCTTTACCGTCTCCGGTGTCACTGTCCGTTCGCCGATCGAATTCAGATTCTCTCTCCTTCAAGCACGAGCAGAAACATTGAGAGGATTTATTTAAACACTACGAAACTGGATTTCCCTGAAATAGTAATTATTCAATGAAGTGTCGATCGATAGCCTGTATATGGTCAGACTCTCCACCTGCACATAAAGTCACCGCCACGGCAGTACTCGATCGGCCGCCGACTCTATACACCGGCGGATCCGATGGCACCATCGTCTGGTGGAACCTCGTCCCTACTGATTCCAACTCTGTAAGACAACTTTTTTCCTCAAAAAAATGCATGCCGTTTGTTTGTTTTTAAGTCCTAAAGTACAATTGTCAGCTCATATGATTACTCCGTATTTGTGCCATTAGCTTAACTATTGTAGTCTAGTTCAGTGAATTGCGTTTCTTCAAATTGAACAGTAAGCTTATTCAGTATATAAAAGCTTCTGTTTAATTTGATAATATATTGATAGTTAACTGACTTATAATATAAGTGAACTTTCCTTGTGTCTGAATTCTATGCATATAAAGGTTGACAAGCTTGAACATAATTTTTTATATATTTTCTTTCAATCACAAATTTCAGTCTTAAATTTTTTGAATTTTGTCCAATTGTTTTGTTAGTGGACCTTAAAATGCATTAAAATGTTAAGTGGGACTATCATTTTGGGATGAAAAGATCATTATTTTCATTCTCTTAGGTTGTTGGGAAAAAGAATATAAGAAAGTAAGGAAATGTTGGCTTTAATTCGTTGTGAAAAATATGATAACTTAGTTTGACTAGTTTCTTTCTTTGTTAAATTAGTTTTCTCGGCAACTAGTTATATGACTGCTAATGTAATGTTAGTCTTTCGTTTTATACAAATAGTGTGTCTACTTGCCAGAAAAAGGCTGGTTTTGATCACTATTTTATGTCATCTGCTTACACTACCAATGTCATAAAATGGCCTTCTATTGTTGTAGGTTAGATGTATATCTCTCATATCATATAGAGTGGGTCACTTTAATGAATGTCTTTGTTGGTCAGGGCATACGACCAATTGCGATGTTGTGTGGTCATGCTGCACCAATAGCCGATCTTGATATCTGTTTTCCTGCCACAGTTCCGGGAGAAGAAAAAATAGGAGACTCAAGTAATGTGGCGCCCAACTTTAACTCAGTTAACTATGGTGCACTAATAAGTGCTTGTTCTGATGGTGTATTGTGTGTTTGGAGCAGAGGCGGTGGACACTGCAGGCGCAGAAGAAAAATGCCACCTTGGGTTGGGAGTCCATCTATGGTCCGGGCATTGCCTGAAAATCGGAGATACGTATGTGTTGCCTGTTGTTTTGTTGATTCTATCCTTGTTTCTGACCATCAGTTACTTGATTCTGGTGAAGGGGGTGAGGCTTTGATGAATAAGGAATTGCAATGTGGAAAACCTTCCAAGTGCACGATTGTTATTGTTGATTCCTATAGTCTAACCATTGTCCAAACTGTTTTTCATAGGAATTTATCTATTGGGCATTTGAGGTTCATGTCTGTAATTTTGCCTGTTGGGAATATGGAGAATCAATCTTTGATGATGATTGATTCATCTGGTAAAGTTGAATTTGTTCCTTTACTGAAAGACTCTGACCTGAATGGGGAAAATTTGACTAGCTTACGAAAAAGTTCTTCTGGTCTGGAAATAACAGATTCAGTTGTTGGGCCAAACGAGAGGGGATTAGTAGTGTCATTTGCTACCCTTGGGCAAGTTTTAGCCCTTGTGTATAGGACCTACTGCTTATTTAGGTTATTGGGTGATGGTACTACAGTTGGAAAGATTTCTTTCTTAGATAGTCAACTTTGTATTGAAGTCAATGGCAGTCAATCACACGTCATAGGAGGCATGTTTCTTGAATGTGATGATGCAAAGACGAAAATAACTTCGGAGGTCTCCGAAAACGTATTTCTAAAGAGTTTTGCTGTTTGGAATAATAGAGGTCATGCTATTCTGTATACTGTATCATACTCGAGCAACATATTCAAGTTTGAGACTGTATCTGCAATCCCTGCAGTTTTGCATCCTCCAGATGTGAGATTGTCTATATGTTTTCATCAGCTCAATAGCTATCTGCTTCGTATTGAATCAATTTGCTTTCACATGGAAGAACCTTTGCCGTGGAGACCACATGTCACAATGTGGTTATTGCCTCAGCAACATGATAACAATGGTAATTATTTTAATGACTGTGAACTGATTGCGAAAGGCAGTTTTTTTGTAAGTTGGGTTATGAGCTCTATTTCTTCACATACAACCGAGGGCATGAGGCATGCTGTTGGTGTTAAACCCACAGGTCAGGAAAATGATTTAACTTCTCAGCAAAGTTGTACTCCACTTCCAAAGAATGCAGATGGTATACTTGTAAATGATGAAAATTATGGTCATTGCCAAGATAAAAATCTGGTATCTTCATCAATGGTTATTTCAGAAAACTACTATGCACCTTATGCCATTGTTTATGGCTTCTACAGTGGAGAAATAGAAGTTTTGCAGTTTGATACGTTCTTTGAAGGGCTGGTTTCCCGTCATGGGAATCCTGGACATGAATCAGATTCACATGCTCCTAAACAATATCTTTCAGGGCACACAGGTGCTGTATTGTGTTTGGCTGCTCATAGGATGGTGAGTACCACACAAGATTGGAACTTCAGTCATGTCTTAGTGTCAGGAAGCATGGACTGCACAATTCGTATATGGGATCTGGACTCAAGCAATCTCATTACTGTTATGCACCAACATGTAGCTCCCGTACGCCAAATTATTCTACCTGCACCACAAACCGACCGTCCATGGAGTGATTGCTTTCTTTCTGTTGGAGAAGACTCTTGTGTTGCTCTTGTATCACTTGAGACCTTGCGAGTGGAGAGAATGTTTCCTGGACATCCACACTGTCCCGATAAAGTTTTATGGGATAGTACAAGGGGCTATGTAGCATGTCTCTGCATGAACCATTCAGGAGCATCTGATGCACATGATGTTCTTTATATCTGGGACATAAAAACAGGTGCTCGTGAGCGAGTTCTTCGTGGTACTGCTGCTCATTCAATGTTTGATCATTTCTGTAGCAGCATCAACAGTAATACCCTTTCTGTCAGTCCAGTACATGCAAATACTTCATCTTCCTCGTTATAATTTCCACTAACTGAAGATGCACACTCTTCACAATCTCACTTCAAAAATTCAGGAAGGGGTCACTTCATCAAATATTTCCCTACTACTACAAAGATGGCGGAGCCTAATACTTCTCAACTACATGCTAGTAAAAGAGATGCTGCAAATCGCCATCTATCTACAATATCAGCTTATCAAAGCGCCACAAAAGCAATTAAATGCTCTTGCCCATTTCCTGGAATTGCAACTATAAGTTTTGACCTTGCCTCATTGATGTCTCTTTGTCAAATACCCGAGTTCTTTGAAGCTGCAAGTGATGTCCATGAGAAAATCCGAATAGAGGAGCTGGGGGCTGACACACCTAAAAGTGGTTATAAGAGAGTGAATAATAACATGATGCAGAAGCAGGGAGCTGAAGGGCAAAATACCTATCACATGGTTGCAGATGATGGTCTTGGTTTGCAAGGTACCTCAACTGATATTCTGGAAAGTAATGACTGGAATCAATCACTTGAAGGTTGTCTTCTTCAGTTTAGCTTGTCGTTTTTGCATTTCTGGGATGTAGACTGTGAGCTTGATAAGCTGCTAATAACTGAGATGAAGTTTAAGAGACCAGAGAATTTCATTGTTGGTTCCGGTTTGCTAGGGGACAAAGGGTCTCTCACATTGACATTTCCTAGTCCTAGTGCTGCACTTGAGGTACCCCATTTTACTGCATTGGATGTTAGGACCAGGTCTGGACCATTTCTTTTTATCTTAAAGTTCCTTTAATTTTTCAGCTTTGGAGATCATCATCAGAGTTCTGTGCTATCAGATCAGTAACCATGGTGTCCCTTGCCCAACACATGATTAGTTTATCTCATTCGTGTTCCACAGCCAGCAGGTATTACAGTTTTTGGACCAATGCAGGCTGTATTAGACCATTTCTTTTTCCATTCATTCATTATTCCTAATCTACTCAAGAATAAGTGATTCTGTATTGGTTTGAACTTAAAGCCTTCACTTATTTAACTCGAGAATCGACTATGTGGCACTTCATTGAGAAAAATGAAAATCATTGGATTAAAAATTTCAAAATCTAAAACGGAATACAAATGAAATATTAGGATCCATCTTTTTGAACTGACTCTGGCCTTGAATAATTTTTAGGTCAGCAGGATTGATTAGCCAATACTCAGACTTGCATATATGGTTTTTAGGTAGCAAATCAAACATTTTTTTGCGGTATGCCTTTTAATGGGTTTGCCCATTATTAATAAGAAACAGCTTGATGCCAAATGTGAAGTCACCAATATTAATAAAATTTTCATTTTTACAAGCTATCTGAAAACTGTATACAGTAATTGTGTGGTCCGTATCTCTCATTTTGCAGTGCTTTAGCAGCATTTTACACACGCAAATTCGCAGAGAAAATTCCAGATATAAAACCACCTTTGCTCCAGGTAACATATCATGTGAATGGTGGTATGTTTTGTTTAAATTTCTGATGTTACCTTGATGATTATAATTTTCACATTGCATCTTTATATCTAGAATGACGTTTCCACCATTCCGTTTGAGACTTGAAATTGACGAAAACTGATATGATGCATCAAGATTTCATTCTAGTAATTGTTTATTATAACTTGTTTACACAAAAGATAAAGGGTTGTTAACATTATTCCTACAATGAACAGGATGGTGGAGTATTCTTAAGCATAAAATTTTGGAACAGGCAATGTACCACCTGTTATGAAACTTTCAGATGTTCTCTCGTGATGTATTTTGTTTGTAAAATACAGAGGAAAAGTGGAAAACATATTCATTTGAAAATGAATCAGGGTAATGTAGTATAGTTACACCTAACAATGATAGGGTAAAAAAATAATTTTAGTATGTAGCATCTGTTGTGAAACTTTCAAATGCGCTGTTATTATTTAATTTATTTGTTAAAAGATGGAGTAAAATATGGTAGTATCTTGTATTCAGTTGACCCTAAAAACTCTTGTTTACTTTTAAAGTTATCTCTGCTATTGCTTTTTCTTTTTGGTTTCCTGACAGAGGACTCAGTTAAACTGCTTCCTTGCAACTTTAATATGCGAAGGAAACTAGTATGAATATCTTCATTATAAAATTATGGTTTCGAAGATGAAAAGTATTATTGCTAGTGTTGAAAGGAGGAAAAGGAAACCAAAACATCTGGTTATTTCTTTTCATTGTTTGTTCTCTGGTAGATCATCAATGTTTAGGAAATTAATACACGTTATTTGTTGAATTTGAAAATTTTTCTTTCTTGTGATGCTAGAGAGGATTATTTGTTCTTGGAAATGTCTGTCTGTCCGTCTAACTTTTTTGTTTTACAGCTTTTGGTAAGTTTATGGCAAGATAAAAGCGAACACGTACGAATGGCTGCACGCTCTTTATTCCATTGTGCTGCTACACGGGGCATCCCTCGACCTCTGTGCAGTGAAAAAGCTATTGATCATGCAAAACTTCTAGTCTCCGGAGATGGAATAGTAGAAAGTGGAAATGAATATTCCAGCACAGAGGAAACATCCACAAACACTTTGAAATCTGATGGGCAGCCTACAGAAAGAGTTTCTGATGCTGAGGAATCTGAAATACTTGCATGGCTAGAATCATTTGAAGGGCAAGACTGGATTTCTTGTGTTGAAGGAACGAGTCAAGATGCAATGACATCTCATATTATTGTTGCTGCTGCATTAGCAGTTTGGTACCCTAGTCTTGTGAAGCCAAATCTTTCCATGCTAACTGTACATCCATTAATGAAGTTGGTTATGGCCATGAATGAAAAATATAGTTCCACTGCAGCAGAGATTCTAGCAGAAGGTATGGAGGATACATGGAAGGCCTGCATCAGCTCTGAAATACCTCGTTTGTTAGGCGATATATTTTTCCAAATAGAGTGTGTGAGTGGTGCATCTGCCAACTCAACAGCACATAATCCAGCTCCATCTCTTGACATTCGGGAGACTTTGGTAGGGATTCTTCTTCCAAGTTTAGCAATGGCTGATATACCAGGGTTTTTGAATGTGGTAGATCGTCAAATTTGGTCTACTGCATCTGATTCACCTGTTCATGTAGTATCCCTCATGATTCTCATCAGGATTGTGCGTGGTTCTCCAAGATACTTGGCTCAATACCTTGACAAGGTTTGTAAAGACACTTTTTATTCTATTTTTGATAGGTTTGTAGAAACCTTTTTTATACAGCCAAGAAAATTCCTTTTTTATTTGGGGAAAAAAAGAAGAGAAAAGAAAATTTTATCTTTGATACTCTTATTTGTGAACACCCACGTTGGAAAAGTAGTAGACGAGGGTTAAGCCACTCTGCTTTTGCTTTTTCAGTTATGAAATTGTTTGGGTTTGTGGATCTCTTGCGGATATCAACCTTGGGAAAATTATGTTAATGTTATGTGCATCGATATATAAAAAAGCTTACTGGGAATGAAGGAATAGAAGATTCATCTAGCCAACCCAAAGTAGTTAGTATTATGGCATTTTGAGTTGAGTTCATATATAGACTTACATGTGTCAAAATCCCTTCATTTCATGATTATGGATTGAACACACTTGTGTTCTTTGTATTGGACTAGTACTTGCATGCTAACATTCCTCCCAGTTCAGAAGTTCATGTACTTTTTGACATTGTTATGGGTTTACAAACTTGATTAGAGATTCAAAACTGTGGTACTCCCAAAATGCTTTAATGCCGCATAGTATTCTTCTAGAAAAAACAAATCGGCCTTCCTCTGGAAGGGTTCAAATTTTAATTTCTTAACTTAAAGTGGAGAAAGAGTTGAGTTTGAAATAGAAGACAGGATTGGCTCTGTGATATTTTTTTTTCCAAATTTGAAATCGGTAAGTTTTTACATTATTCATTAAATCTTTGAACGTTGCACTTGAAGTGGCTCTTTACCTACTTGAGACCAAATCATTTTTTTCTCACAGATAATACTTACTACTGACTAAAGCAATCACTTTCAAAAGGTTAAAAACTATTCTATTTATTGATTATTTTCCGCTCTCTCTGATTACATTTAATTTGGATGGCTTGTTTTGTTCGAAATGTATTTGCTAATTAATAGTTTGTTTCACCTTCTTATGGACTCACTCACCTGGGAGCACTTATTCATCAGTGTCTTCGATGACTAACTATTCTTCACAATAACTCTATTTTTTCAGCACATAATTTTCAGAACACTTTTACTTCCCATTGCCAATATCACCTAATCCATAATATTCTCTTGGATAATATAGCTTTTTCTACAATGTGTATTCTGTAAATTCAAAAAATAATTCTTAGTGTAAATGCTTTCAGTGTTATAATCTAACTTGTGGACAGGTTTGCAGGTGATCAATTTTGTATTGCAGACAATGGATCCTGGGAACTCAGTCATGCGCAGAATTTGCCTTCAGAGTTCAATGGCAGCATTAAAGGAAGTTGTACGTGTATACCCAATGGTAGCCCTGAATGACAAATCAACTCGGCTAGCTGTTGGAGATGCATTTGGAGAAATTAACAATGCTAGCATTCGGGTATATGAGATGCAAAGGTAATGGAAGTTAAATTTGGGGCTGATTTGGTTTTGAGCTCAAATAACACTCATGTATTATGTTAGTTTGTAGACAAACCCCAAAGCAAGTAGTACTTTTTGTACTAGTCAGTCAGGTACAATAATAAATCAATTTTTAGATCACAAGTTCGCTCACATGCACGTTCATGTGCCCTACTTTTTCCAAAAAACCTTGTTTGTTTCATTTTATTACAAGTAACTCATGATCAATAATTAAGGCAATCCAAAGCATTTTGTCTGTAATTTGGACAAATTGAACAATGCTTATGAAGTCAAGAATTTGATCTATTCCCATTTCGAAGTCTTAAAGACCAACTTCAGTTTGTTTGCTTGTAGAATAAGAACTGCTAAATATTGCTTTACAAACATTTTCTATTGTAGTATGACAGTAATAAAGGTCTTAGATGCAAGTGGACCTCCAGGACTTCCTAGTTTACTCGGAGGAGATTCAGAACTGTCAATCGCTACTGCAATTTCAGCTCTAAGCTTTTCACTGGATGGAGAGGTACTTGCGAACAATTTGGAGACCTCATGAAGTTGATTTTCATTGTCCTGCTGATTATTTTGACCACCTGTGTTCTTCTTGAAATCAGTTATAGCATGTACATATGAATTTTGTTACTGGTTATTAGAATAGGTTTCACACGTAGCTGGTACGATCTGTCCTAACATTGTGGAGATATATAGCGTAATAAGTTTTGCTTTGAACACCATATCTGATTGACATATTCAACCAAATTGTAATGTCAAACTTGAAAAGTTAAAAGAATTATGATATGGTAATGTTAGTTATTGGAAGATTCATTGTTGAAGATGTTAAGAGTGTTGGTTGATTTAGAAAAAGGTAATTCTGGTTTAAGTTTAATTGGTTTTTGGATTCATCCATATTTAATCCTTCAGCTGGACCCACCATTACAGCCAAGATTAGAGTTTATCTGAGCTACAATTTACACAGTAACTCATAGACTGGATCCAGCACACATGAACTCCACTGGAGGACCAATTTCTCCCAACAAAAATCTCACCATATATGCTTGCTATTTCTCGGTCATCTAATGTTGACACATTGTAATAAGCTGCAATAAAAAAGAATATTATTGTGGAAGATGGGCAGGATTATACTTGTATGCATAGATTTCTAGTCAGCATATCTTCTAGGCTTAATATTAATGATTATATATATCAACATGCTTGCGACCTGGCTTATGGCACAAGACTAGGGTTGGTTTTGTGTTCCTTATGTTTATATTCCATAACTTTTATATATGCATATTTTGAACATTGTTATGTTTTTAAAGAACATGTAACTGTTACTGTTGTATTTCTCATTGATAAAAATAAGCTTGAGCTACTAGCATTTTGAGGTGATTGTCAAAGCTCACATTTAAGTCGGTTTTCACCATAATCTTTCCTGCATTTCTCTGCGTATTGCAATTTTGCCCCCCTTCCCGTTTCTATGTTACTGTTGCCTTCAATAGCCTCCTTTCTGATGCTCTACTAATTCAAGGAGTTTATTCTCACATTACTTTCTTCTGTATATAATTTGCATAATCTTAGTTGCGTTCAATATTATCATCAGAGATTTGAAATATTTAAATCTTTTCTGTCATGTCTTTCACTAAATCATAGGCTTTTGAAATCTGCCACTAGTTTAAATCTAGTGAATTGTATTTCATTAATGATTTACAATTGTCATCTAACTGCAGGGACTAGTTGCGTTTTCTGAGCATGGGTTGATGATCAGATGGTGGTCATTGGGATCTGTGTGGTGGGAGAAACTCAGCCGGAATCTTGTTCCTGTCCAATGCACTAAACTGATATTTGTTCCCCCGTGGGAGGGATTTTCACCCAATTCTACAAGGTCAAGCGTAATGGCAAATGTACTGGGTAATGAGCTACAGGCTAATCGGCAGGTAATTATTAATTCCTTATTCATTATTCCAGTGGAACGTTTCTCTCTGAATGCATCTGGTATAGATTGAAAGTTTAAATGAATTTGTGTTGTACGGTGTTGAGCATAATAATCTGTAAAAACTTTTTGGTAGGAATCCACAAGTGATACGAATGAAACAGACAGATTGAAGCTCTTAATTCATAATCTTGATCTCTCGTACCGGCTAGAATGGGTTGGTGATAGAAAAATACTACTTTCTAGACACTGTCAAAATTTAGGCACTTTCCAGTTATAAGCTATTGTTGTCATGGGGATTCTAGTTCAGAGGAAGATTTTCTTTTCATTTAATTTGAAGAGTTCCAGTTGAGAATTCCGTCACACAGTTTCAGTCCTGCTCCTTGAGCAAGAAATGTAAATTTCTAATGACATTTACTTCACTTGGCAAAAGATCTTCTCATACCTTCAGCTGCTGCTGCTTACATTTATAGCTCGTCTGCAGTCCTTGTTCCTGCTGAGGTATAATTTTGTTTCAGGGCAGCCCAAACTTCCTTTGTAGGTTTTTGGTGGAAGCAGATAATAATGTAAGCCTCCGGGGATATCTATTTTTTAATTCATTGGTATTTTTAAAAAACTTTTTAAGACCTCCATTTCTCTCCTCTTTCGAGTCACGAAATTTCTTTTCAGTTGTTTATTTTTCAAATTTTTGGAAGGGATGGGGGTAGGCTTGTATAAATCATGTTTTGTACAAACGAGTCAACACATGCCAATTACTATCTATCACTTTTAAGGGGAATTTTTGTTCTGCTTAATTGTTTGTTGTGCTATCTTGGGTAGTCAAACCAACTTATAAGTTCTTTTTAACTAAAGGTGTTTGACAATAATTTATTTTTTGACTTATAAGTTGAGTTTTAAGTCAAAAAAAGAAGTAATTATTTGTGACTTATTTGTCATTTTAAAATAAGTTAGGTTGACCAAATGTAATATCTATTTTGTTTTTATTAATGTCTTTTTTAATAATTTTTATATTTATTTTAACTTATAAGTTATTATGAGTATAACACACATTCATAACTTGTTTTAACTTAATTTTTGATGCGAAACTCTTTTATTTATAAGTCAAAACTTAAATCAACTTATAAGTTAATTTATATTTTAGCTTTTAAAACATTACCAAACGGAACATAGTAGTGGTGGAGGCTGGAACCGTAAAGGAGATGATGATAATGAACTGTGCTTATCTTCTTCAATTAAGTTATGATTATGAAGATATATACGCAACCATGGAATCTTATTCTTTGAAGTTTGAAGGAGAAGGAACCCCAAAAGTTGGCTGGTCAATCCTATAAAAGGTGATCGAGTGAATTTGACAGATGTAACAAATTTACAATTTTGTGATATATATTTCCTTATAAATCAATTTGAAGTACGCAACATATGTATGTATCTTGTGACTTATTTAATTATCCCATGAGCGTATCACGGTACAAATGAGCTGTTGTGGTCTGTGCCATGTCTATGCAAAATTAACCAGTGGATAAAAATACATTATTCATATTTGTAAATAATACTATTTTTGTGTAATAGATATATAGAATAATTTTTTTATTATTTATTTTTTATATTTAATCTTTGATAAATTTCCTACGTCTGCCCTAATTGACTGCTTTGTTTAGTGAAACCATGAAAGATAGTTTAAATGGAACTAAAATGTCTCTTGAATGTTCACTTGATTGAGGACTGATGTAGAATAAATGGCACTTACATTAATTAACCATGTCATGCATAAGGATGTAAACGAGTCGAACCGGAGCGAACAGAGAACTACTCGAATTTGACTCGAAATGATAAAGTCGTACTCGAATTCGAATTATATTTGAAAAATCCTACTCAAATTCGACTCGACTCGAATATTTATTACTCGAATTCGATTCGACTCGACTCGAATATTTATTCAAACTACTCGCGAGCTTCAAATTCAAACTCGAATTCGAGTCTCCACATAATAACTAGTTTTATAATAAATATAATTATAAATTGAATTTGTTATTTTACTTAAAAATGAAAAAATATATTTATTATTACACTCTACAAATATAAAATCACAATTAAAATTAAAAACAAAACAAAACAATAACTAATTATCCTAATTTGATTTATATTTGTATATATTATAATGTAATGTATCGTAATATCTAATCGATTAACTGAGTATGTATCGAATCACAATAAAAAATTCGAAAGTAGTTTGAATCTTAAACGAGTTTAGTATAACTTTGCTCATACTCTACTCATATTTTTATTCAACTATTTTTAATGCTCGATTTGGATTATATTATTAACTTAATCCAGTCTCATTTCAGTATTTTTTCGAAATGAGTTTAATCGAACTCGAATCAGACGTATTGCTTTTTACACTTTAGTCATGCATGTGTAATGTATTACTTTATATTAATTCATTTCGTAAAAAGTGCTTTATTTATACAATCTATAATTATTAAGAATGTATTTTTACTTTATTTATATATTTATCCTTAAAGTATATATGTGACTAGCTAATTTAGATATGGCGGTATGAAATTATGGTAACAAACTTGAAAATAGCGTGTCAATTTTTATAAAATTAATACTAGGGATAAAAAATTATATACAAAAATTGTGTACAAACAGGTTAAAAAATGAGAGAAAAATGAAAATGAGACTTATAAATATGTTTTATATATTTTTATCGATAAATAATACATGAATCATGCTGTTTGTGCACAACAATTTTCTGTGTAGACTATTATTGTGAAAAAGAGTCATATTTATAGTCTTGAAACTGCTTTATATCCTTCTATTTTATTCTTTTATCCTTATTTTTACTTTCCCACTCTCTCACAATTAATCTCGATCTTCTCTTTTAACTCTTATTTTTATTTATTTATATTTTCTTTTCACATGCATAGATGACGTGTGCATGTCAGATGACTAGCTAGTATTAATAATAAATATAGTCGGAATAAATAAACAAATGTGCTAAATACATATATAGTAATTTTTTTGGCTACGTCTACATGCATCCATGGGCATCCTTAGGGCAGTGGGGTCAATTGACCCCATTAAATTTTTGAAAATTAATTTTTAATTTAATTTTGATTTTATAAAATGTTTAATAAAAATAAAAAATTCAGATTAAAAGTCCATTAAATGTCTCAAATTTCTACTAACACAAACACTCCACTCTTTTATATTATTTAATAATTTACATTGAACATGATATATTTGCAGTTATTAAAATGAGACTATCATTATGATAGTTTCAAACAATGAAATCTCAAAAAATATTATTATAAATAATATTTTAACAATATTATTTAGTTTTGTAATTTATTTTAGAGGACATAAGAAGTGTCTCTTATAATAACAGTGTTTTAAAAAAATTATAAAATATCATTTTATATATAACATAAGATCGAGTATTCGAAGTGTATTCAATTACATAAAACAATATCAATTTTATATGATAGTTCACACAATTATTTGCAATATCCCTCGCATTCTGACGCCTTTATTTTATTGTATTTTAATTTTTTTATAAATTTTTATTTAAAAAAAATTAATCCTACTGAATTAATGAGCTGAATCCGCCCCTGCATGCATCGACAATATCCCCATTTAATTTGTGTATTAATATTTATTTTGTTGGTTAATATTGTTTGTATAAAAGTGGATCTAATTATTGGAATAATGGTAGTCGAGAGGCACTTGCATAGAAGTCGGCATTAATACATAGAGCCTTATCTATTTAAAATATAAAATGGAGTATAATTTTTGACCATCGCTTTCAATCACAGTTGGAAGTGAAATGGCATGCATCCTCTTATTATATATATAAAGAAGAAAAATTCAAGTGGATATATATCTTAAAGTACTACATATATATTCCACCAATAATTATTGCAACTTATCATAATTCATGTGTATCATATGTACAAATTATATATGCTCTTCTTTGAAAAACTAGTGCGCCAACTTCTTTGACATTCAATTACAAGTATAGACGTACCATGTTGGAATTTGGATTGAATTCATATATATGAATATCAAAATTAAATACCAAATATAAAACTAAATAAATCAAATAACATTAAATATTAAACTTATTTGTGACGTGTTACGTGAGCCTCCTAACTGTTTTAGATTTTCTTAATATTGATAAATTTACAATTAATATTGAAGAGAATACATACACAAAAAAATGATAGAAAGTATATATATATATATCAATTCCCTACATATATATATATCTAGTTTCGGGATCAACTCGAAGTCTCGAACAGTAAATGTTATAATTGTTTTTTAGTTTGTTCAAATAATAATAATAATAATAATAAAAAGCCAAAACTAGCTAGACAGAACAAATTTAAAGATGTAGGCTTAGCTTGCTTTAAATCTGTTAAATCAGCTACAAAATGTTACCTAAAATGTTCCGTAGAGCAATTGTAAAAGGTTGAAGTTGAAATTAGGGAATCCAACTCCTCTAATCCCACAAAGAAATCGTCGTTCAAGATCATATCTGATATAACAAATTCAGCATCCTTGCCGATTCCTTCAGCCTCTTCTTCATGTTTAATGGGCTGCTGGGGAATTACTACTTCTTCACTGATATCTGATGTTGGAGAGCAACTGGAGTCTTTGGGTGTTGCCACAATAGTACTGGTATTGACCGATGAGGGGCTTTTCGGGGTGGTGAACTTGTGCCGGTTTGTACCGGCAAGAGAACTCCGTCGAGTTGGATGGCTGTGGCTATGTTCCCCGGAATAGGTTATGATAAACATTCCGGGATCATTACAGCTTTGTTCAACTTGCTTCCTTGCCAAACATCCTTTTAAGCTACTACACCTATAATAGCTCCTGCTTTTCAATTAACCAAACAAACTTTAGTACTAACTAGACAAATAACATGTCCTCTACGCTTCAAAATTAGAAATATAATTTAATTTTTGTAATTAATTAAAATTTAAAATTTATATAAATTTATTTTAATTTTAAAAACTGAAAATCGAAAACCTATATATATATGATAATTAATAGTAGTTTTATATATGAATGTAGATATGTATATATACCTTGGATAAGGTGATCCTTTAATGGGTTTCTGACCATATTTACGCCAAGCCCACAAATCAGAAGAAAGACCATCAGCAGTTACTTGAACCACCACCCTTTTGTGTTGGTTCTTCCTTATTTTAAAAAAGAAAGAAAAAGAAGTAAAATTGTCAGCAATTAAAATTGCGAGACAAGATAGCTTTAAGGATGAAGCAACAAATTAATTAATTCAAAAATTATACGTACGCACCTTTTATATTTAGCTGCATGGGCAGTATTACTTTTATTAGGACTAGCAGCTTTAGCAGGAATTGTGTGCTTCTGGATAACTTCGATCTCTTGATTTTCTGGCTTTAACTTCAGGACTTCTTCAGGGAAAGAATCGGAGGAGGAGGAGGAGGTAATAATGGGAGCTTGTGGGGAAAAAGAATTAAACATGGGATAAAAGGGCTTGTAAAGCTCATCTAATTCATCCACAAGAACTTTATCATTACTGTTATAATTGGCTTCAAAAAGATCAGGAAAAGTGAAATGAAAATCATCATCGTTATTATTATTCTGAATGTAATCCAGTGAACCGAATGAAGAAATAGTCGGATCATCAAAATAATCGGTGGATCCTCTGACAATAGCTTGCAGACCCCAATCTTCCTCCATACTAACAAATTCTCCCATTAAAATGCCACGCCCTGCCTTTTCTTCAACTGTATATATGTGTGCGTGTGCGCGCGCATGAATGAGAGAGTACTTATGAGAAAATATGGAAGGGAAGCTCCTTTATTTATATAGTATCTATTGAGGAGAGAGAAAAAGGGAGTTAGGCCACTTGTGGCGAAATATAGGAACTAGTAGATTTTGCATTTCCATTAGGGATTTCCTGTATTGGAGATTGACTTTGTTACAATGTCAAAACTCACAAAAAAAACCCTAGACTGTCCAACGCGCATTCATCTTTTACTTAGCTTCTTCGACCAGCTGGGTTTGTAGTTTAAGGGTACGACCGAGGCGAAGAAACAAATACGTAGGTTTGACCAAAATATATAAATGCCAAAAGGTGGCTTTATTAAATTAATAAATGCGTCATGACAAAAGTTGGCAGTCATAATTAAGTCATGCATGCGTACGTAAGATCATTTTCTTTATAGTAGTAATATTAAGCTAGAGGGCCGGGCATTTGTCGTCACTTTGGCCTATGATAAATTGCATACGAAAATATAAGAAATAAAATCATTTTCCTAAAATTTTCAGTCAAACATCCCGTCTTAGATGAGTTATTACGCCTTGTACGTCATGTTCATGTTTTAATTTGACAAATGATATATATATATATATATATATGTTCTCATCCATAAAGAATTTGTCATGTGAAAGATGATCAAGTAACACCCCTTTTGCATCATTGATAAACTTATCGAAAGGTGAGATTTAAACATAATATCCTAAATCGGCACAACTTGCATTGACTTTTTATTTTAATACGAGGACCCCACCATAGTCAATATGTTGTGGGTTTATTGAAATAAAATAAATTTTAATATTAAATAATACCGATCGTAAGACACCAGATTGGCCGTGTGCCTTTTTTAAAATACTCCCTACCGCCACAAGCTCTTACAGTAGTAAAAAAAAAAAAAAAAAAAATCCAATAAGGACAAGCTCTTACTACCAGAAAAAAAAAAAAAAAAAACCAAATCCAAATAAGACAACCTGACCTACTTACATTGACAAGCTCTCAAGTTCTTTATTTGCTATTCCAAATAAAATATTTGTTATTTTTATAACTCTTTCATTTAATAACAAATAAAGAATTATAATTCAAATAAAAAATAATATCCTATTTTATAAAAATATATTTTTAAAATTTTTTTTATTTGCTATTTTTATAAAAATATTTTATATTCTTTATTTGTTATAAAATATTTTAATAACAAATAGCAAATAAAAAATAGCAAATATTTTATATTCTTTATTTGTTATAAAATATTTTATATTCTTTATTTGTTATAAAATATTTTTATAACAAATAGCAAATAAAAATAAGAAATATTTATATTCTTTATTTGTTATAAAATATTTTATATTCTTTATTTTTTATAAAAATAGCAAATAAAAATTATAAAAAATACAAGCTCTTCCTATTTGTAAAATAAAAATAAAAAATAATAGCGGGAGACAACTCTTATTTGTAAAAAAAAAAATGTACCAGTAGGGAAAGCTTCTTACTTTGTTAAAAAAAAAAGTGTACTAGCCTAAATTTGTTAAAAAAAAAAAAAATTATTTTATTCAAGCAACTCATTGCTAAAGCAGACTCGAACTCATAACCTCAAACTCCAAACACACGCTATATGACCACCCAGAAGACCACTGCCCTAGTACATTAATTTCAACCCAAGGATATGTCTTTATATTAAAACTTCACCATCCCCAAAATCTATATTCTTGCATTATTATTATATTACTTAAACAAATATTATTAATAAGTCTATATAATACATATGGGGTTTGATATTTAGAAATAAGTTAATATCTATATTTATTAAGCAATGATTATTAGTAATGATTTTATATATTAAGCAAATGATTTTATTATTAAGAAATAATTTTATACATTTGATACATTTTTTATATATTTTATACATTTGATACATTTTTAATATATTTTTGATACATTTATGATAATTGATACATTTTGATATATTTGATATATATTTTGATACATTTGATACATTTTGATATATTTGATATATTTTTTGATATATTTGATACATTTAATACATTTTGATATATTTTGATATATTTGATATATTTTTGATATATTTTTGATAATTGATATATTTTTGATACATTTGATATATTTTGATATATTTGATACATTTGATATATTTTTGATACATTTGATACAATTTTGATACATTTGATACATTTTTTATATATTTGATACATTTGATACATTTTTGATAATTGATATATTTTTGATACATTTGATACATTTTTTGATATATTTTGATACATTTTTTATAATTGATATATTTTTGATACATTTGATATATTTTTGATACATTTGATATATTTTGATATATTTGATACATTTGATATATTTTTGATACATTTGATACATTTTGATACATTTGATACATTTTGATATATTTGATACATTTGAATCATTTTTGATATATTTGATACATTTTGATATATTTTTGATGCATTTGATATATTTTTGATATATTTAATATATTTTTGATACATTTGATATATTTTTGATATATTTGATACATTTGATATATTTTTGATATATTTGATACATTTTTGATATATTTGATACATTTTGATATATTTGTGATAATTGATACATTTTTGATATATTTTTGATACATTTGATATATTTTGATATATTTGATATATTTAATATATTTTGATATATTTTGATATATTTGATATTTTGATATATTTTGATATATTTTGATAATTGATATATTTTTGATACATTTGATACATTTTTTGATATATTTGATACATTTGATACATTTTTGATATATTTTGATACATTTGATACAATTTTGATACATTTGATACATTTTGATATATTTGATACATTTGATACATTTTGATAATTGATTTTATATTTTTGATACATTTGATACATTTTTGATATATTTTGATACATTTTTGATAATTGATATATTTTGATACATTTTGATATATTTGATACATTTGATATATTTTTGATACATTTGATACAATTTTGATACATTTGATACATGTTTGATACATTTGATATATTTTTGATATATTTGATACATTTGATATATTTTGATATATTTGATACATTTTGATATATTTTTGATATATTTAATACATTTGATATATTTTGATATATTTGATACATTTGATACATTTTTGATATATTTTTGATACATTTGATATATTTTTGATATATTTGATATATTTTTGATACATTTGATATATTTTTGATATATTTGATACATTTGATATATTTTGATATATTTGATACATTTGATACATTTTGATATATTTTTGATACATTTGATATATTTTTGATATATTTGATACATTTTTGATACATTTGATACATTTTGATATATTTGATATATTTTTGATATATTTGATACATTTAATACATTTTTGATACATTTGATATATTTTTGATACATTTTGATAATTGATATATTTTTGATACATTTGATACATTTTGATATATTTTTGATATATTTGATACATTTGATACATTTTGATATATTTTGATACATTTGATACAATTTTGATACATTTGATACAATTTTGATATATTTGATACATTTGATACATTTTGATAATTGATATATTTTGATAATATATCATCATATACATTTGATACATTTATGATATATGTTTCATACATATTTGATAAGAAATATATTTTGATATATCAAAATATATCATATATATGATAAATATATCAAAATATATTAAATGTATCAAATATATCAAATGTATCAAATATATCAAAATGTATCAAATATATCAAAATATATCAAATGATCAAAATATATCAAAATGTATCAAATGTATCAAATATATAAAAAATGTATATATTTGATAAAATGTATCAAATATATGAAAAATATATCAAATGTATCAAATATATATAAAAATGTATCAAATATATCAAAATGTATCAAATATATCAAAATGTATCAAATGTATCAAAAATATATCAAATATATCAAAATTGATCAAATATATCAAAATATATCAAATGTATCAAAAATATATCAAAATGTATCAAATGTATCAAAAATATATCAAAATGTATTAAATGTATCAAATATATCAAATGTATCAAAAATGTATCAAATGTATCAAAATGTATCAAATATATCAAAATATATCAAATGTATCAAAATATATCAAAAATGTATCAAATGTATCAAATATATCAAAAATGTATCAAATGTATCAAATATATGAAAATGTATCAAATGTATCAAAATGTATCAAATATATCAAAATATATCAAATGTATCAAAAATATATCAAATGTATCAAAATATATCAATTATCAAAATGTATCAAAATGTATCAAATATATCAAAAATATATAAAATATATCAAATGTATCAAAATATATCAATTATCAAAAATATTTTTGATACATTTGATACATTTATATATATTTTGATATATTTGATACATTTAATACATTTTTGATATATTTTTGATACATTTAATATTTTTGTATCAATTGTATCAAATGTATCAAAAATAAATCAAAATGTATTAAATGTATCAAATATATCAAAATATATAAAATGTATCAAAAATGTATCAAATGTATCAAAAATATATCAATTATCAAAAATGTATCAATTATCACAAATGTATCAAAATATATCAAAAAATGTATCAAATGTATAAAATATATAAAAAATTTATCTAATGTATAAAATCATTTCTTAATAATAAAATCATTGCTTAATATATAAAATTATTACTAATAATCATTGCTTAATAAATATAGATATTAACTTATTTCTAAATATCAAACCCCATATGTATTATATAGACTTATTAATAATATTTGTTTCATAATATAATAATAATGCAAGAATATAGATTTTTGGGGATGGTGAAGTTTTAATATAAAGACATATCCTTGGTGAAATTAATTACTAGGCGTAGTGGTGCTCGGGTGGTCATATGAGCGTGTGTTAGTTTGAGGTTCATGAGTTCGAAGTCATTTAGCTTAATGAAGTTCTTGAATAAAATAATTTTTTTTTTAAATGACTAAATTTGGTACATCTTTAAATTTTTTTTTAACAGTAATAAAGCTTATACTACTACTGTTACGTAAGATAGGCTCATACTACCGGTATAAAAAATGAAAAAAAACCCTGGTAATTTTGTCACTACCATACTACCGGTATTTTATTCAAGCAACTTGTCGTTAAAAAGACTCGAACTCGCAACCTCAAACTCCAAACACACGCCATATGACCACCAGAAAGCACCACCACGCCCACCAAGTTAATTTTAGCAAGGATATGTCTTTATATTAAAACTTCACCATCCCCAAAATCTATATTCTCGCATTATTATTATATTACTTAAACAAATATTATTAATAAGTCTATATAATACATACGGGGTTTGATATTTAGAAATAAGTTAATATCTATATTTATTAAAGAATGATTATTAGTAATGATTTTATATATTTAAGAATGATTTTATTATTAATAAAACTAGTGAAGTATAATAATAATGTGATTATCGAATTTATAAGTTAAGTGAAGTATTATTATAATTATAATAATGCGATTATCAATATTAGAACATGATTATATCAATATTAGTCTTTGCGTATAACATTAAGAGGAATAGTACATATTACATGTTCATTTTCATAAAATAAAAAAAACATAGAATGATTAATACAACCGACGCCTTTTTTTTTTTTGGCTCAGGAATCCCCTAGCACTCGATAGTGATTTCGCTTATCGTAGTCGGTTTCAAAGCCACAAATTGCACATTTTCGATGAGTCTTAGAAGGAATGATTTTCTCGAGTGCACTTTCTTGAATCTAGATTGTTTTTGCGGCCCTTTGTTTGAGAAATATTAGGCGGCAAAAACTCTTCTTCTTCTTCCACCTCTCTGCATCTTCATCGTCATTATCGTATCCCATATCATGATTTGGATCTCCAATTGTGCGATCAATCAATGTCGTCATCCGCCGGTTCAATAATATTCTCATCCGGATCATCTTTGGTCAACCAACTCTTTTCCTCGTGCATTCGGTTTAAAACGGTTTTGTAACCTCTGATCGAAGCAAAGCCGCTTTCTTCGCTTAACTCTCGGTAATCACCCATCAAATGATTATAAATAAGCATTGCTTGATTTTGTTCGAAATCGTGAGATGGAGTTAAAAAGTAAGTCTTCACCATTGCTTTTATTCGCGTCTCTTGTCCACCGATGAAGGATCATGTCGATTCAAGATTTGTGAAATACTCTTTGTTGTGAAATATCTCAAGATGTGCCTGCATAATTCACCAGAGTGAGAAAATATTTGGCAGTTACATGTTACCGATCCCAGTTGTCGATTGTTGACAACTTCTTTATATCTTCCACCACTTTCAAGAGCATTCGCATTATACATCGCATAAACCTTAGTATCGATTGACACACATCTCACTAAGTTTATGAACATTGTATTTCATGGAATCGACGAAATCGACGTTGGAAATGTCTAAACATCTCTTTTGTGTACACTCATGCAAAGCATGAACTTCTAAAGATGAACCGAGTATCATAATCCTTTTTACGATGTTTTCTTATGTAGTCGGCCTTCCTCTTCCGATAAACCTGTCTTTCTACGACCTTTTGACTCTAAAGACAAAACATAGCATACTGTTGATGCATTAACATACTCATGAAAAAGGCATTCATGTTTCTCGCTTCTTCCAGGTGGTAGTCATTCCCAGCGGCAAAATATCTCTTTGTATATCTTTGGAATCCATTTCGTCATACATCATACAAACTTCCAAGCCATTCATTAGTATACAATTCATAGGAACTTATCGTAATATGCCAACGCTTTTCAAATTCCTCGATGGACAATGAGTTATACACAGGTTGTTAAAATCATTTTTGAGCGATGGGTGCTCATAATAAACATGATGCACCGATTTTCAGAAATTTATTGCTAATATGCCAAGAACACAATAAATGATGACTAGTTGGAAGTACAAGTAGCAATAGCATTACTCATGGCTCTGTCTTGATCAATGATGGTTGTAGGTGCCTTGCGATCCACGGCTTCAAGCCATGCCCCAGAAACCCAAACGAAAGTGTCCTCATGCTACCGTCATCTCGTAGCGGTCTGCAAATCCAAACAATATAGATCGATAATGGTGGTTGACTTTACAAAATGGAACAAACGGCATGCCATACTTATTTGTCCCGGTATGTCTTATCAAATGTCACAACGTCTCCCGAAAAGTTGATACATAAACCTTGATCAAGGTCAACCCACAAAATACAAGCTATCGCGGTTTTGTTTTCACCGGGTTTCACTCGGAATAAAATTTCTTTGGCACTTCCGGATGCAAGTTTGTTCAAATGATTGATGATGACTTGTGCATCATTTTCATCTGCGAGAATCACGCCTTAAATCTCGCACCACATTTTCAACATTGGCGAGAGAAAGGAACATTTTGCAAACCACCTCCCATTGTGCTCAAAACATTCATCATCTTACTAGGACCAATCTGGGACTTATTTAAAGTATCAATTAAATTTCTTGCAACAGGAGTAATATTTACGTGAGTCTCGATCAAATCTACTTTGGTGGGGGTCACTAAGTGATGATTGTGCTCTAATTCAACACGTAGAAATACGCCAATTGTCTTCTTTTCTTATTGTGGACAACATATATTCTAGCTTTGCACATTGTTCGATCCTATCGAGTCTCTCTGCGTCTAGTTATTTTATTACTACTATCTTCATCATCGTAAACTCTTGCCAACAATTGGTGTCACGGCTTTTTCTTACATACATCTTGCCTAGATCCGATATCATTCAGTATTAGCATGTTTATGACTAGTTGCAATTTAATCTCAAATCCATTTTTATGAGCATATGATTTATAAAAATATTCAACCTCTTCCAACGTACAAAATAATTGACCAACGTGCAGGAACTATATCGATTTATTACTTTCAACTTCACCGACAAATTCGGATGTATTATATGACATTTTGAAAAACTTACTTGTGAATAATAGTGATGAATTTTGCTCGATCGTAACTTCAACTTGATTTTACGAAGTGAAAGTGGGCAACAAGATGAAACAAATTATGAGTAGAGGTGAAAAGAAAATAATATCGAGAGAACAAATTCTATGGAAGGATAAGAAGATAACTTGAGAAAATAGAAATTTTCTCCGACAATATTTAAAGGTAAAAGACTAGCCGATACAACTTTATAATAATAATAATAATAATAATGGTAATAAAATAATAAAAAACATGCATAAAAGTATAATATGGAAGCGGCTTTATACTCAATTGTAATAATAATAATATAATAATAATAATAATAATAATAATAAAATATTGAGAAATTTAATTTGGGGAAATGAACTGCTTTTAAGATATATACAAATTCAAGGTAAATTAAAAGCAATTTAGGCCCGTGGTTTCTAAGCGGTGGTCATTTGACGAGGATTGGTGCTTGAGGTCACGGGTTCGAAGTACATTTAGCGAAAAAAAAATTTCATTTCAGTAGTCATATTATAGCTTTCTACTTAAGTGAAGCGGTTTTATTAATAATATAATTTTTTTTTTCATATAAGCATATAGAGTATAGCCTCTACCTAAGTGGTGTTTTATTAATAATATAATAAAAGAAACAAAACAACAAAAGGTAAACCTATGAAGCTGTATTACGTGAAAAAAGCAACAAAACTTTTTACGCCATGTTTGACTACTTTTTACGCCACATTGCTCTCGGGAAAAAGAACACCGCAAGTTTCGGTAATATAAAAAGTCGTGACCCATAACAAAGTATTAATGTTTGAATTTGGTCCTAAAATAATTCATGTATTAGGACTTACTCACCTTATTTAAAGCGTCTATTGAGAACATATGTTGTTCAAACTAAAGTTCACTTGCAAGCTAGATAAAATAAAAATAACAAAGAGTAGTAGAGGAGTATTTAGGAAGAAGGAGCAAAAACTTCAACAAGTAAGTTTTTATTTATTGTTATTTGTTGAGCTTTTTAATAGTTTACATTGGTGTTATTTTTATCATCGCATTTATTCTTGAATTAAAGGGATATAATACCATGCATGTATTTGTTTTTGTTGTCATTAATGCATGCTTATCATCTGATATTATACGATGACGTTATTATTTATTGTTGTTGTTATTATTTTCAGATATAATAACAACAAAATAATCAAGATTTATAATGATCACTTTATATTTTATTAAAGAATGATATTTATTTTTAATATATTAATTAGACTAATTGGACATATTTTTACAAAAATAAGAAAAAATATTAGAGGGATAATAATAAATATAGATATTAACTCTTTCATTTAATAACAAATAAAGAATTATAATTCAAATAAAAAATATCCTATTTTATAAAAATATATTTTATAATTTTTTATTTGCTATTTTTATAAAAATATTTTATATTCTTTATTTGTTATAAAATATTTTAATAACAAATAGCAAATAAAAATAGCAAATATTTTATATTCTTTATTTGTTATAATATATTTTATATTCTTTATTTGTTATAAAATATTTTTATAACAAATAGCAAATAAAATAAGCAAATATTTTATATTCTTTATTTGTTATAAAATATTTTATATTCTTTATTTTTTATAAAAATAACAAATAAAAATTATAAAAATACTGCTCTTCCTACATAAAAAAAAAAAAAAATATACCAATACCAAGACAAGCTCTTACTACCGTTTAAAAAAAAAAAAAATGTACCGGTAGGGGACAAGCTCTTACTAGTGTAAAAAAAAATTAAAAATAAAATACCAAAGGGAGATGCTTTTACTTATTTAAAAAAAAAAAATTGTACCGGTAGGACAAGCTCTTCTACGTAAAAAAAAAAAAAAAAATACTAACCGGAGATGACTCTCTTACGGTTTGTTAAAAAAAAAATGTATCATATCTATTTGTTAAAAAAATTTATTTTATTCAACAACTTCACTTCAATGCAGACTCGAACTCATGACCTCAAACTCCAAACACACGTCATATGACCACCCCAGAGCACCCACAGGCCTAATTAATTAATTTAAACCAAAGATATGTCTTTATATTAAAACTTCACCATCCCCCAAAATCTATATTCTTGCATTATTATTATATTCTGAAACAAATATTATTAATAAGTCTATATAATACATATGGGGTTTGATATTTAGAAATAAGTTAATATCTATATTTATTAAACAATGATTATTAGTAATGATTTTATATATTAAGCAATGATTTTATTATTAAGAAATGATTTTATACATTTGATACATTTTTTATATATTTTATACATTTGATACATTTTTAATATATTTTGATACATTTGTGATAATTGATACATTTTTGATATATTTGATACATTTTGATACATTTGATACATTTGATATATTTTGATATATTTGATACATTTGATACATTTTTGATATATTTTTATACATTTGATACTTAATATGTATCTTAATACTAATATTTTTGCAAAGATGTTACTTTCAACTTGATTTTGTCATGCATCTTAATCTTAATATGGAATTGATGTATTTTTTTAGGTAAAAGATGGATAGTTGGGAATATGGGCCAATTGATCCAAGTGTTCTGCATGATCAACAAGATCATGTATCGGATGACATATATCATGGAGAGATAGGGAAAACTAAGCTCCAAATAATATATCTTGATCGGAAATATAATCGGTGGGCTTTGACAAAAGAACAAAAAATCCTTTTAGATAAATGTGGATTTGGAGTATTTAGTTATCAAGGTGTTGTACACCAAACCTGATCTTGGTTGCGATATCCGCCTTAGTTGAGAGATGGCGTCCGGAGACCAATACTTTTCATTTAAAGCGTGGAGAAATAACAATCACGTTAGAGGATGTTCACTTTATTTTTGGAGTTCTGGATGGTGGGAAAGCCCTTAACGGGTCCCTTGCATCACCAATTTGAATTATTTTAGGGATTGTTTTGGAGATAAATTAGTGGTGAATATTTTAGTTCAAAAAACGCGTCTGCAATTTCATTAGTGTGTGGTTGCACGAACATTTTAATAAATGTCCCGAGAATGCAAGTAAAAGATGTTGTAGAGGCGACACACAAAGGCATACATATTGTGGTTGTGTGGGGGCAATATTATTCCCTAATAGGAATAGAAATAGTGTGCACCCACGATATATGGCTCAATGTTGTGATCGGCCTTGATGTTAAGTAATGTCGCCATCTGCAGACAATATAGTGTGTTTGGTGCAACCATGCCACAATGGCTCATTACCCTCGTCTAACAACTTAAAGAAGTCTTTGGCATCGAGAATTCATAGGTTGCTTTCTCTTCCGCTTGCTCCCAATCAAAATCGCCCTGCAATATCATGAACCATTTCATTCATACGATGAGTCTTAATGCTCTAATTGTGTACTTGTGTGATGCCACCATCTCTTCTCTCGCCTATGTGCCCACCAAAGATTCTTCGTAATTTCTCATGAACCCCGAAACAAGTAAATGATAGTTTACCATGTCTCTCATCCATATAATTTACATTCTTACACTTCAAACATGGACATCGTGATCTGCGATTTACCATTCATACATTCAGGGTGACTATAATGCGATACTCCAAAAAAAACACTTGGCAACCAACTCTAAATTAAAACCAGAAGACCTACACGGGCACTTGACTTTTCGTCGTGCCATCCAACTACTGGCCCTGAATAGAGGTCCATGATTCCACGATACCTATGTTGACATGAATTATTGTATTCCCTTGTTAGAGATTTACTATTCAAATTTCAATCCCATTTATGATGCTTATAAATACATATAGATGTATATGTACATATATAACATGAGTGTGCATCATATATGATTATTCGAGAATTGAATAAGGATAAATACCAAAACAACCTAAAGACAATAGATTCCTAGGGTAAAATATGAATCATTGCATCATGCATGCTCAGCATACGCATTGGGACAAGTCTAAATTACTCGACCAATGAAAAAATTTGATATCTCCTTTATAATATGGATTTATCCACATGCATTTGCGAGGACATGCATACTTGACTATTTGTAGGCATATAAGAGCAACAAGAATGTATAAGAATCTCTTGAACCTTCTTCTTGATTGAATTATGGATAAAATTAATTCCTAGTTATGTTTTGTGTCATACTCATGTTCAAGTTATTGGATTGGTATAAGTATGATCATATATCGCAACCAAGGCTTTTTTGGGTTAAGCCCTAATGTTCAAGTTATATAGCCATTTGACTTATATATGAAAAAAATTCTACAGAGTCTCCCCTATAATATGGACTATCCACATGCATGCGGGCATGCATACTTGACCAATTTCGAGGCATAATTTAGGAGAATCCAATATTAGTAACAACAATAAGAAGCCCAAAAATTGTCCCAATTTATTGAATATCAACAACAATTTATCTAAATTTCAAAGAACAATATATTCAAAGAATAATGTTATATTCATATAGTTCAACACTCTTTTATTAGATTAGTATATGAATGTCATTCATATAGTTCTCATCTCTCATGATTGAACAAGATAAAAGGTGGGAAACTTGAAAACAACTTTTTAAAATTATATGATTTGCAAGAGAATTCCAATTGTTTGAGATTCTCCTAATAGGACTCTTGCCATACTCCATCTGTCCCATTTTTTGAGCCAAAGTCAAATTGTCACATAGTTTAAGAAAAAGTAAATTTGACCAACGCATTCTATAAATATCCTTAATATTTTCTTAAATAAAGTAGGTTATTAGCTATATGAATTGTTGAAAGAAAATTAATATTTTCTTAGATAAAGTAGGTTTTTTAGAGAGGAGAAAGCGGATACAATGCAAAAGCATCCATCAAAATAATAACACACAGAAAAACAAGTCACCTAAGCATTTATAGGTTTTTTTCTTTTTCTTTTTTCTTTTACTTTTTAATACTAGATCTCGAAAATAAAATAAAATTTTTTGACGTCAGGTCTAATAAATTTAACAAAATGGTCTAATTAATACATTTTAAAATTTTAATACATTTTAAAATTTAATGAGATAATATTTAAAAGATATAAACCACATCGAGGGTAATACCTGTTTTTGTCCATTTCTATCTATCTATTTATTTCTACTCCCACCGGATCGAGCCCCCCGCCTTATTTATAAAGGGTCACTCACCCCACTACAAGTACCACCATTTTATCAATTTGTTCACTCCATGTTCTCTTATCAAATTACTCCATCCACTAACAAGTTTGATTTTTGAAATATTTTTAAATTTAAATTTTATCTAATTTATTTAATTTTTTAATATTAGAAATTTTATAACTAATAGTATATTTGAATAGAGACTAATCCATCAAAAGCACTTGGGCTACTTTTTTTTTGCAAAAAGGATGCATGGATAGGACTATTTGTGCTAATTTAATGTCTTTAGGGACTATTTTATCCCATGAATGATTAGTCCTTTATTTAATCACATGAACAATTTTTTTGTGATTATAAGGCCATTTTATGATGGACTATAATCCCAAGTGGAGATGTGGTATTATAATTATCCAGAATCAAATGAGCCTCCCTTCTTTATTGAAATCAAATCCTATCTTACGAACAATAAAATTGACCAAGCTCCCATAAATTGTAACATAACCTATTCTTACAAAATTAACAACATATTTTTATTTGAATCGGGATCAAAAGGATTTCTGGTGAATTATTTCTTTGTGAAGATGTATGCATTAACAAGCTGAAATGCAGAAGAGAGTTAATGGGTCCGGACTCAAAAGGAAAGCTCCCCTTTCCAATAACACATCATTATAAAAAGAAAAGAAATGAAAAGAGAGTGGTTAATTTTAAATGGGTTACCTTTGTAGAAGCGGTGGCGGTGGTGGGAAGCGCATGGCGTGAACTTCTTCTCCTTCTTCTTCTCCCCCTTTCTCCCTCTCTCTCTATTTGGGACCTCCCTCTTCCTTTTCTCTCGTGTTGCGTGGTCGAAGCGAAATTTGGATAATCGATAACCTTTAGTTTGATTAGCGACCGCACGCGATTCTTCGATTTTAATGACATGGACTTATCGTGATCGCACGCGGTCACGATTAAAAATGGTCGCACAAAACCTTTGCGCCCAACATTTTCAAACCAAAATTTTGGTGGCAAATTTATACTTAGCGAATGATCAGCGATCGCGTGCGGTCGCTTATTAAAATTTAGTGATTAGATTACATATCGATTCGCGGATGATGACGGCCGGGTGACTAATGATTGAATATCGATGAATGGCTGGTCATTGATAGTGTTGGTCATTTATTAGGCCTTTTTCTTGTAGTGGGGCGCGACAATATTAGCATATTTGTACAGATCTTTATATATCGCTACTTAAGAAAGGAGTTAAATACATTAATGGTTGTGTTACATTGTTACAAATTTTGGCTTATGGCGTGCTGTAAGTATTGGAAAGCCAAACCTTGGCCACAATCATCCTTATGGTTACCTAGGGCTTTAGCATGGTCCTATTTTGGAGCCCACAGGTTACCACGGTAGGCGTGAGAATCCCCATCACCATTTGTCATTTTACCGAGGGGAGTTAGATATTAAGTACATGTGGGATGTGGTTTGGCGGCCTTACATAATGTGGGATGATGATATCGGTGGATTTAATTTTGAAAGCGGATTGTTGGGATCCGGTGGGGTCCCTTGATCCACTTTGATATTGTGGAATTTCAGATCTTGGGATCGTGTGATGAGATAGTTCGGGTTCATGCGAAGGCATACCATCACTGACCAAAAACCACGGTGACCTTAGGAAGGAGAAAAAGTTTAAATTTATTGATGTCGAGGATTGCATGGCCTCGAGAGGGAATATATTTGATGTGGGAGGCATGGATCATCTCGAAGGACAACAAACCGAAATTGCTGATTATGTCCCAATAGATGATTACATGGTGCGGTATAGGAAAATTACACGTTGGAAAATTCACCGACCTCGTGAATAAGCGACCACGATATACGCACAACTTTTGGAACACACGGTCCCAATACACACAACTCAATGAAGGCTTGGGAAACAAGCGATTATGTTGTACAAGAGAGCTACATACCCACCCCACAAGTAATCGAGGAGAGCTCCATTCCCACCACCCAAGCCTCACGAGAGTGTTACATTCCAACCTTCCAAACCTATGAGAGTGTTACATTCCAACCAAGTCTTCATTCATGGACTTTCGACGGCAAGGATCTAGTTCACAAAAGGTATATATAGTTATGTTAATAGTGATGGTTTTAATTATTATTGCTATATAATAATAATGTACATTTAGGTCTCAATCAGCACAAGACGCGGAGACCACATCTCTTATGGACCAAAAGGGTCCTTATCCAAAAGACTTAAAGATTGGAAGGAGACATTTGTAAATAAACATATGTTTGGAAACGTGGTGGCACCGTAGAGGGATTTATATCCTTTATCACATCCGCGCCATGATTATATGAATTAGAACACAATGCAAAGGTAATCCTTAGGGCACAGGAGTTGGATATTCGAGCATGTCATCGACGCTTATATGTTGTTGCTACTGAGACAGAGAGGAATACTAAGGTGTCATGGGAATACAAAGGTGGTCCCAATTTGGTTTCATGAATTCATTCTTCATGCATCTTAGGCGGTGGCTATGTGTCATGCGACTAACGTGAATCTCGCATGGAGTTTTTGCGATCCGTATGTTAACCAAGATGTTGGTCCACCTTTACACGAATGCAAATACATATATTCACGCTTGTGTAGTACCAATCAACGCCCATTTTGTCTTGTTCCTATTCGCAGTTGAAGATTGGATGGTTACCATAATTGACCCGCACTACAACTGACACACTAAGTATATTAAGTTACATGAAATGTACTTAATTCGTTAAAGTCAAGGTATGTTTAGTTTTAAAATATTTTAATTTTATAATGTCCTTTAATATTAAAAATTATTAACCAACTACTTTTTATACATGCAGGTACATTTGATACCATTTTGTTTGCGAAATGGTAATCCGATCTTGATGAGAGGCCCAATGCGGTAATCCCATTGTGCAGGACTTTAAAGATTCGAATAAACAACACAACCACGCAGATTTATGGCATTTTTGTCGCAAAGTATGTTATTTGTTTCGTTAGGGCCAATGGTAATATTTACGAAGAAAGTGGTCCTTGGAAGATGTCACAGCTTTTCGTTCTGCGTCGCATGGGAGCTCTACAAGAAATCTGCAAGATTATTACTTCAGGCCTACGAGATATAAGCGCCAATTGTATTAATCATTCTATATTTTTTTTTTATTTTATGAAAATGAACATGTAATATGTCTTATTCCTCTTAATTTTATGCAAAGATCTTAGTATTGGTATATTCAGATTTTAATATTGATAATCACATTATTATTATTATTATAATACTTCATTACTTTTATAAATTCGATAAATAAATTAATTTCTGAAATGACTTAAAAAATTATCATCATTACTTATTAGACTAATTGAACTAGTTTTATTAATAATAAAATCATTTCTTAATAATAAAATCATTGCTTAATATATAAAATCATTACTAATAATCATTGCTTAATAAATATAGATATTAACTTATTTCTAAATATCAAACCCCATATGTATTATATAGACTTATTAATAATATTTGTTTCAGTAATATAATAATAATGCAAGAATATAGATTTTGGGGATGGTGAAGTTTTAATATAAAGACATATCATCATTTGAATTAACAAATTAAATTCGTGGTGCTTGGGTGGTCATACGACGAGTGTTTGGAGTTTGAGGTCATGAGTTCGAATCATGAAGCAATGAAATGCTTGAATAAAATCATTTTTTCATTTTTTAATACCGGTAGTGATAATTTGCACTCTACCGTTTTTTTTTTCCAATTTTTAATACCGGTAGATCAAACTGTCATTCATTGGGTCGGATATTTTATTATTTTAATGTCACCAGTAGTATGAGCCTATAACCGTAGGAAAAAAAAAAAAAAAAAAAAAAAATGTACCACCAGTATCAAACTGCATCTTACTTTAGGATATTTTATTATTTTAATGCCTTGGTAGTATGAGCCTATAATTTACGTGGGAAAAATAAAAATAAAATTAAAAAAAAAATGTACCAATTAGTATTAACCTCTTAAATAGGATTACTTTATTATTTTAATGCCGGTAGTATGAATTTTGATCAGCGTAATAGGAAAAATAAAATTAAAATTAAAAAAAATGTACCAACCAGTATGAAATTTCTGACTCTAAGTAGGATTATTTTATTATTTTAATGCGGTAGTATGGTCTTGACTTCACGTGGGAGAAATAAAAAAATTAAAAAAAAATGTACCGGTAGATGTCGATGTCAGATTTAGGCCGATTATTTTAATAATAAATATTCACTTTTTATAACTATCTTGTGACAAGTTAATATTCACTTATTAAAATAGAAGTTCTAAGTCACAGTGAATAATTAAACACAACAACTCGCTTGGCTTTTATCAAATACAAAAGCTAATCTCAAATGCATCAATTCATTTTATCAATCGGTGACAAAAAGAGAGGTGTTGCTGTGAAGACTGACAAAGAACTGGGATTTGTTATGGAAGGGCTAAGTATATATATATATATATATATATATATATATATATATATATATATATATATATATATATATATATATGGGATTTCATCCACAAAGAACCGATTATTGGGAAGCAATCCATTTTGGTACGGTCTACTACTTACTGTCTTAGGTCTTAGATATTTTATTTTTTTTATGTTAGAATGCAAGTAGTGGTAAATTAGCCAAAATAGGTTCTTCAACAACAACTTGGGATTCTTTGTGGATGAAATCTTATATATATATATATATATATATTAATTTAGGTCCCATGTTTAAGACCTGTATGAAGCAGTGGGATTTATCTCAAATTTTGAGCTAGTAGGATGATTTATTGAATGAACGAAAATTTAAAATCATTTATATTTTATTAGATAAATTTATTATATATAGAGAGAGAGATAGTGTGTGTGAGAGAAATTTTTACATGCAATTCTAAAGGGAAAATGGCAAAATATCCACCATTTTTATTATTATTAGTGTATCAGTGATATTATAAGTAGTCAATAAATTTAAAAATACATATAAAAGAAACTTATTTTTTGTAAATGAGAGTTTTTATGGAAACGTATATAGGGACGGTGAGAATACTAATTCTTAACAACCACAATTGGTATATATTTTCTGTAAAACTTGTTTGATCGTCTCTATATATATTCCCACAAAGGAAATAACCTCAAGACTTTTAAAAAGTATAAAATTGACAACCATGTTCCACGCTAGCAAGTTGCAATGGAAATGGGCTCACTAGCTAGTAAACCTATATATATATATATATAGTTACAATTAATGCACAATGCATGAGTTGCGCATGAAAACTACAAAGTCTATGATAGTAACATGCATGTTCCAATTTTAAAATACTATATATATATATATATAATATAAAACAAGAAGAAGAAGCGAAATATTAATTTTCTAAAAATATTATAAGAGTTAATTAATCGAGTACAATTTAACTTCCTTTACATGATTTTTTTTGTTCCTTGATTCTGTTATTAATTAAGTAATTAAAGGTTTGTTTAACTAGTACCTATAATCTTGTACAAATAAACTACGTACAACAAACGGGGCCTAAGAAATCATATATTAGTTCTACTAATTAATATGCAACTACTACTTTTTAAAGGTTGCATTTAATTTTCTGGCTATGTATAATGTATGTGTTAATAGGATAGATGTGTTACACAGCCTATATATACACGGGTAGCGTAGCTAGCAAATTGGCATTACCTGACATGAAGGGAAATATCTCAAGTGATGAGGGATTGGCCCTTAATTCCTTTTGGTCCACCTCCACTATTACTATTGCCATACCTTAATTGGATCTTGCTTTCTTGTTTTATTCACCTAGGCCCTAGCTATGTACGTAATGTAGGTAGGTAGGTACCAGTGTTTGAAGATTTGAAAGCTCTTCGTACTGGATTTAGGGTCCATTCCATATGTTAGAAATCGACTTGTAGCATTTTCCTTTTGTGAACCGTCTTCAACTGAGTCGGAGCCCCGCTGCCCCGGTAGTAAGAATATGAAATTTTGAACTGGCAACTGGCGCGCAAATTTGCCCAATATAGAGCTTGAGTTTGAGGTTTGAGAAAACTATGGCAGATATCTGCAAATCATCCATCTTCTTCTCAGATCAACACCTCTGCTTCGCCAACATCCTTCCTCCTTCTCAAGTATCCATTCTCTCTCTCTCTATATATATATATGTCATTCCTACGTATTCATTCACGGGCGCCTGTGTGTATGTTTGTATATACTGTTGACTGATTTCGTTACTCAAATTGTGATAATTGAAGGTCCGAGCAAGAATCGAAGTAGCTGTCCTCAATTTCCTTAAGATCTTAAATTCTCCGACTCCTGCTATCTCCGATCTCTCACTGGTTTGAAATTCATCGATACCTTTTTTATTTAAATTCTAATTCTACTCAAAAACTGCGAAACTCGATCAAGTAACTATATTGTTTTTGTTTCACTTTAAACATATACTGTACTGATTGTGTATGAAAAAACCCTAAATGTTTGATCAATCGTCACAATGATTAAACAGGTTAGTAGAAACTCGAAGAATAGCAGAGTGAGTCGAGGACTGTTGACTGATGTGTCGTGGATTTTTCTCTCACATTCGTCTTGCAAAAGCTCTTTGATGCGAGAAAAAACTGCTAAAGCCTTCATTAGAGGTGTAATTCATTTTCTCAATCAAACATTTTCAACACACAGACGGATTAAAGTGATATATAGATTACATAGCAAATAATAATAATAATAAAAAAGTGATATATACTTTATCCTGTATTGGTCAATTTTGCAAAAGTTGTCAATGTACAATTGAACCTCCTAACTCAGTTTAAGTAGTAACAATTACTAAAACACTCTATTTTTAGCTTTTTCATTAATGATGAATCTATAGTAATGGACTCTCATTTTGGGACAGATAGATTGATGTTCTTCAAAATTTCAATACAAAAGATATGAATCTGTCCGAGTATACGCTCATATGTATTGCTTTTTTTCTTTTTGCCTCGTTCTTATTGAGTTCTCTATCTAATTGCGTATTGTATCTAGTGTGGAAGGTGATGGCAATGTGTTATCAGATTCTGGTTCAGGAAAAGAGAGTGACTCAGAGAGAACTGTTCTACAAATTACTTTGTGATTCTCCAGATTATTTCAATTCTCAACTGCAGGTCAATAGGACAATTCAAGGTCACAGTTGTTTCTCTTGTTTCCTGATGAAGCTAATTAATTTTTTATAATCTCTGACAATGTAGTTTTTTTCTTCTTTTTTTTCTTCTCAAATGTTTATATAACTTTACAATTTTATGCCTAACAGATGTGGTGGCATTGCTTCGTTGCAGCCGTTATAGTCTTGGAATCATGGCATCTAGCAGAGGAGCTGTATCTGGCCGCTTATTGCTTCAGGCATACATTAATTCTCACTTTTGTTCTAATTCATTGCACAGCTATAAAAGTTTGCTTTGTATTAAATTTTTATTTTAAAAAAGTTATGCTTTAGCAAATTACTTTTGATTTACATACTATTTGCTATTACAACTCATTTAGTGTGCTAAATGCCAATCAGGATATTTAGGCCTTGGGGTGATAAGCATGATAAATGTTATGTTATCCGTAATGTGTTTATGAGAAAATGAGGAAACAGTGCACTTCCACATGATATTATTTGTATACAATGCCATTTTCTTTCTAAACTTGAGAAGAACATTTCAGTGTGATAGCAAGTTTCAATTTTTGATCTGGCATTAGAAACTTTTAAAAGTGAAATGAAATAGTGTCCATTTTGTACATTACTTTGAATCATTATGTTTTTCGGTGGAATAAAGGATGCTTTTATATGTGCTATTCTCTTGCTTCAAAATTATTATGAAATAGGATCCAAGCCTTGTGGTTGTAGACTGTTCTACATGTGGATCTTCTGGCTATGCTATTTCCGGGGACCTGAATTTGTTAGAGAAACTGGTCATGAAGACAGATGCTCGATATATTTTCGTGGTGGAGAAGGTATGTATAATAAATTTTACTCTTGTTTATGATGGCTTTGCTACTGATGCTTAAATAAAATTTGAACAACTGTCTCTGTGTAGCATGCAATATTCCAGCGGCTGACTGAGGATTGCGTATTCAATCAAATTCCAAGCATTTTTATCACAGCGAAAGGATACCCTGATATTGCCACAAGGTAACTTAAAAGCTTAAACAGTTAACTTTCCTTGTACACAAAAAAATAAGTTGAAGCCAATTAGGTTCTAATTTTTCAAGCAGGTTTTTTCTTCACCGAATGAGTAGAAATTTTCCTGAGATACCAATTTTAGGGCTGGTTGACTGGTATGGATGCCCTTTTTCTTTTTCTCTCGCTGCGCCAGATACATAATTTGTGCATATATGCAATTTTTAAATTTCAAAATTTTCAAAGGAATCCAGCTGGATTAGCAATTCTATGTACCTTCAAGTTTGGAAGCATAGGAATGGGCTTGGAAGCATATAGATATGGTGCCTTCTCCACTGTTATATTGGTCGACTTTCAGGCTCTATATTTATCCATCAATCTAATCAATAGATATTTAATTATTGTTGTCACTCAGCTTGCAATGTTAAGTGGCTTGGATTGCGAAAGGATGATCTTGAGCTTATACCTGACCAATCATATATCCCACTCAAGCCACGGGATCTGCAGATTGCCAAAAGCCTGATCTCCTCAGACATCTTGCAGGTAGGCTTTGTGAAGGATAAGTAAAAAAGTCCTGAATCATGTTTAAGAATAATTATCCAGGATGGGAGTGTAGACTCACTCTTATTTACACATGTTTTACTAGGACAACTACAAACAAGAGTTGGCAATAATGGTTCAGAGTGGTCGCAGAGCAGAAATTGAAGCTCTCTATGTCCATGGATTTGAGTTCTTAGGGAGGTACTTGGCAAAGAAAATTGTACAAACCAATTATATATAGGTACTTACATTGACACTTCCACAAAGGGCATGTTTCATTTACGCAGAAAATATCTTTTATATATTAGAGGGAAAGAAATGAAAATTGGTGATACTGTATGTATATATGCAATTATTTACATATACATATTACTAAAAGTAAAATATTCAAAGCTTTTGTTTTTTTGGTTTATAGTATAATGCCTGAATTAATTGGCTGAAGATTAGTGATAAATTAGTTTGTTTCAAAACTTCGTCTCAGGTCAATTGGATCATGGATTTTTCTAACCAAATCAATAGTTCAAGAAACCAGATCAAGTTGTATGAATTTGGTCAAGTTTCATATGAATTGTTGATTTTGAGCATACATCTCTAAAAACTTTTTCTGATGTTCTAGTGCATAATTTGTTTTATTGGATAGGAGTGAATGAAAATCAGTGATTTAGTCAATGTTAATCAAAGATTAAATTCCAAATTGAACCCTAAATTCTAACCTTTAAATCAATTTGAATCTTAAACTTTATTTTGAATTAAATGCACTATAAACTAAGATTTTCAAACTTGGACCGGTCATTGAATTGAAAAAGGTAGTGAGTAGATAGGTCATTGGTCCAACTAGTGGTCGAACCGTTATTGACCTAATTACGTCATTAATATATAAAAATATATATTATTAGTAATTAATAAAATTTTAAAAAATCTCATTTTTGTGAATTAAAACATAATAAAATTGAGTTATAATATTATTAAAAGTGGTTAATTTTAATATTAAAAAAAATTGGTACAAACAAATGAAAAATCAAGTCATCGATTAGTCGGTTCGATCGATCGGTCAACTGAGTCAAATAATTTTTGATCAAATCAATAAAATCGAACTAAATCAGATCGGAATACCGATTGATTCTAATTTTTACTGGTTGAATCGGCAGTCCAATCCAGGTTTAATAACCATGTATAAACTTTGAGTTTCAATACAATTTTCACCCTCCTCACTAAAGTTTAGAGAGTGCGGGGAGGGTATATATTGTTTTGAAACTTAAAATTTAGGGTACATATCATTCAAAATAAATTTTAGGGTGCAAATTATTTTTACGGTTGAAGTATAAGGTAAAATTGGAGATTAGTCTCAAATGTAATAAAACTTAGTACACAAGGCGAACAATTATTATAAGACTTTCAATAAATAGAAATGGGCACTCGCATTTTGAGATGGATGGAATACTATATAAAAATATTAATTTTAAATGTACATTGAACAAGTAAAAATATTTAGCTCTTATCAGTAGTACTTTCTTTTGTTTTCAGAAGATAGAGCAAAATATATTTTTCACATATATTAAGAAAAAAACAAAGTAGAGAAAAGAAAGTAAAAATATTTAAATTTATCTTTAGAGACTAGAGGAAAAGAAAGTAAAAGATTATGATGAGTAATTTTATTTTTTTTTTATATTAATGAATTTTTTAAATGACATTTTTACTTTTGATTTTATGTATGTTAGCTCATCTTTTTGTAAAAGGAGGTAGGGAGTATATTACAATCAAAACATGTATTACAAACTCATTGAATAAAGTACTAAAAGTCAAGCTTCCAACTATTCTATTATCCGATCCAAAGATGAACTCCTGAACCTTGACCTTTTAGGAAATTTCCTTTTCCTTATAACAACTCCACGTAAAGGCTTTAGGGTTGCATAGTTTTGAACCTTTGGACCTTGAACCTTTCCAAATTTTCTCGGTAACGAATTTAGGTAGGGTCAAATTTCTCCCATCTATTGTATTGTACTGTATATCTGTCTCTATATATGATTATATATATATATATATATATATATATATTATATGATATATATATATATATATATTGGGCTGTTATTGAGTGCATTTCTTGACCGTCTATTCCTCTGATCAGGAATCCAATTTTTTTTTATATATAGTATAAATATATATTTTCTGAAGTTTGTAAAAGTTTTAATTGCTAAAAAAATTACTTGCTGTCGACTATGACACAAAAAATGTTAAATGGGTTCGCAACTATGTGCATCGAAAAGGATATGCCGGACAAACTTGATTTTGAACATTTGATTGAAGATTTTGCATCTATGAATACTAGAAGAAATATCTTTAAATGAATGTATTTTTGTATATTTTATTTGTAATAAGCTTATATAAATTTTGTATGATACAAGTTAATTATTTTTGTTTTATTTATTTAAAATGTACTTTTTTGAATACAAGTTATAATTTTTATTTATTTATTTGAACTTATCTCAGTAACTACCGTGTATATATATATATATATACATACATATGATGTGCAAGACTATGCAAATTCAAACATCAAGTCTTAGTACAAAGATAGTAGTAGCTTGTTACTCATAGACCTACTCTGTTCTCCTCTAATCTATTTTCTATCGAGTGTAGCACTAGCAGTGATCTGATTCATCTGATGGACTCTGTTCGCCAGATATTCAAAACCTTTTGTGCAAAATTATATTATGCGTTCATAACTATAAGAAACTATTTCTCAGGAGAAGAGAGTATTTCCAATTACCACCACTCCATTTTCGCCTTCAGTTTTCCCGCCCTACTTACCTTCCTACAGTTGAAGTATGTAGGAAGGGTTGATTCTCCGTTTGTTACGCATCCAAAAGCCATGGCAATTGCCGTTGCGAGTTTTCTCATTTATTGCCTGGGATTCCATGGGGAGCTGAGAATTTCTGTGTCTCGTCTCTTGTCTACTTATCCCAACGTTGTTGGCTATGGCGTCACATTTTTTGGTTACTTGTCGCTTGCGTCTCTGGCATCAATTCTCTTCTCAGACTTGGTTCAGCCATTTCTTTTTCTGCTCTTGTCGTTGTTTTTAGCTGGGCTGCTGCTACATTTAGTTCAGAAGAGATCAGTGGGTGAAATTGGAGGATTCAACAACCTAAGCAGGCGCATCAAGAGTTTTTTTACTAGTGTTTTTATGGACAACAGAGATATTCTTCCGGTGTCCACCAATTTATAACAGTCCTGATCTAGTGTCAAAATTATGTATCCATTTCATGTGTAGCAAGTAATAGTTTTGTTTTGGCAAAATAATTTGCAGCTTAAGGATTTAGGAGGAGTTTAAAATTATTGTAAGAGTCCCTGTGGAGTGGTTATCATGTATGTAATCCATTGTTGTGAATTTGTGATGTGTTTTAATACTAGTTTGCAGAGATGGAAGAATTCTCTTATTAGCACAAAATAACATTGAGATTTTTGGGCCAAAAGCAAAAGCAGGTGTTTTAATTGGTAAAATAGTAGTAACAATTTTAAAGATAAATTCATGAGAAATGTATTTATTTATTTAAAAAGGGAGCCATAAACATTTATTTTCAGCTCCACAAAGTAGAAGAGAAACTTTTTTGCTCTAGGTACAGATTTAGTGACATCGTAGCCAACTGGGCATGCCATCAGCCAAAGGAACTAGAGCTAAACAAGCAACAAGACTTTGGAGCTATGCGTTATTGGAAAAGTAGTAGCGGACAACAAAACAATTTTAGAACAATTACCCAAATGAATTAGAAAGAATAATACAATTACTCGCAATATTTCAATACAGCCAGTAAGAGCAAAATAATAATACTAGTCTAGTCTCAGTTTGATGTAACTTTTAATTACCACGTTTTGGATTATGTTTTATAAGAAAATCTTTACTTGAGCCATTCATTAATCATTAATCATTATTCATTATTCATTATTCATTACAATTACTAACTAGAAGTATCTTGAAAGACATTATGACCACCAAAAACAAGAAAATACTACGTAATAAGATGAGAAAAGGAGAAGAGTCAAAAATCAAATGACAAATCCCTTTTTATTTATGGTAAAAGGTTCCGTATAAATTCTCACTAACTTTGCAATTCAATGTTAAAAGCTTTAACCTTGCACATTTATCTGAAATAGCAGCACTGCTTTCTCTCTCCTCTGAACTGATCTACCGAATTCGCAGCCTCGCATTAATGGGGTCGATACTCGGCGACTTGCCTTCATTCGACCCCCACAACTTCAGCCAACTTCGACCCTCTGATCCTTCAAATCCTTCCGTAAGCACTTCCATTTTCTACCTTTTCTATATATATAAATAAAAAAACCCATTTAAATTTTCACTTTGATTTTCTTTTTCTGAATGAAATTTCGTCTTTGCATGATCCATTAAGCTGTTATTTATCTTGTTAGTAATTGTTAAAGAAATGGTCGTGTGCGCTGGGTCAGGACTTGGTTGAGTTTATTTTTGAGATGTTGTAGTACAATGTTTGATCTTTTACCGAATTCAGGATTAGGGTTTTCTTGGTTCAGCTATATTTCAGTCATTGCACTTGAAATGTATAGTCTTCTAGTGTCTGATTATGGGGTGTCAATGTTTTGGAAGATTTAATGTTTTTTTTAAAGAGAAAAGTAGGGAAGATATGAATGCTAGAAATATCTAATTATGTTCTCTGTACAGTGATTGTATACTTTGTAAATTATATGAACAATAATTATTTTAGTCTATATTCCTTCTGTAAGCAAGAGCTTAATTTGTGTTCCACCCCAAATTTCTGCATTATGAGGAAGTTCAAAATTGTAGGCGAAGAGCACAGAATCCTCTGTGATTGTTTGTTAGTTTTACAAAGTTTTGTAATTTAGCATTTAAAGTATGCTGGATTCCATTAGTGGACAATGGAGTGATTATGGATCACATGTTTTTATGGTATTGAGTAATGACAAAAACACAAAGTCACCCAAAGTCTGATTAGTGGCTGCTTATGTTATTGTTCATAGATGTCCGTGTTACTTAAATTGGTTACCACTAATAGACTGGAAACAGTCACCCAAAGTCATTGTTGGAAGTAGTGCATACAATTGCCATTTGTTCATGCTTTAATGTGCTGTTGGTTCTTTTTGTTTATTGAGAAGTATGGAAAAGTGACAGGAAGTGTTTACTATGCTGTTACATGTCTTTGTTCATCTACAATATGTTTTAATATAGGTAAACTTAGATAGCTGGGCGATATGGCCAAATAATCTGAGGCCCATATATGCAACAAAACTGAGAAAAGAGTGAAGAAAATTCACAGAATTTTGGGACTATCATTGGAATAAATACACGGAGACCTACATTTTGAAGCATTCCTTGTTAGTACCTAGTAGCTATGAGTTATGATTAGCACGGTAGCAGTTACCCGTTTGATGTATTTTGTGAATCCCCAAGCAAGAAACTATGAAGCAACTACAAATTTTGATCCAGCCATCTAACTTCCCCAGTTCTACTGTCTTAACTTGCAAACTTTTGTAACCCATGTGGAACCCATGGTCTCACAAATGATGGGTAGAATAAATTTTTGAAGGGTTTATTTCACTAAAAAGTGGAGTGCAAGGTTTTGTAACCATTAGTAAGCAGTGATCACTGCTGCAGTGACTGATGTATGAAATCAGCATTTAGTTTTGCAATATAAATTTGAGACAAATGAGATCTACAACATATGTTACATATTGCCTGATGTGTCATTAGGAAACTTATTCTGATAATACTTTTACATTGGTTTTCTTCTATTTTTACCTTGAAATTAGTAGGTAGGGGCCCCAAACTTTACTTCATTTGTTAACTTTGTCAATACTTTTAACATTATGAAACTTTATTGGTGAAATCTCAGTTGTGTTAGTTTTAACTTGCCAGGGGTAGAATTTACTTATTCACTGTTAAATCTTCAGTTATGGTGATGAAATGTTTAAATAGTAGGTGAAGGCGAACATTCCTACCACTAAACTTTTACTATGTAGTAATAAATGTTTACTTGATTGCTTGCAAGTTCATTGCGCTTCAATCTCCAGAAATATAATGCTGTACCAACATATAATATTTCCTAGTTTACGTGTAAATTTTTTTCAAAAGAAACGTTTCCATGTAAGAATCACTACCTACTCATTGGTTTGTTCTAGAACAAAAAAAGCAAATATATTGTTTAACCATGTTGTAGCCTTTCCTCTAAGTGCAGTCTCTTCAGAGCTCCAAACTTAACAATGGCAACTTTATCATGCTTCTGACATCAAATTCACAAACATAATCTTACACAAAAAATTTCCGTATCTGTTGTCATTTTGATATTTTTAGTTGTAACTTATCAGAGGCGTGAAAAATAAGCAGATAGATATTTGTGTGTGTGTTATCACTTACTATAAAAGTTTGTTTTTGTTTGTTTCTAGAAAATGACGCCTATCACTTATCATCCCACTCATGATCGGACCATTCCACCACCGGACCAAGGTAATGTAGATAATGGTTTCTTTCTTTCCTTTTTGTTGGTTGATTAGTTTCATAACTTTTTTCCTGGTATTGATGTTATTAATGTCACTATTGGAGATTTTACCAAGACTCTTTCTAGTATTTCTGTTTTTTTTCCACCTTCCCCGCTTTTCCCATGAGGACTGTGTCTCTTTTAGTTTGGACAAATTTAATATACGAACAGCCAAGATTAAATGGCTTAAATTGCCCAGGCATGTGGTCCGATAAAGAGGCAGTTTTCTTCTTGCATTCCCAGGATCTCTAATCATTCAGCTGTTAGAATACTTTATACTCCCTCCATTCCTATATGTAGGTCGTTTTAGACCTTTTTTTTATTTCTAATTATTTGTCGTTTGTGGTTATCTAGGAGAATTGATTACTATTTTTTTCAAATTGCCCCTTATTACTCCACCTAATCTTTTGATCCATATTTATGAGATAAGTGAGGTGAATGATATTATAGACAATTGATAATATAGTTAATGTTTTTCAATCATTTCCTTAATTCTTGTTCACATGTCTAAAACGACCTATATTAAGGAACGGAGGGAGTAGTACTCTACTACTCTCAAGTCTTAGCGTCCCTCTTTAATGGATCTCCTTTCTTTTTTTGGACATCCCAAACTAATTGAACACTTTATCCAGTTCTAATCTTTGTGGGCTCTACTATTTAAAGACCATTAAATTTGAAGAGAGAACTTTATTTACTTAAATTATGTGCCAACTTGCCGTGATCATTTATAGTGGGACGGATGGAATATATAATTAGAGACGCGAGGAGAGAACGAGAGAGAGAGAGAGAGCCATGTGAATATGTGATGCTTATATCATTCCAAAGCTTAGTTGTGGAAAGATGGTAGTAATTGTATTCTTAACATGATTTTGTTCTATTAATGGCACTTTGGTTGCAACTGTTGTTTCAGCATGTGTAATTGACCTGCTTTGAAACCTATTGACAGTGATATCATCCGAAGCCAAAAATATACTTCTGAGACACTTTTATATGCGTGCTGAAGAGAAGGTTAGTATTAATGCAAAATTTCCTTGCATATATACTCATAAATATTTACAGTGATACATGCAAAGAGATAGTTTTCCATTGGTATTCTCTCATTTCTTTTTCTATCTGCAGCTGAGACCAAAGAGAGCTGCTTCTGAAAATCTGACACCAGAGCATGTACGTAAGCATCCTAGGGCTTCTACCTCCGAGGCTCCCCTCTGATTTTAGTTTAATCCTTGTGAGAGATAAAGCTTTTGCGAGCACCCATGCAGATATTCTCATCAACAAATACAAGTGTGTTTGTTGTAAGCTGATAGATTACTTATTTGCTGGTTGTCATAAACTTTGTTGTGAACTTAGCTAGATATGTACATTTTGGCAGATATAAAATAGCTTAATTATTACCGCTCAATCTGATTACATGCATATTGATTTTTTTCCCCCTCCAGGCCTCCAGTTCTGTATCAATGTTTTCGGCTAGTATATGTATTTCTTACAATTCTTGGAGAGACAAGTGCTAGCTTAGCTTTCTCTTGTAAAACTGTGTGCACACCTCAGATGGCATCATGCTACTTTCTGATGAACATTATTTATTTATTTATTTATTTTTGTATGTTGTTGAACATTTCACTGTGAAAATCTAATTTGGTTGGTCTTATTAGCTCATGTGGGAGGGAGGTATTAATAGAAAATTAAGGTAGAATAATAACAAGCTGACAAACAACTCAATGGTGTTTTGGGAAGGCATTATATGCCATGCCATGCCGGCCGGATATGACAGAGAGATCATTGGAGGGCATAACCTCTAGGTGTCGTCTAAACTAATATCAATATTAGCATACAATTGAATGTGGTGGTGTATAAGTATTTAGTTAGGATTTTTTTTCCAATAATCATTAAATTTATTTATCAAGTAAAATTATATAACTTATTCCATTTATTACCAAGGGAAAACATTGAATATAATATAACAATATTTGTTAAATAATTGCATCGAATGTTTTTCTTGGCAAGGACGGTGTGACAGAGTATGAATATTTTTCGAAAAAGACTTTGTATAGATAAATTATAAATAACTCACTAAATAAATAAATTGCCAACGAGCCAACTCCTCCAACCTTAGGTCTAACAAAGTAACAATCACAGTAGTCTAAAAATAACAACAATAATAGGAGAACAAACTTTTAGGCCCAAATAAATCTTCTTTGGACACCCGCAGAGCCATGATTGTATTTTTTATATATAAAAAAAAAGTATTGACATTTCAGCTAGATTTCCAGCAACGTGTAATTGCCTAATGAAATATCGACACGTGTTAATTAGCCGACACATTACAAAACCCCCGTGGAAAATGTGCGGGTTGTTATTTTCTGATTTTCTCCACACATTTTAAAGATAAAAAATAATAATAATTATATGCTAACAGAAAAAATGAACCAAAAAAATAAAATAAATTGAACTTTTTTATATAAACATAAAAATTAGATATAAATATATTTAAATTTTACGTATTTATATTTTGATTCATCGTTAGAGGTACTGATAAAAAAAAAAGGAGACGAAAAACTCGAAAGAGACCTCTGCAAATTGCAATTGTAAAGAAGTGAACACCAAACCACAGTCCACACGCATACAATCAAATGGCTATGGCGAATTCACTGTATTTTACGCCCACTTCAATTCCAAAAAAAACCATTTCAAATCTCTATTTTCTCTTTCCTCCTACCCGCCTCACCAAATTTTCAGCTACTAGTATCTCTTCTTCCCCTGCTCTGTCTTTCCGCTCCGCCCCGCGACCTTCTCTGGTGGTGGCCGTAGCTTCCAGCGCCGTTGAAATTGAGCGTCAAACGGCGGTCCCAACTCCGTCAAAAATCCTTCCTTTTAGGGTCGGGCACGGATTCGATCTACACAGATTGGAACCTGGTTACCCTCTCATCATCGGTGGCATCAACGTTCCATTCGAGAAAGGCTGCGAGGCTCACTCCGACGGTAATTTATTAGAATTACATTCATTTATATATATATATATATATATATCGGTAATATGTATATTACCCGTTTATTTTTCCCATTTTGTATGTTTAGGCCTTTAGGGGAGTCCAGAAACTAGCCTAAAAAGTGACAGTATTCCGAATAATGAAAAAGCAGCTAAAATTATCTAGTGTTTAAATATCATTTTTGTCTTTGTTGTGATTATTTGAATTGATTTGGGGATTAGGAGGTTAGATTGAAATTTGAAAGCTTTTAGAAAAATTAATTATGTTGGTTAATTGTCGTTGCTGGTGTAGGTGATGTGTTACTTCATTGTGTTGTTGATGCGATTTTGGGTGCTTTGGGGCTTCCTGACATCGGGCAGATTTTTCCAGACTCGGATCCCAAATGGAAAGGGGCGGCTTCTTCTGTTTTCATCAAAGAAACCGTGAGATTTCTTCACTCTTATTTTTGGGTTTTGTTATTTGATTTATTTTCTAACTATTTGGATTTTCATTTACTGGTTAGGAAGTAGTTTTGTTGACTGACATTTGTACAGCTTTTCAAATTTAAATGCTGAATTGAACAATATTTGGTAGAGAAACTAGTAAGCAACTACACTTTGGCACAATTTTGGACTTGGATTGGGTTTTAGGAAGAAATGTTGGGTAAAGGATATGATTGGAGAAAAGAAGAGGATGAAAGGTAGTCTTTCTTCTTCTTTGTACTAAGAAGTAAATGAAAGGTCTTTTGGTAATCCTTTTGATTTTTTTAGAAAAAATCAAGAAGACAAAATAATGTAAACTGTTAGTTTTTCGTTGTGTTTAAATGGTGATACTATAATTCTTTCCAGTAAGCGCATTTGTCGGAAAATATACCTACTGTATGAGTAAGCACTAACAACTCTTCCCCCTTCCCCCCTCCCCTCTCCCCTCTCCCCTCTCCCCTCTCCCCTCTCCCCTCTTGTCCTCTCTTCCCATTTTGAAGATCGAACAATTTGGGGCTACGAGCAATAATTTATGGAGTTTTTTAGGAAGATTGTTGGCATAACTTAATTTATCAAATTCAAACCCATTCAAGGGAGCCAAAGCATTATTGTTCATATCGCATAAACTTTTTTTTTCCTATAAATATTATTTA